>OZ023209.1:16669806-16799806 GCA_963995525.1 Escarpia spicata | reverse complement strand
ATATATATATTTAACGTATATATAAATATGTATTTGTATATATGTATACCATATGCGTAATGTAATTATGGTAATATTTAAATGAGTTGTGGTAATTGTGATGCTAACGTTACGAATTAACCTGTTCAGGTCATTTTCCATTAACAATGTGGCATGAATTACATATCGTTGAATTAATAAATATATATTTATTAATTTTAACTTTTAATGCTAATTTATATATATGTGTGTGTGTGTGTGTGTGCGTGTGTGGGTGTGTGGGTGTGTGGGTGTGTGGGTGTGTGGGTGTGTGGGTGTGTGGGTGTGTGCGTGTGTGCGTGTGTGCGTGTGTGCGTGTGCGCGTGTGCGCGTGTGCGTGTGCGTGTGCGTGTGCGTGTGTGTGTGGTCGGTTCTCACAAAACCTGAACACATCTGTCTTATTTCATTAAATGGCCCGCCTTTCAAACATAGTTCAAAGGATACGTCCAACTAATATGACATATGATGTATAATAAATGTGGGCATACTATATGTAAAAAATGGTTGCCCTAGTGTCAGTGACTATTTTTTGAGAATTATTTTCTTCTAAATATTTTAACAGATACGAAGCAAAACGCAACTTTACGTGAGCGTTAAACGGAGAAAGAACAAGCTTCATTCCAATATTAAATATTACATGCATTAAAACAGATTACATACGTTTGCATGAATCATTTATATGTAATCCCTGTCCAATTTTGCTGAGATCATCCTTCTCCGAAAGAAACATGAAACAATGTTTAGAAACCAAAATGCAATACCACGCGAAAGCCTTTTAATGGGAACTAACTCAGTCACATATATACATTATAGTAATATATATTTGACATACATGTTGCATATTGATTAATTAGATAAAAAAGAAATGCTTCCCACTAGACACCTTAGTGAGAACTGATACACCGACTTAACTTGCTAATCGATAACCGCGAATACGATACTACGCGAAACGCGGTTTATTTTGTCATGAAATAACACGCAGATATCACCCAACAGTAAAACCCTGAGGTTCAGACCGACACGTGTAGGTAAGGCCAACATAACAGTGACATGCCAGGGATTTAAATATAAGTTAAACATTTTGAGAGTTTATTCGTATAACAATTTTGAAAAAAAGTTATTAGGGTGTGGTGTAGATATTGCTTAATAATGAACTTGACAACGTTGCGTATAATTTATTGTGGGTTAAATGTTAAATGAGTACGTAACTTAGCGCATGTAAACGTTATGTTGCGTAGTCTAAGCTAATCATAGCTATGCATTTCGAGTGTTAATGTTGGATAGGCGTTTTGCGTGGTATCACCGGTCTCTTATGATATTCCTCCTGCAAGCATTTGTTAACATAGCTTAAGCAGTAAAATGTAATAGTATAACGAGGATAGCACAACCGTGTGCTTTGGAAATGTAGTTTTGTTACTTCATTGTGTCTTGACATTTAACACAATATTAAGTTTAGCTATTACGATTTTGTTGTTGGGCATATATTAAACATAAAGATGTGTTTTTCATAAATCACTGATGCACGTCACCAAATATTGTAGATTTGTTGCAGCATGTAACTATGCGTTTGGTGAGCTATCGATTAGCTCATAAACAACGTACTTCTGCTTTGCATTGTTAATAACGCCAATTTTCACCAACGACGAGAATTGATGTGAAATAGCATGGAAAACACACCAAGAACGTGGAGCTCACCGAGGCGAGCTCTGCAATGGATTTGTTCTAACAGGAATTCACTGACGACGTACGAACCTTGGTGAACACTCAAGTCAATGGCTGGAAACGGGCGATTGAATAGGCCGTACGAAGGTGTGTGCCGAGCTATAAAGACTTAGCGAAAACTGTGGTGAAGAAATGAGTTGTATTGTGGAACGAAACTCTTTCTACAACCGCGTTGTTACAAACGAAACCAATATGACAATTGTCCGTGCATCCACTATCTCAGTCATGGTCCCAAGTTGAGGCCAAATATACAAACATATCTTAATTGTCTGAATGTTGCTATGCCAGATATGTTCCAGCATATATGTCCAATCAAGACAGCAACATGCATCATAATGTACAAGGTTCTTACTGCTACTGCTGGCACAGCTTCACTGCTGACACAGCTACACTTGACAACATAGCCACCACCAACAACATAACCACCACCGATGTCACATCAAGCGATACGACTGATGATCCTGCTACTGTTCACACCTATTCGTGAAAAATCATCAAATAAGCATAAACAAGTTATGCATATAGAAGATGACTTCATTGCTGTAAAGCATGATAAGAAATGGTACGTAAAGGACGCAATCTTTGTACAAGCAACCAGAAAGGTTAAAGCAAAATATGTGTTAAGCTATGCTATGTATGCTGGCGGGACTGTTAAGAACATGCTAATTAATTGTGTTACGGTTAAGTCAGAAAGAAAATTGTAACTCAAAATATGTCGTTGATTATGTTTGACCATGTGTTCTCTGTCAACCTAGATATAAAATATTGTCAATAAAGCGATGACGTTAATACAAATACATTATTAGCTATTCGACAGGTACCCAATTATAACAAATACAAGCGATACCCGCGAAACATATTTTTTAAGTCCACATTCACCATATCACTAATGATACCACAAAAACAAACTCGATACCATTGTAAAGCCATATTTTTCTATTTCGTCATCACTACCAACAATATTTTCTCTGCAGAGTGTAAGTAAACTTATAACATTTGTCATAGAGTGGTGTATGATGTGAAAGGAGGACAAACACATATGATCAACTTAAGCAACAAGAAAACCTTTAAATCGTGCGTTGACAGCTGATGAATTTACATTGCCCATGACGGTTTATGTATTCTATGTACTAGAAAGCCATAAAAATTACGTAATCTCTATTACTACAGACATGAGATGTTGGAAGACGGAGGGTCTATGTGTTTTGCGTGGTATCACACGAATCGGACGTGTACCTTCAAACCCCCCTCTCCTACAGGAATGAATATATTAAGGAGTTGACAAAATGAAAAAAATGAAAACGATAACTGAAACTCGCCAAGAGTCCAGGTTTCGTGCGAATCAACGATATATATATATATATATATATTGATTACCTTCCCATAAGCTCTAGTTTTCAGGTGTAGGTTGTATGCACTGATACTAGTTTATCGCCGAATAAGGTAACTGGGTTAAATGATTCGAAATATTAGAAACAGAACACAAGTTGGCACAGTTTTAATTAACATTGTCACCTCAGACATGAACTATGATATATCTATTTATAAATAATTGACCATTACATACACATTTGTTCACATTGTGCGAGACATCTCTTATATGTCATTACTTCAGCTGTCATGACGACAGAGAGGGAAGCGATGAGAAGAAAGCACACCTTGACCTAAAGAAAACAACAACGAACAATCACTTAAAACAGCTTCATACGAAGTGGACAGACGCTTAAACATGCATATTTAAATGTGGTGTGTTTAGTTATACAACTCACCAGGGTAGTCATTGTGCCAGCTGCATGGACGGACAATATAGTACATTCGCTGCGGATCTTCTAAATGTGCCTAGTACTGCGTGTGAAGGATACTCGAGGGACATCGTTATCGATGTGAAGTGTTGGTGCCTGGCAAATATCACGTTACAGAAAGACACACGAAGATATTTCCACGTCAAGGATTTAAATCATATTTATATACATGAACATGTACATTTTTACAAACTACATATATAGGTTGGAGCTGTTTGGTAATATATCATGATATATGTTGTTTCTAATATTGTTCATAATAATGTATTTTTTGATTGTTGAAAACAATGTGTCTCAACATATAACTCCATTCCTTGGGATAACAGACAGTCATGTGTATGTGATCTCCCGAGATCCCCACCGCTCCGGAAGAGTTTCGAAAAAATATAAATCAACGAACCACCACAATAGGCCGACTAGAAAGAGCACACTGTTTCAGCCGCATGCAGACAAAATCAACGGATATATGGGTCAACAGGCAATCAAACAAGCAATCAAACAAACAAACGAACAAAGAGAGAACCGTATTGTTTAATGCTAGAGAAAATGAAAACGTTCCACCAACAGACATTCCTCAAAGACTTAACAATCATAATTTAACACTTCCACCCGTGTCCGATATCCTCACGTACTTAATGCAACTTCAGCAAGTGGCCGATTTATAGGAAACGTTTCGTAAAACGTTTCTATTCACTATGACAAAACAAACACTCAATGATTTTCATTATTTCTCTTCAAACTGTGATCGTTTGTCTCTAGTTTTGTTTTGGTCTGACATAAATATCCGAAATTCTGACGATGAAATACGGTCGAACACAAGTTATTCCGAACCTTTTCAATGAAAAAAACAATTAGTAAAAACTGATTAACGATCAAACTATCATATCGACCAGAAGTGATACACTAAATTAATTTGGTTTTGTTTGTGTTAACCTGTGTTATTATAAATGCATTGGCCATCTTCGTTCGCGGTACCTTTGTTTTTCCCGCAATTTTAATTTACCATTTATTCAGTATTTCATAGATACATCATGTTGTTACCCGACATAAATTCAGGTGTCGCTTAAAATATGTCTTTCTAATTTTGCTTGATGTTACTTTGTACCAGAACACTTTCTGGACTGGACTCTCAATACGCCTGAGGCTTCCTAGTCCACTTACCATCTGGAACATTCAGCTGTAGATGGCAATCTTGTTAAATATATTGTTATATATATATCATCATCATCATCATCATCATCATCATCATTGTGCAGCCGTAGTATCTCGTGGTTGGGCGAAGGCATCAGCATGTCGTTTCCAAATCTGCCTGTCTTGCCCTCTCCTCTACCAGATGGTGCCCTTCCAGTACTCGTCTAGTTCGTCTCTCCGATCTTCCTCTAGATTGTTTCCCAACGTATGTTCTCCAGGTTGTGATACGCGATGTCCATCGGTTATCTCGTAGTCTGCTGATGTGCCCTTCCCACGTCCACATCTGTCTTCTGATTTGTTCTATCACGTCTATGACCTTTGTCTTCTGCCTTACCCAGATGTTTGTTTTTCTCTCCCGATATGTGATGTTTAACATACTTCTTTCCATCTTTGTTTGTGCGGCTGCTATCTTGTTCTTTGGCTTTATGGTGAGTGCCCATGTTTCCGCGCCGTATGTCATCGCTGGAAGTACCAATGAGTTGAAGACCTGTCTCTTCAAGCAGATTCCAAAGTTATCCTGTCCAGCCAGCAATGATCCTTCTTGGATCTCCTTGTCTTGGTTTTTGTCTCTGATACTGTATCGCTGTCCCAGATAGACGTAGCTTTCAACGTTCCCTATCTGCGTCGTGTTGATATATATTGATGTGTCATTGTCTAGCATCACTTTTGTCTTCGAGATGTTCATCTTGAGACCTTGTTTTTCACTTTCATCAGCTAGCTCCTGCAGCATATTTTTTTTAGTTATTGCAGTGTAGTAGCGCATATGAGTATTTCTCCGTCTATCATCAAGCCTCTAGTTTCCCAGGTCAGTCTTCGGCATAGGCGTTAGAGTGTTGCCGTGAACAGCTTGGGCGATATGGTGTCACTCTGTCGTACTCCTCTCTTGTTGTTGATAGTGTTGCTCTTTTTGTGTAGGTGGATTGTCACCGAGCTGTTGGTGTAGATGTCTTTCAGGAGATCGATGTACACATCTTCTATCTCCTGTTCTTGAAGAGAGGTCAATATTGCTTGAGTTTGCACCGAGTCGAAAGCCTTCTCGTAGTCGACGAAATCGATGCAGAGCGGAATATTATATTCTCGGCACTTCTCTTTCAGTTGGTTTACGACGTGTATATGGTTTGTCGTTGAGTACCTGCTTCTGAATCCTGCTTGCTCTCGTGGTTGGTTTTCGTCCAGTGACTTCTCTAGTCTATTCGTTAGTATCTTTGTGAGCAATTTGTAGATGTTTGATAACATACATATCGGTATGTAGTTCTTTAAGTCTTTCTTATTTCCCTTCTTGAAGATTATCACCATCTTTGCGTTCTTCCAAGCGGTGGGTATTCGGTGTAGAATTCATCTATTCGTTCAATGATCATATCTCGGTCTTGTATTTCTGTATCATGCTTGTCTAGAAATGTAATTTGTCTGTCTCGGCCTAGTGCCTGCGTTCTTCTTGCTTTTTTCAGGCTCTATGATGATATAATCGTTTCTCGTATGATCTCTTGTTTGTATTTTCTGATGTCCTCCTTCGCTTTCTTTATGATGTTCATGCATATTTCTGCATACTCTGTTTTTTTTTTACGGTCGCCGTTATCCACCATTTCTCGTAGTTTCTCCATTAGTGCTCCTGTCGGTGACGATTTTCTCGTCACTACATGCCTGTTGATTCTTTGGCGCTACACTTGTTGCGCTTAGTTGGATCATCTCAGTGACGTTTTCGCTCATGGTGTCGATGTCGGCTAGTTCAATTAGTGTCTCGAATCGATTTCGTAGTTCGAGTTGGAATTATATCTTTTTTCTTCCGATTTGTGTGGTATCTACACTCGGTGGTCTCTTGTTTACCAACTTCTTCCTTTCAGCCTTGACGTCTAGTTTGATGATGCTCATTACCATTCTACGGTCACTTCCAATGTTGACTTGGTTGATGACTTCAGTGACCATGTCTGGCTTGTTTTCGTTCTTCGTTTCTCCATTTGGGCTTTTCCGTGTCCACCTCCTCCCTGCTTTCTTCTGAAACATGGTTTTCATGATTTTGTACTTTTTTGATGTTGCCATTCTACCAAGGTGTCGCCTCTTTCGTTTCTCACACCTAGGCCAAATTTGCCTGTTGCCGTTTCCGAAATGTTTGTTCGTTTCCCTACTTGCGCATTAAAGTCTTCCATCACTATCGTGTATTGGGTTGGCTTTTCTAAGGTATCATTCGTGTCGTTGTAGAAGTTGTCTGTGTCTTCTTCTGAGTATGATGTTGTTGGTGCATATACTTCTACTATCTTCAGCTTGTAGAGCTTTGATATGCATAGAAGAAGTTCTGTTGCTCTGGGGCTGATGCTGTTAACCCTCACTCTTGTTTATGAGAAAGCCTACTCCAGCCTGGCCGTTGTTCGCTGTGGAATGGTATAGTAGATGGCCGCTTTGTAAGGTAGTGAAGCATTCCTCTCTTCTTCTGACTTCTCCGATCCCAATCACATCCCATACCTACTTGGTTTCCCTAAGTTCTTCCTCCAGTTCTTGTATCTGTTCATCTCTTAGTAGTATTCTTACGTTATATGTTGCTATCTTCAGTCTACTTATCTTCTCTCGGCGATCCGGAGATTCTTAGTACCCCATGCGCGTAGCCCTATTTGACCCGAACCGCCTCCTTGGACTCTGTCGACGCTGCTGGGGACTGGAAGCCTTGGCTTCATTGTACAAGATTGTCATATACAGTTAAATTGTAAGTGGAGTAGGAAGCCTTAGGCTTATTGAGAGTCCAGTCCAGAAAGTGTTGTGGTACAAAGTAACACATAGCAAAGTTAGAACGAAATATTTTAAGCGACACCTGAATTTATGTCGGGTAATAACATTGTGTATCTATGAAATACTGGATATATATATATATATATATATATATATATATATATATATATATATATATATGAACACACACAGGGTGAACTACTTGCTACTTCAGTCGATTATTTTTAAATTCGATTTCACAACATATTGTCCTGAGTTGAGGCGACAGAACGAGTCAAAAATCAATGCTGCATATCTTTCCAGATGACGCTTGATACTCATGAAGTCTGTCGACTACGATACGTTGTTATATACGTGTTGATCGTGCTTTAGCCTTATGCGTACAAGAGCGCATCATATTACATCCGATATCCGAGCTGTAAGAAAAAACAATGAACATAACAAGTCCCACAATGAACATAACCACGCTACTAGTTGTGGTTAAACGTTGTTTTAAGAACACTAATTTTGTCGTCTTTGTTGTGTTCGTTGTCGTCTTTGTTGTCGTTCTCGAGTTTTTAGTGTTGTTGTTGTCTTCGTCGTCTTTGTCGAATTATACGTCATGAGGGTCACTAGCTGGTAACGTGGATTGTCTTGGGTTGAGAAAAATACACGTTTTAACACGGAAGTTGAATTGACTCGCTCTCAACATGGACATATACATTTGGGTAAGCGTCTAATGCATCTATGTAATGTGATTAAAACGCCGTGAAGACGTAGCACGAAGTCCCGAAGAGATATTTATTCAAGTGTCTGTATTTCCTGGTGAATTATCGCCCAGACAACGCCTAGACAACTGATGCGTGTCGGCTAGCCCCATTGTCAAAGCAGCATAGCCAAAGTCCAGATCGGCTATACAGCCTCACGTGCGCAAATAACAAACAATCACTGATGGGGCGGAAGTCGCCGAAGACGTGTACGGGGTCGACGCCGCGCAAAGACAGCTCAGCGAGCGACGACCCTATTACGGCTAAGCTAATGGACATTTTGACAGATGAACATTTTGTCTCGAACGTCGCGGATCAAATCGCAGACATCCTCGCCCTGAAACTGAGCGCGCGCCTTGAAAAGCTAGAAAAAGAGGCTTCTGTACTCACCAAAAAGGTACAAACGCTGGAGGAGAAGGTGGAAATGTTGGAGACGGAGGCGGACAAACGTGAACAATACACGCGTCGTCCGAACCTCCGCATCTCCGGCATTCCAGAGACATCAGATGAAGTCACAAACAACTTAGTCATCGACACAATAAAGAAACTGGGGTTAGAAGACATTGGTATCAGTGACCTGGAAAGAAGTCACCGCCTAGGTAAAAAGACCGACGAACGTGGACGCCCCCGAAAACGAACAATAATTGTACGTTTTCGTAGTGAAGCGGTGAGAGACGAAGTGTACCGTCAACGCACCAAACTGAAGAACCATAACCTGCACCACAGGGACGAACAGATATATATAAACGAAGATTTGACGTCTAAGAGAGCAGCACTTGCTTTCAAAGCAAGATTCCTTAAGAAGGAAAAGAAAATCAATGATTGCTGGACATATGTAGGAAAGGTTCTTGTCAAAACAAACGTGGGAACAGTAAAAGAAATCCTTTCTGCAAAGGACCTGGACATGTATTAGACGGATCTTTGTGTAACGCCATTATTGGGACAAAAAGACTTAAATACATATTGAGCGTCTCCGGACGTTATTTTGAAACATTTTTTCGGATCATTTGAAGTTTCTACAACTGCGCCTCTGAACTGTCCAAGTAAGATACTATGCTTATCGTGGTAGAGACTGCAACATATAATTTACAACCTACTATGCCATCACTGTATTACTATATTATTATTATATTATTGTATTACTATTATTATTATTATTATATACTTATTATATAATAATTATTATATAATTATTACGGCTTTTAAGTCTTCCCGAAAACAACATTCAAAGTCACTACTACTATGCTTTTTACCTTTTTAGTGACACGTGATATTTATGATTATTGGGCCAAATATTGCAACATGTTAGTTCCAATATATTATGCTGTCACTGTATTATCGCATTATTCTATAATTATGAGGGTATTTTAAATCTCCCCGAAAATGTTATTTTGAAATAATCTTTGATATTTCAAAGTTGTTACTATTGTGCCTTTGAACTTCTAAATGATCACCGGGCCAGAGACTGTAATGCACACATTATGTTACCATTGTAATATTGGATTATTGTTCTATAATTAAGGGTAATTTTTTTGTTTTTATTTTGACACTTTGGCATTTTTTTAAATCAAATTTGCTATTACTTTGCCTTTCATGTTTCTAAGTTGGCATATGATATTGTGATTATCGGGATATATACTGCAACATATTAAATTCAACATATGTTACTACTGTAAAATTGCTTGATTCTATAATTATAAGGTTTTGTTTTATCATTCAAAGCAGCCTTTAAACGTTCAAAGTGGCGTATGATAGTATGATTGTCAGGTGGTCAGAGATTTATATATGTCATATTATGTTAGCACTGTCATTGGCAGTGATTAATCACTTGCAGTCAGTGGTGTTTAGTATGTGTTATATGCTAACTTGCAAACCGGCCTAAAAAGTTTTAAAAAAAATTATTTTCTTTTAAGTCTCCCCAAATTTTTGTATTATTCTCTCCCAAGTACATATCATGATGTTATTGACTCTAAGCCTAGTTGGCCTTTCTTTTCTTATTTTGTTAAGTTCCCTGATAGAAATCCATGCGATGTCTATCTCTACTTACTCTTTGATACTAACAATTGAATTTGTATTCTTTTGGTTAATCGTCAACATCACCGTGTTTATCATTACTTGTATGTATACAACTGTTCAACGGATATGTACTTATGATGTATATTATGATATGCATTCATACACTAGTTATATTTATGTACATATTTTTGAATGTTTTTGTAAAAAAATTTCAGCGAACTCTGAAAGAATCACTATGATGTGCTCTAATACATTTGTAAATGGCAGAATCTATTAATATTAGCCGGATCCAAACAAATAAAAGCTTTGACTTAACAACAATATTCAATGAAGCCAAACACATTGAAAATGAAAAGTATGATGATTCTCCATTTTCTCTTAACACACATGATTGTAAATATTTTACTGCAGTTGAGTTTTCTGAAGCATTTAAACCAGAAAACATATCTTTATCAATGTTCTGCATCAATTGCCGTAGTTTGGAGACACAATGGGATTCTCTTCAAGAATTACTTTTTAATATGTCGTCAAAAGGCCTGACTCTAGATCTCATTGGACTAACTGAAGTTCAACATGTTTTACGTTATAAAATAAATGGGTATCACAATTTACTATTCAATACAAGACTAGATACAGACGACGGGCATGGTGGAGTTGGCCTATACATCAGTAAAAAATACACCTATTTTAAACGTGAAGACTTGTCAATATTTATTCCTCATGTATTTGAGTCCATTTTTGTAGAGGTTCAAATTAAGAAATGTAAACCTATAATTGTGGGTGTAATCTATCGTCCCAACTCTCATCCACGTGCAGATCTTGATCTATTTATGGGTACCATACTAGACATCCAAGACAAAATCTCAAATGAAAATAAAGTAGCGTACCTGATGGGGGATTATAATATTAATTTACTAAACTTTGTTACTCACAACAAAACTAATGATTTTATAGATAATGTAATAGCACAAGGATATATTCCACACATAACAAAACCAACACGGATAACACCTGTTACAGCAACTCTTATAGACCATTTATATTCTAATCATACTCACCCCAACTATGAATCGGGGATTATCGTTACAGACATGACTGACCATTTTGGAATATTTCATTTAATATATGGTAAACCTGCTACACAAAAATTAGTATATAAACAAAAACGCCAGTTAAACTTGACCAACATTTTAAAATTTAGGAGTCTTTTGGCCACGGCTGACTATTCCTCTGTCCTATCTACTAGCAATGCAAATGAAGCATACAACAACTTAATGTTAACATATACATCACTTTATGAAATATCTTGCCCAGTTAAAACTATCAGAGTAAATAGTAAATATATTAAAAGAGAGCCCTGGGTAACATCAGGCATTATAGTGTCCTCAATAAAAAAAGAAAAATTACTCCGCAGAAAGCTAAATAAGCCCAGTACAGCGAGAGAGGATGCTTATAAGGTATATTGTAGACTATTTAATAAGATCAAAAGAGCAGCAAAAATTAAATATTATAGTGAAATACTGGAAGAACGTAAACATAGCATCAAAGAAACCTGGACCATACTGAGAAAGGCAATATTTAATCAAAAAAAGAGTTTTCAATTACCTCAAACTTTCATTGTAAAAGGAGAAAAAGTATCAAATTCTGCTTTTATTGCTGAAGAGTTTAACCGTTTCTTTGCTGATATAGGTAAATCAATGAGTGATCTAATACCTCCTCCCACAACCTCGTTTCATGCACACCTAAAAGATAACTATCCTGTAAACTTTTTCATGCAACCTACTGATGTAAATGAAATCAAAAGAATAGTGCAAAAACTAAAAACTAAATGCACTGAAGGCTTCGATAGTTTATCTACAAAACTTGTACAACAGACCATTGAGGAAATAACAATCCCACTTGTGCACATCATAAATAATTCCTTTGTTACAGGTGTTGTACCTGATAATTTAAAAATCGCTAAAATAATTCCAATTTATAAATCAGGAAATATTAATGTGTTTAATAACTACAGACCAATAAGTATTTTACCAACACTTTCTAAAATAATGGAAAAAATAGTATGTAACAGATTAGTAATATATTTAGAGAAATATAATATACTGTATAAACATCAATACGGATTTCGTTCGAAACATTCCACTATACATCCTATATTGCACTTACTTAAAGACATAGCAGATGCAAATGACAAAACTACCAAAGATATTACATTGGCTGTGTTTCTCGACTTATCTAAGGCGTTTGATACAATTAACCATGACATTTTGTTGTATAAGTTAAATCATTATGGAATCAGAGGAATAAGTAATAGATGGTTTGCCAGTTACCTTTCTAATCGTAAACAATATATTGAAATAAATAATTGCAAATCTCCACTGATCAATATGACACATGGAGTACCACAAGGATCCATACTAGGACCTGTGCTTTTTTTAATTTATATTAATGACATAGTGAATTCTAGTTCTCTAAACTTGCTATCCTTTGCAGATGATACCACTGTTTATTATTCAGGATATGATATCGAAAATTTAGTCATAAAAGTGAATCAAGAACTAAAACAATTATACAATTGGTTGTGTGCTAATAAATTGTGCTAGAACGTCAAAAAGACACATTTCTGTGTTTTTAGTCCAGTAAACTCAAACTACGAAGTAAACAATAGCATTAAAATAAATAATGAAGTCATCAACCAAGTTGGCAAGTATAAAAATTACGAATCTGTAAAATTCCTGGGATTGTATGTAGATAAGCACTTAACATGGAAAGAACACATCAACATAATTAGTTCCAAAATATCTAGAGCTATTTTTGCAATAAATAGAGTGAAATATTTCTTACCATATAAGTCATTAAAATCATTATATTACGTTTTAATTCACAGTCATATAACATATGGTATACAAGCATGGGGCAATGGAAATACAAAGAAAATAGAAATCTTACAAAAACGTGCTTTAAGAATAATTAATAAAAAAGGATACAGGAGTCATACTGATCCTTTATTTAAGTCTGACAAAATACTAAAAGTGTCAGATGTATATAAACTACAGGTCTCACTATTTATGTACGACTTTAAACATGATTTATTACCCAAGTCATTTACAAATTTTGCGATCAAAAAGACTTTAGACAAAAGTATAAGAATAACCCGACAATGCAACCTTCTTGTTAAACAGACACCTAGAACACATTTTTCGTCTAAACTACCAAAACATAATTTCACAAGAATCTGGAACAACATAAACGAAAAAATAAGAAACACTAAACACAGGTTAAAATTTAGACGCGTGTTGTGTGACTTCTACTTAAACGCATATCTTCGTCAAGTGAATTGTATAAATCCTAGATGTTCAGAATGTAATGAAACTGATTAAATGAAACTCTACCTTTGTTTGTAAGTCTATTACCGTTCTTACACTACGTTGTTAACCAAATACAAATGTTTGGATCGCCTTTCTATTCACTTACATATACTACAATTGATCATACTTCTCAGTTCGTTGTTATATATCACCAACAACAGCACATACTTGTTTAACATGATTTTGATGATTGTCATGATTGTAATCATTGAGTAATGATAATTAAATGGTGTCACTGGAAGACGGCTTTTAGCCAAGTGACATCCATACAATGTAACAAATTTCCATTTGTATGACATGTATATGTTAATTGTATGTTATGTTGTTACGTTGTAAAATAAAGTTACTTACTTACTTACTTACTTGTTGTTGTCGTTGCCGTCTTGTCGAAAGCTTTGTCGTCTTTGTCGTCGCTATCGTCGTTGTGGTCGTTGTATGTTTTGTTGTCGATGTCGTTTTTATCATCTTTATCATCGTTTTCGTTGTTGTATGTTTTGTTGTCAACGACAACGACGACAACGGACAACTCTACATTACAGAGTTACCTATGTTACAACTTTGAAATTTGTGTCTAGTAGATAAACACAAACTCATCAGAGGTATAATTGCAACGTCTAGTCTAAAAATGTGATGTGTCGGTATGGAAAAGGTTGACCGTCATGTTGTGTGTGTGGATAAGACGGTATTGCGAAAAATAGATATGCAAAGTAATGCAACTTTGGTGTTACCACTTAAGGATAGTCCAGTAAACTGTATGCATACGTTGAGGATAATCGAAATTAGTTATGCTTAGACAGACGCCTTTGGACAACAGTGTGTGTGGTTTGCTTCATGATTAGGACGTCATGTGTTTTATAACGGATGATATATATATTTAGACGTCTCATCTAGCATCCTATAATTATATGGATGAACATAAGTGTTTTCTGTTACTACACCGTTCAATATCAACGTGATGTTATTGACACCCTTTGCAGTTACTTGCTGATACATTTCAATGTAAAAAAAAGAAAACCTGGAGGTACATCATAATATGACGTATATCATTTGGTAGAATGTTCATTCACAAATATAGCATTAGGAAATATATACATCAACCAATGACGTATTGCTCTTTTACAATCAACACAATATGGTGTAACAGTTTATACAGTCAGTTATTTAAGATGCACGATGCATATATATATATATATATATATATATATATACACACACACACACATCAAAAGATCGTTAAGCTCTTGCAGGGATTTATGATTCAAATTTGTGCTCATCAATTTACGAGAAACAAGTTTTGCGTAAAAGTGGATACATTATTTATTTACGTAACTACGTTATCATGACTCCTCTGCATACTTAATCGACCTTTATGCATTATAGGTAGTCCAACTTGTTGCTTGATCGAAGTGAAGCCCGTCTTCTGAGAGAGTTAGCCATTTTTAAACATATTCATTTACACGATCAACAAATAATGCGTTTCATTCGTTTATGGTTATGTTTGCTCATGAATGCTTTATGATATATAATTTACACCTTTCTTTCACTACCAGGGGTGGATCCAGAGAGAGCAGTCTAGGGGGCCCAAAAACATCGACTGGCGGCCGACGCAAATTCATATTCGGTGGGTCTGAGCTGGACCTTCAGCACGACTCCTCGGAGTCCGCGCGCTTTCGGAAGACGGGTTGGGGGGAGCTGTTGATATTTTTTCGCCGCTGCGTCGCCGTAAACTAAGCTTGTTGTAACCTAAAGCAATAGCGGGAAAGGTAACGGTGGGACATTCAAAAAGGTCAGGGGCATGCCAAATTCAACAGGTGTAGGAGGCCATCTTCCCCCAGGCCCCTTGGATCCGCGTATGACCACAGTAATTTCGAATCTTGTTGGTGTGCCGTAATGACTGCTCTCCGTTTCACCGCACTTTAACGATAACAACTTGTTCACTGTATCGTAACAAAACGTGGGTTACATGTGTATTATTATATGACGTTATACGGGGATGTATGTATGAATAGTAAATGTAACCTGCGCATGGGACTGTTGCCACAGTATGTATGGGCACTCGGCAGTAATATATCATGATATACCTTAGATGTTTCACTTTTTGGAAATGACACGTCGTGGTGTATGTGTGTGTGTGTGTGTGTGTGTGTGTGTGTGTGTGTGTGTGTGTGTGTGTGTGTGTGTGTGTGTGTGTGTGTGTGTGTGTGTGTGTGTGTGTGTGTGTGTGTGTGTGTGTGTGTGTGTGTGTGTGTGTGTGTGTGAGTGTGTGTGTGTGTACGTGTGTGTGGATTATTTAGCGGGCCACACGTGTATTATTTAATACTGATGATAATGATGACCGATAGCCTAATTCTCGTGAAAACTTGTACGTTATGTTTGTTATGTTATGTTTGGAATCTGAATATAAGCAATCTTGTGTAAAACTATGTAATTTTACGTACAAATTATTACAATTTACGAATAAAACTTATTAGTATCATTAAATATCAAAGTGTAAATGATAACAACACTTGGACGTCATTGTTAAAATGCACTAAGTATTCTTGTTCAGTGTTCTAGATCGACAACTGCTGCCGCTGTTGCGCCACCAAACAAATTGACAATGAGCTTAGCGTGTTAGATCAGACCAGGAAAATGTTCCGTCGCCAGATGCATGTAATAACACTCTATAAACGTCAACTCTGTAGTGGTAGTATTGAGTGTCCTATAGCTGCACTGTAGTTTGTTGAATTCTACCTTTACAGCTTCTGGCGCATCGTTGAGTTCAACTCCTCACTTCGAGTCCTAAGATCTGAAAGACCTTCAGTTTTGCGTTTCGCAGTTGTGTTTCCCAAAGCAGCGACCTGAGTGCGAAATGGGAGACGAAATGGAGAATATAACTGATGAAAAATTTATATTATCGCAAATCAATTTGGGGTAGGCAAATTTTGGTACTTCTCTACACTTCTGCTCCATGAGCACCGTATTATCAAAAATCTTACACACATGACCAAGTTCATAGGGCTTATGTGCAGCACAGCACATCGTTCAGCTAACGCTCTTCGCAATGGAGGTGGTTTTGATACTGCGCAGTCATGTCAGCCGGAAGGTATTGGAACTGCCAGTGGCTATAACCTAAATAAATAAGGCGGAATACAATAAAACAATTGGTTGTATTTAAATTAGGTCACCACCGGTAGCGTTAGCATTTGTGATAAAGTAGATAGTCAGCTGTGTAAATCAATCTGATGTAACATAAAATGTGCTGTAATACACAGGAAACAGTCTTTCTAACGATTACATTAGTTTTAATATCTTATTTCTACATTGGATAAACTGTAAAACTACACAAAATCATGGCGCCGTGCAAACGGCAAATAACGGCTAGTCGACACCTGACATGTTCAAAATGCGACAATTGGGTAGATTGTGTAAAGTCGGGGTGTGCGAATTCACAAAAGGAGGTGTAGATGGAGGGTTTTCACTTTGAGTATCGAGGTTGTAAGAGGACGGGGTGTTTACTGGCGAACGTAGACGATCTGAGGAAGTTGATTGTGATGATGGTAGCTAAGGATGACGTGGACAAAGTCCACCCAGATGGTGAGAATATATAAATCGGTGAGAACCGAGACAAGGAGGCTGTTGGTACGGAGAGAGATGCCAAGGAGACTGTTGAAGGGGGAAGACAGCACTGACAGGACGGAACGAGACAGAATGAAAAGGGACAAAGAAGAAGGTGACAGTAAGAAAAGGGAAAAAATAAGAAGTGACAGGAGAAAAAGTAACAACAGGGGGAACGAAGACAGGAGATAAGTTCGGAGTGTAGGTGACAGGGGGAGATGATAGCAACGAGACGGATGGAAACCAACGAAGGAGCTTCTCTGAGGCAGTAATAGAAGAGTTGAGTTGAAAAGCGAGAATATTCATGGGTGATTCTTTAATGAGAAAGACAGACAAGACGCTTAGTGACAAGACGCTTAGTGAAGTTTGCTTACTACGGGCCACAATAGAACATATAGCAGAAAAGGGTAGATAAAGTGATGGGTCCTGGGAAGGGAGGGACCATTATTGGACACATGTAGGGACAACTAATGCAGAGAGGGAGGGGACAACCGGAATAGTCCAGAAATACAGACAGTCAGGAAGTTAATGCAGACAAGGGTAGATCAGACTATTCTCTCAGGAATTTTGCTAGTAATGGGAGGAAGGGGCAAACATATAGCAACTGCAAGAGGATGGCAACCAATGCACTAGTTGAGCAGATATGTGACGAAGAGGGGTGGGATTCATAGATTTGGACATAGGCATAGATAAAGATAGCACAACTAAATCAGCAAAGATCCGTCTAGAAAACTGTTCTGAAGCTGGATATAAATGCGTTTTTTTAAATGAAAGGAGCATAAGTAAACAAAATGAGTGAACTAACCATCATGGTAAAATATATAGACCCTAACATATTAGGTATAACTGAATCGTGGGCCAACAAAGAAATATCAAATGATGAATTGGGACTGACTGGCTATGTAATGTTTAGGAAAGATAGAATAGGAAGAAGGGGAAGTGGAGTTATTTTATATATTACAGAATCTATCCAGGTTAATTAAATGAAATTAGCATTTTCTAAGTAACAGACAACAAGGAGTAAAATTTTATGGAACCAAAATCGTCCCTTAAAAACATAGCATGTAGTTTTCCGCAAGGTTCAATTATGGGACCTTTACTCTTTCTGATGTATATAAATGATTTATCTACTTTATCTGACACAACGTTTACCGTTATGTTTGCTAAGACACGAGCATCTTTATACAAGGCGGCAACAATATAGATGAAAGGAAAAACGCTCTGAACTCTGAAATAAAAACATTATCTTGATGGCTTAAAATTAATAAACTTTCTTTGAATACACAGAAAACTCATACAGTGACCTTTAGTAATACGATCAATATAAGATAGAGGTGCAATAACATTTGCATATAGACGGCATACAAATTAACACTGTACATGAGATACCATTTTTGGGTTTGCTTATAAATAATAAAATGAACTGGAGCACACACATTAAATATATATCAAATAAAATGTCTAAGAATATTGGTATTATAAAAAGTGACAAACAAATTAGATAATAAATCATTGTTAAACCTGTTTTACATGTTTATATACCCATATATTACTTACTGTAATGTCGTCTGGGGAGGGGCCCCGAATATATATCTTGCTAAAATTCATTAACTTCAAAAAACAGTGTTGCGTGTAATAAGACATGTAGGATTAATTGATCATACGCAGCCTTTATTTACATCTAATCAAATAATGAATATTTATGACGTAAATAAATACTTATGCTGTATTCTAATGTACAAGCATAACAGGGGTATGTTGCCAGATATATATCATGATGTATTTGTCCTGCAAATATCCTCACATAAATATCATACAAGGCAGGAAGTAACATATAAAATACCATACTGCAAGACTAATTGTAGACAATTGTCTTTGGCTTATGTTGGTCCTAAAATCTGGAATACATTTGTTACAAATAACTATTTACAATATTGTACATCTCTTCACATATTCAAACAAAGGACCAAGCGTCTAATTCTAGCAAACATATGCTAAATTCTGCTTTAATGTAATTGTTTTATGTTAAGATGTACCCGGTGTACAATGTTACGGTACTCGTATAATGCACCATTAAAAAATTAGTTAGTTTATTATGAAGATGTTTATGTATTGCGTTGTTTTTTTGACACGAATTATAGTTTACATTTCGAATATGACGTGAATAAGAAACACAAGCAATGTGTTGCTTTGAAAATAAAAAAAAACGATATAAGGACACGGGGAAATATTTAACAAAGATAGATAGGAATAATACACTTAAGAATACGACACCAACATAATGCTGGAATATCCTAAGAAGTGAAATTTAAGGCATCGTCGATTAGTTTGTTCCAATTAAAAAAACAAGGGAAACGGTCCAGAAAGAAACACTTATCGATGAAAGCCATTAGAAAAATCAAGTACAAACAATTGATGTGGAAGTTATATAGACGTACTGGAAATAGTGAAGACTGCAACATTTATAAAGAAGCACTTAACCAAGCTACAGCTGAAATTAGAAATTCAATGAGAAGCTATGAACAAAAATTCGCTTGTAATACAAATCATGATAGCAGGAGTTTTTATGCATATGTTCGGTGCAAACGGAAAGTTCAGGAAAGGTCCGTGCTGGAAATATAACATCAAAGGGATTCTTAATGGTAGAAGACATGAATGAGTACTTTAGTTCGTTGTTTACCAGGGAAGATATTAGTTCACTGCCAGTACCAGAGGCAAAGTTCAATGGGGCGGAATCAGACTATTCAGGACAGTTAATTGTAACCCCGGAAACGGGAGCTAAGAAAATAAGGGCAATGAAGAATAATACATCAACTGGAGTGGATGGGAATCCAACCAAACTACTATTGGAAATTGTAGAAATTAGAAAACTGCTTGCAACAGTTTTCAACTGATCATTAAACGAAGGAGTGGTTCCTTTAATTGGAAAGAAACAAACATTATACCGTTATTTAAAAAGGGTTCGAGAAACCAATAAAATAACTACTGACCAGTGAGTTTAACTTCGGTGATTTGCAAATTATTAGAGAGACTAATTAAAGATCACATGGTGGATTTTGTTATTAAAGATAACTATAATAAACTCATCTCAAGATGCCTTTCTAAAAGCGAAGTCATGCTTAAGAAATATGTTATTTTTTGGAAGACATCACTAAGTTGGTAGAGGAGGGATCAACCCTATAGTAAATATTATATACTTAGATTTTCAGAAAGCTTTTGACAAAGTGCCACATAAAACATTACTGCTTAAACTAAAGGCCAATGGCATAGGGAATGGTATTATTAGTTGGATACATAAATTGCTGATTGACAGAAGACAACGCTTAGTAGTTGAAGGGAGGCTCCAAATTGGAAATCGTTTTTCAGTGGGGTACCACAGGGATCAGTATTGGGACTTATATTATTCTTAATATATATCAACGATTTGGACGATGATATAATAACTACAATGTTGAAATTTGCGGATAATACAAAAGTGATTAGAAGGATTAAACGTGGTGGAGATAGACAGCATTTATAAGATGATATTGAGAGGTTGATCAAATGGTCTGAAAAATGGAAGAACTTGTTCAATTTGGGAAAATATAAATGCCTCTACACAGGCCATGGGAACGACGATGTACAATATACAATTGGAGGTACTGTACTAAGTACTAAAATAAAAGGAAAAGACTTAGGGTTAACCATTAGTGCTGATATGAATGTTTCAGAACAGTGCGGAACTGCAACTACAATGGGAAATCTAATCCTTGGATTAATTAAACAAAATATATCGTGTAAGGAAAAAGAACTAATCATACCGCTATACAAAACAATAGTTAGGCCTCAGTTAATATATTGTATACAAGCGTGGAGGTCATATCGCAATAAAGACATAGTTGTGCTAGAAGGATTACAGAGAAGAACGACTAATATTATACCAAAAACTGAGAGATCTTAGTAACGAAATACGCCTAAGAGAATGTGGTTTGACAATACAAGAGAGCAGGAGAAGTAACAAATATCACATTGATGAGCATTATGGTAGTATGACAATGACAAATATATTACATTTTCTCACATTGCACATATGTGTGCGATATTGTGCTTTTTTACATATTAACGTTCTTATTACCGTCAATTTATATATTATATTGCACACATCACACACTAATGTCCTTTTGTGCGTTCGCATGGGTGTGTGACAACGACAACTCCAAGGGCCGTCGGGTTTCCGTAGGAAAACTCTGGATGTTATTTCATGTTTGGTTAAAGTTTTTATTAGTATCCATGGTTCACAACCATATGCGGATCGGTTCAACTATGGTTTTGAAGATATTTAGTTTGGTGTATCTGCGTATTGGCTATCACGCTACATTACCTAGCACAAGACCAGCGGCCGAAACTTGAAGGTTTTCCACACTGATTGTCACATAAACAGTTAGAGTAAAAACCGAGGTATTTAAACAGGTAATTAACGTTTTCTACTTTCTCTATTTGACTCCCATCTAAGGTAGATGTAAACTAGTATTTGTTGGTATATGGATTATTGGTGTGCATGTACGTGGTTTTGCACGGATTTCGAAATAATCCAGTAGCTTTCGACTTCGGTATCATGCCAAACAAAATCCACATAGGAGAGATGACGGGATGGATATCTGCTCTTTCAAGGCCTGGAGAAAATTGTTACTTTCCTCCCTTCAGATGCAGTTCGTCAGGCATAGTCCAAGGCAACGGTGGATATGTGTTGGGGAGAGGGAACTTTTAGAGAACTCCTGCATTAATATAAAAATGTGTAGTTTCCCCTCCTGGAGTGAGAATAAGAGCACAGGTGTTTTCTATGCATATGTTCATGTATGCGTGCATGCATGTACGTGTATGTATGCTTGTATGTATGTATGTATACTTGCTTGCATGCGTGCGTACGTACGTACATTTTGAGCGCGCTTTAATGTTGTTTATGTTTGTGTGTGTGTGTGTGTGTGTGTGTGTGTGTGTATGTGTGTACGCGCGCGCCGTGTGTGTGTAAGTACAGCAGTGGCCGAATTGATGTGGTCACATTAAGACCAAAGGTGACCTGTGGTTCTATTGAAGGACAGCAGCACTGACAGAGCACTGTAGACATTTCCCTCAATTTACATCTCAACAAAGTTGACTCAACTCCAGAAGTCTGCAAATAGCCTGCTTCATCGAGTAATTCTTCAAACCAAACAGTAGTTGAGTGTTTGATCGCCAAACGTAGACTTCACATATTAATTGTGTAAGTGTATTATCTGTTTGCTTGCACATGTAAACGTGAAACCTTTAAAGTTAAAACTAATAAATATATATTTATTAATTCAACGATATACAATTCATGCCACATTGTTAATTTTTAATATAATGCAATAGAAAATAACCTGAACATGATAATTTATCAAGTTAGCATCACAATTAATACAACTCGCATTACGCATATGATACACACACACACACACACACACACACACACACACACACACACACACACACACACACACACACACACACACACACACACACACACACACACACACACACACACACACACACACACACACACACACACACATACACACATACACACATACACACATACACACACACAGACATATATATGTGTGTGTGTGTGTGTGTGTGTGTGTGTGTGTGTGTGTGTGTGTGTGTGTGTGTGTGTGTGTGTGTGTGTGTGTGTGTGTGTGTGTGTGTGTGTGTGTGTACCATATGCGTAATGTAATTATGGTAATAGTTAAACGAGTATATACATATATATATATATATATGTGTGTGTGTGTGTGTGTGTGTGTGTGTGTGTGTGTGTGTGTGTGTGTGTGTGTGTGTGTGTGTGTGTGTGTGTGTGTGTGTGTGTGTGTGTGTATGTGTATACCATATGCGTAATGTAATTATTGTAATATTTAAATGAGTTGTGGTAATTGTGATGCTAACGTTATAAATTAACTTGTTCAGGTCATTTTCCATTAACAATGTGGCGTGAATTACATATTGTTGAATTAATCATTATATATTTATTACTTTTAACTTTAATTTTAGCGTATATATATGTGTGTGTGTGTGTGTTTGCGTGTGCGTGTGCGTGTGTGTGTGGTCGGTTCTCACGAAACCTAAACACATCTATCTTATTTCATTATATGGGCCTCCTTTCAAACATAGTTCAAAGGATACGCCCAACTAATATGACATATGATGTATAGTAAATGTCCGCATACTATATGACTATTTTTGATAATTATTTTCTTCTAAACACAACTTTCCGTGTGCATTAAACGTAGAAAGAAAGAAGCTTCATTCCAATATGAAATATTATATGCATTAAAACAGATTAAATAAGTATGCATGAATAATGTATATATAATCCCAGTCCAATTTTGCCGAGATCAACTTTCTCCGAAAAAAAATTAAAAATGATTAGAAAATGCGATACCTCGCAAAAACCTTTTAATGGGAAATAACTCCGTCACTTATATACATAATAGTAATATATATTTGACATACATATTGCATATTGATTAGTTAGATCAAAAAGAAATGCTTCCCACTAGACACCTTGGTGAGAACTGATACACCGACTTAACTTGCTAATCGATAACTGCGAATACGATACCACGCGAAAGGCAGTTTGTCTTGTCATGAAATAACACACAGTTATCACCCAACAATAAAACCGTGAGGTTCAGATCGACACGTGTAGGCAAGGCCAATATAATTGTGAGATGCCTGGGATTTAAATATAATTTTAATATTTTTTCGATTTTATTCGTGAAATAATTTGTGTGTGGTGTAGATATCGCTGAATAATGAATTTGACAACGCTGCGTATAATTTATTGTGGGTTAAATGTTAAATGGGTACGCTTGATTGGTGCTTAACTTAGCGCATGAAAATGTACGTTCCGTAGTCTAAGCTAATCATAACTGAGCGTTTCGCGTGTTAATGTTCGATGTGCGTTTTGCGTGGCAACACCGGTCTCTCATAATATTCCTCCTGTAGGCATTTGTTAACATAGCTTAAGCACTAAAATGTAATAGTATGACGAGGATAGCACAACCATGTGTTTTGGAAACGTAGTTTTTACTGAAACAATATATTTGTTGGAGCATGTGTTGTCTATGCATTCTCTGTTATGCAGTAATTGCGTTTGGCGTGCTATCAATGAGTTCATAGACAACGTACCTCTGCTTTGTATTTTTAATAAAGCCAATTTTCACCAACGATGAGAACTGACGTGAAATAACATGGAAAACAAATCAAGAACGTGAAACTCACCGAGGTGAGCTGTGCAATGGATTTGTCCTAACAGGAATTCACTGACGACATGTGCGAACCTTGGTGAACACTCAAGTCAATGGCTGGAAACTGGCGATGGAAAAAGCCGTGTGAAGGTGTGTGTCGAGCTTTAAAGAGTTATCGGAAACTGCAGTGAAGAAAGGAGTTGTATTGTGGAACAAAAAACTTTCTACAAACGCTTTGATACAAAGGAAACCAGGATGACAATTGTCTGTGCATCCCCTATCTAAGTCATGGTCTCAAGTTGAGACTAAATATACAAACATATCTTACTTGTCTGAATGTTGCTATGCCAGATGTGTTCCAGCATATATGTCCAATCAAGACAGCAACTGGCATAATAATTTTCAAGGTTCTTACTGCTACTGCTGGCGCAGCTTCACTGCTGACACAGCTACACTTGACAACATAGCCACCAGTAATGACATAACCACCACCGATGTCCCATCAAGCGATACGACTGATGATCCTGCTACTGTTCACACCTATTCATGTAAAATCATAAAATAAGCATAAACAAGTTATGCATATAGAAGATGACTTCATTGCTGTAAAGCATGATAAGATATGGTACGTAGAGAAGGTAAAGGACACCGTCTTTGTTCAAACAACCAGAGGGAGGCTGATTCAAACAGAGAAAGCGGGATGTAAAAATTTGAAATGTTATTACAAGTAACACCACAAACCTCTATCGGCAGTGTTTACGACGTTATAGCCAACGACAACAAATCTGGATGAAGATAATATATTGGAAAACTACGTGTTGTTAACTAGAGGCGCCAGTTGTGTTAAATGAATAACGTTTGTGGCAAAATTATATGGATGGCGTATTGTTATCACTAAATGGTCAATCATAAGTTAATTACATGATTACAGCATGACATTCTAAAAACTCTTCCGCAAGAAATGGATAACGCGAAAGGCGATACCAGTAACTGTTGTGCCAGGACTTATTTAAAAAATGTTATTATTGTAATTTCATTTCGAGTGCACCCATCATTTACCGTTAAAGCAAAATATGTGTTAAGCTATGCTATGTATGCTGGCGGGACTGTTAAGAACATGTTACGTTAATTGTGTTACGGTTAAGTCAGATACAAAATTGACACTTAAAATATGTCGTTGAATATGTTTGACCATGTGTTCCCTGTCAAGCTAGATATGAAGTATTCTCAATAAAGCGATCAAGTTAATTTATATACATTATTAGCTATTCGACAGGTACCCGATTACAAAAAATATCAGCGTGACCGCGAAACATATTTTCTAAGTCCGCATTCACCATATCACTAATGATACCACAAAAACAAACTTGACACCATTGCAAAGCCATATTTGTCTATTTCGTCATCAATACCAATATTATTTTCTCCGCAGAGTGTAAATAAACTTATAACATTTGTGTGATGTGAAAGGAGGACAAACAAAAATGTGATCAACTTAAGCAACAATAAAACTATTAAATTGTGTGTTGACAGCTGATGAACTAACATTACCCATGGCGGGTTGTCTATTATGTGTACTAGAAAGCCATAAAAAGTATATAATGGCTAATATTATAGAGACACGAGTTGTTGGAAGACGGAGGGTATATGTGTTTTGCGTGTTATCACAATCGGACATGTAACTTCAAACCTCTCTCTCTCTGGCAGGAATGACTATATTTAGGAGTCCCATGTTTTGTATTCAAATCTTCAATATGTCTACTCGATCATATTAAAAATGAAAACGATATATGAAAGTCGCCAAATCGACACTGAGTCCAGGTTTCGTGCGAATCGATGAAATATATATATATATATATATATATATACATACATATACATATAGTAGCAATCAATACAACGTACACCTTCAAATGAAAGCTATATATATATATATTGATATATATATATATATATATATATATATATATATATCAATATATATATATCTTGATTAACTCCCCGTAAGCTTTCATTTGAACGTGTAGGTTGAACTCCCCTTAAGCTTTCATTTGAAGGTGTAGGTTGTAATGATTGATGCTAGTTTATCACCAAATAAGATAACTGTATTAAATGATTCGATATATTCGAAACAGAACAAAAATTGGCATACTTTTAATTGATATTATGACCTCAGAAAACGAACAATAATATATCAATTTAACAATAATTGACCATTACATGCACACACCTAAGTATTAATGAACATAATTTAGTTGTCTGACATTCAACACCAAGTCTGTGCATTCGTTACATGATCTACGTTACTGCAAGCTGAATAGACCCGGCGAATATAACAACCGTTGTTTTCTTTACAACATATAAAACAAGACTACCCACAGTACAAATTATTGGCTACTTGATAAAACAGTATAAACAATGGTAAACATATTATGATAGTATTACTTAAAATACACATATGGCTTTAAAATGTTTTTTTCCGCTGAATATCACTTGCGTTGAGTCAGCGGATGCTCACTCAATTAATATGTTTACCGGTCTTCGTCGGTGGTCCTTCAAACACAGGTTACACGTTCCTGTCAGGAAAATATACATACCAAATAATAAGGACTCTTTCTGACACAGCCTTTCAACGTTTTACCGGATTTCGACAATCTTACTGTAATCCTGCACGTTTATATATGATAATATTTTCGTCTTTGACGCCTCGCACATCAAAACTTTCAACGATTAAAGTACGACCCTACTGGTGTAAAGTAAAACTAAAATACCCTACATGTAAAAACTTTCCCCGTTTATAAGGTGAATCCATTGTTCTGAACGTAAAACGTATTCGTGTACTACTCTACTCGGTAACCCCCCCCCCCCCCCCTATTCCCGGTGTATCCGTGTTATGTTCATGCAGCCCTTTCTCTGTTTGTACTGAATTTACGCCAACTATTGGGTAGGTTGGTATTGGGCAATCAAATTTATTAACACAGGGATTGCCACTGTGCACATATAATATATACAATAGTCACATCTTTTGCACAGCCAGGTACATCCAGATTACAGAGTGATGGACCACACATGTTATGTACGACACATTTTGTACATTTAGAATAATCATACTATACATTTACCAAAAAACCCTTGATTGCTGTTATATTAAATTACAGCATACCGACTGTAATATGCTTACAGTATATAAAACACAAGGGAAAAAGATACCTGTTGTGCAGACTGCACACCTTTCTATAGTACTAGCTACAGTAATTCAGCTTGATATATACAAAAGTGGGGGATAAAAAAAACCTATCTTACAACATTCATGTAACATCCATATTTAGTTATCTTGCATTATGTATGCTAATATGGAAGTAACTAACACACGCTATACATACAACAGATACAACGGGTGGGTGGGTGGTATTCAAAATTTCGTAGTCAAATCTGAAGTTGTCACGATGGCGAAGCGAAATGAAGTGACGAGAAACCCTGCATCGTCTCCTGCCCACAATTTTTTTCCCGCGCCCGCTGCTGGCCAATAGGATGCCGCGTAACTGACACGGGCTGAATGGGTATTTTGGGCCAGCTTATTAAGCGTTGAGGCGATTCAAAGGGGGTGTGCAGACTAGGAGGGGGAACAGGTTGTATAACCTAGCTTAACCGCTAGGCGCTCGCTCTGTTGTTACACAAAAATTATTTTCATCCTGAAGGCCAAAAATTCATTTCGTGTACTACTCTACTAGGTACCCCCCCCCCCCCCTATTCCCGGTGTATCCGTGTTATGTTCATGCAGCCCTTTCTCTGTTTGTACTGAATTTACGCCAACTATTGGGTAGGTTGGTATTGGGCAATCAAATTTATTAACACAGGGATTGCCACTGTGCACATATAATATATATAATAGTCACATCTTGTGCACAGCCAGGTACATCCAGATTACAGAGTGATGGACCACACATGTTATGTACGACACATTTTGTACATTTAGAATAATCATACTAGACATTTACCAAAAAACCCTTGATTGCTGTTATATTAAATTACAGCATACCGACTGTAATATGCTTACAGTATATAAAACACAAGGGAAAAAGATACCTGGTGTGCAGACTGCACGCCTTTCTATAGTACTAGCTACAGTAATTCAGCTTGATATATACAAAAGTGGGGGATAAAAATCCCCTGGCCTCCCATGTTCACATGTGGTGGCCCTCACCCCCACTAAAGGGCTGCATATAGGCCGGACCTGATAAGTCGGCTTGTCAACTAGCACTGACAGGTGTAATCGGACACGAACGCTGACAAATGTAACAGTTCCTCCCAAAACGTCTGACACTAGAAGAAACTGGGGTATGGGCTAGTGGAAGGCTGACCTGTCATGCCTGTCCCTCTCCCAACAAAAAGGAATGGGCCGCCTCACGCCCCCCCCCCCCCCTCTGCCAAGAGACGAACAAACATTTCAATACCGCCCACCACATATAGCATTTTGCCCTTCCGTCCTAGCGTTTGTGCTTGCCACGTGTTACAATGTCCGGGTAGCCAAACTTGGTCTGCAGCTCCATCGAAAGAGCGGATTCATCCCGGTCTGTATTGTAGGTCAATCGCCTCCGGTACCGCTTGCTCATTGCTGCCAGGACCGCGGACAAGCAACCTTTGCTTGACCGTTGTAGACTCGCCATGAAACACAATTGTTATATATGGTTAGTTGTGAATTATCAGAGGCTGATGCTTTACGTGGACGGTTTGCTAGAGGTTGATTCCACTCTAATGTATTTCTGATATGAGTTTGAATGCCAGCGACCCATAGCTTTGATTTGTTCCGATGAGAAGCCCGCCTTTGCTGAGTGTGATGAAATTTTCTTGCCTGCTAACTCTGTGTTATTTAGCACTTCCTTAAGGTATTTGGCAAAAGCAGTCTTCTGCACAGGTAATTTATTGGCACTGCGAAAAAGAGGACCTTGATCATTTCCCCTGAGCTTGATATATTCCACCATCCTCCGGTACGGACAAGCTGTCTATTCCGTGGGGAAGACATCCAGGATGAAAGGACCACCTGCACTGTGTTTGTACGTATGGAAGACCAGGCGTAATTTGGCAGGTTTTAAGCGACACTGTGTCACAGACAGATTATGCGGGCTAGCCGTCACCTCACTTATCCTAAGAAAACCGAAGAACATGAGGCTGAACATAGCGCGGAGCAAGACCACTGAGTAAGATGAACACTTACACAATGGAACTGACTTAATGATGAGGGACAGGTCACGTGAGCTGACAGGCTGGCGTTGGTCAACATTAGGGCAGGATGTGCTACGCCTTTTACAATTTTCACAACTAAATAGTCGTTTGTTGGGTCGGGGTAGCGACAAGCTTTGTGGCGTTCCGAGATAGCCGATATGAAAGTCCTAATAGTACTGGGTGCCTTGCCCTCATCTTTGAGATACTGAACAAAGGCAATTACTGTGTTTGGGGAGGCAGGCAGGTACCTCCTTTTCCTATCTAATGTTTGTACAAAAGTTACAAACCTTTTCCAGTTACTCTCGTAACGTCTGGCACTGCTTGGTGCGAAGGCCGCGTCCATGGTGCTCACTGCGTTGTGTACCAGGGAAGCCAGTGAGTGGGAACTAGTTTTGGGTGTTTGTGTAGGCTGGGTTGAACGCTGCGTGCACGTTCTACCTGTAACCGTGAGATAAGATCGGCAACAACATTGATCTTTCCTGGGATGTGCTTAGCACGAAAACATATGTTATACGACAGACATGCAACAATCAATTTTCGGAGCAAACACATCAGCTGTGTGTCCTTGGCAGTTTGCCTGTTAATCACTTCCACCACTGCTGTGTTGTCTGAAAGGAACATGACCCGTTGATTAGCCCATTTTGGCCCCCAACTCCTGACGGCCAGTAAGATTGGCAGGAGTTCTTTCACAGCAATGTGCATGGAGCCCCAGGATGGAGGAAACTGTCCCTGTAACCACTGATCCCCCACTACAGATCCATATCCAAAGCCGCTTGCATCCGTTGTGAGCTGCAATACATCTGATGATCTCCATCTGTTTGGTAGAAAGGATAAAGTGCCATTAAAGGTGTGCAGAAATTCCAGCCAAGCCGATATGTCCTTTCGAGCCACAACAGTTAGGCGGATGCGATGGTTGGCTGCTCTTGTCTTTCCCCTGGTTAGGTCGACTATTCTTCGTAGAAAACATCGGCCGGGTTACAGCGTTCAACCCAGCCTACACAACCACCAAAAACTAGTTCCCATTCACTGGCTTCCCTGGTACACAACGCAGTGAGCACCATGGACGCGGCCTTCGCACCAAGCAGTGCCAGACGTTATGAGAGTAACTGGAAAAGGTTTGTAACTTTTGTACAAACATTAGATAGGAAAAGGAGGTACCTGCCTGCCTCCCCAAACACAGTAATTGCCTTTGTTCAGTATCTCAAAGATGAGGGCAAGGCACCCAGTACTATTAGGACTTTCATATCGGCTATCTCGGAACGCCACAAAGCCTGTCGCTACCCCGACCCAACAAACGACTATTTAGTTGTGAAAATTGTAAAAGGCGTACACCAAACAGCTTCTTTGTAGTCTGCTTCTCTTTCTAATTTTATTTCATCAGCCTGGATAGATTCTTTAACATATAAAATAACTCCACCACCACTTCTTCCTATTCTATCTTTCCTGAACATTACATAGCCTGTTATTCCCAATTCAGCATCTGATATATCAGTGGTGGCCCATGATTAAGTTATATCTATTATGTGAGGGTCAATATATTCTACCATAATGTTTAGTTCATTTCTTTTGTTTAATATGCTACTTGCATTTAAACAAACGCATTTATATCATGATTCAGAACAGTTTCCCAGGCTGTTCTTTGCCGATTTATTTCTGCTGTCTTTATCTATTCCTCCAGTTTCAGGCTTCTCTGCGAATTCCCCCTGCGAATCTAATTTAAATAGATGCAGCCTGTCCCGCTGTCAACAGACTGCAGCAAGTTCTCTGAGAAAACTGCTGCCCCCTTTCCACTTAGATGGAGGTCATCTCTCTTATACATATCTTCCCTCCCAACAAAGTATCACTATACATCTATGAATCCCACCCCGTCTTCTTTACACATCTGCTGAAATTAGTGCGTTGATCTCCATCCTCTTGCAGTTTTTGTATGCTGGCCCCCTTCCTCCCATTACTGGCAACATTCCTGAGAGAATAATCTGTTCGACTCTTGTCTTCTTTAACTTCCTCACTAACTGTTTGTATTTCTGTACTATCCCAGTTGTTCCCTCAGTGTCTGCATTATTTTCCCTACGTGTACTAGTATAGACCCTCCCTTGCCATGCTCCAATTCCTTCTCTACCCTTCCAGTCACATGCTCTATCCTAGCTCCCGGTAGACAAACAACGATGTCCTTCCCCTCACTTAGTGACTTATCCGTCTTTCTCATAATGGAATCGCCTATAAACACCCTCTCTTTCCCCATTGCCCCCTCAATCACTGCCTCAGAGTAGCTCCTTCTACGGATTGCATCTGTCTGGTTGTAGTCTTGTTCCTCTGTCTTCTGTTCTCTTGTCACAATCCTGTCCGTTCCATTCTTTCCTGACGCTGTTTCTCTTGTCACCTTTCCTCCTGTCATCGTCCCTCCCAACTTCTCTTCTGTCACATTTACTCTCACTTCCTTTCTTCCCATCATCTTTTTTCCCATTGCATTTCCTTCTCTCCTCTCCCGTCTCTTTTTCCCGCCTACCTCTTTATCTACAGTCACTTTCTCCCCTGTCATCTCCACGCCTGTCAAATTTCCTGCTGTCGATCCTCCAATTTCTTCCCCTCCGATCACCTTCCCTCCTCTCAGTCTCCTTTCCTCGATCTTGTTGCCACTACTCTGCTGCTTCAATCTCACAGTATTTCCAGCACTCTCTCTGTCCTCTCTCTCCATTTCACCTGTCTCCTTGCTGATTCTCGTCTCCATCCCCTTCACAATATTTACCAACCTAGCTACCTCCTTCTCCAGACATTTCACCTTCCAACACCCCACGCACTGAAAGGTGAATCCCTCTTCCTTGGTCTCTGTCCATGACTTCGCACAGCCGGATAGGGCAAAATCCACCCAATTGTGGCAGTCGTCGCACACCAAGTGTCTCTTTGCCTTGACTTGCCGCATGCAAGGCGCCATATCAGAATTTATTTAATAATAATAATCTAATTACCTATTTAAAATAGTTTAGTCAACTGTGTTTACACTGTTCACTGTCTATGTAGTCTTTAAGAAGACAGTTTTCTGTGCACAAATGGCACACTTTACGTAAGACTGCCTTATTTATTTACGTTATACTGTCCCTAGCGAATATTTTGGACACTAGCAACATAACCTTAGTTCGCCCGGTTATAGCAAATGATTAATTTTGACAACAAAGCTACCTTATCAAAGTGTCTAGCAGGTACTGGCTTACACATATATTATCTTCTGTAAGTAGCGTTATGTTTGTTACTTTATCATCTGTATATTCTACCACATATGAGATTTGTTAAACCTTGTTTACAAACTTATCGTAGGCTAACTTACCCTATTATCACTCACTAGATTAAAGTGTTCTAAAATACTTTATCTAACTAACTGTATGCACAACTGTTACTCAATATATGTTTGGTGTTCCTTTATAAATGATATTAAGGCAAGAATAATACTTATCAATCAGTAATTCCACTTGTTTGTAAATTTTTCGGCACCACCAATTTCTATGATCTATCTCTCAAATATAGCCTCGTTCTGAGATGTGTGATAATATACCGATATATATGTTGTTTTTAATATAGTTCATAGTACTGTCTGTTTTGATTGTTGAACACAATGTGTCTGAACATATAACTCCATTCCTTGGGATAACATCACGCACGTGATGTCATAGTATTTGTACTTGTATTCGCCAGACTTAATAAACTAGCTGACCCGCCATAGCTACCTGGCGTAACTCTTTATGAACTTGAATACTACTTATCGATTTTAAGTGAAAAATTCAGTCATGTGTATGTGATCTCCCGAGAACCCCACCGCTCCGGAAGAGTTTCGAAAAGAAACTAAATCACCGAACCACTATGGGCCGACTAGAAAGCGCACACTGTTTCAGCCGCATACAAACAAAATCAACGAATATATGGGTCCACAGGCAGTCAAACAAGCAAACAAACAAATAAACAAACACAGAACCTTGTTGTCTTATGCTATAGAAAATGAAAACGTTCCACCAACAGACATTCTTCAAACACTCTTAATAATCATAATTTAACACTTCCACCCGTGTCCGATAACCTCACCAAGCACGTACTTAATGCAACTTCAACAAGTGGCCGATTTTTAGGAAACGTTTCGCAGGTCTTTTATATTCACCATGGCCAAACGAACACTCAAAGGTTTTAACTATTTCTCTTCAAACTGTGATCGTTTGTCTCTAGTTTCGTTTTGGTCTTACATAAATATTCCGAAATGCCGAAGATGAAATACGGTCGAAAACAAGTTATACCGAACCTTTTCAATAAAAACAATTTGTAAAAACGTATTAATGGTCAAGCTATCATATCGTGCAGAGGTGATACGCTAAACTAATTTGGTTTTGTTTGTGTTAACCTGTGTATAAATCTACTGGCGATCCTAGTTCGCGGTACCTTTGTTTTTCCTGTGGTTTTCTTTTACCATTGATTCAGTATTTCATAGATACACACTGTTGTTACCCGACATAAATTCAGGTATCGCTTGAAATGTTTCGTTCTAACTTTGCTAGGTGTTACTTTGTACCACAACACTTTCTGGACTGGACTGGACTGTCAATAAGACTAAGACTTCCTAATCCACTTACCATCTTGAGCATTTAGCAATAAGGAGCCACCTTTCAATAAAGAACATTAGGTGGTCAAACAAATTACATTCTTCTAGTGAAGACAAATAAACACATAATTTAAAACTAAATATACGAAATTGTTTCTGCAAATATTCATGTCAAGTGTGTGCGGGTGCGAGTGCATGTGCGTCTATGTGTATGCGTGCAACATGTGCCTTCATGTGTACATGAGTTGTAACCGACTGTCAGTTATTATTTAGTGTACATATATAAAAGTTTGAGATTGTGCATGTATCTTGATACGTTTGTAGAACATGTTGTTTTACATAGTTTGTAAATCTATATAAACTATGTGTTGTAAACTTTTGTGTGATTGTATCTATGATGCTGTTTAAAAAATAAGTACATTATATCTAAGACATTTCTTTGCGAATTCATGTTTGACTCTCTAAGTATATATTTAATGTTTGGTACGTGTGGCATGGCTATGTATATCATAGTTTGGAATTATGTTCCAATTTTGAAAATAAAATGGCACGTTATTATGTAAATATTTATAATAACATTTTAATTGTCGTAGCTTAAGAATATCGCCTACTTTTAAAATTGTTTTTTTATAAAGTGGTTCAGTATGTGAATTATAGTTAGTTAGTGTTATGATTCTCAAAACTTTCTTTTGAATTCTTATTATTGTATTTGAATGAAAACCCCATGCGATTATGCAATAATCTATATATCGTAAAAATAATTAGTTATATAGTAAAACGTTTATTTGTTGAAGTAAGACATATTTTAATTTATATATATTGCCATTTTTGAATTTGTTTGAATATACGTTTTCCAGTTTAAATTTGTATCTAGAATTAAATCTACGAAATTAAATTCCTATATCTATATAAGCTATCTTAATATCAAGAACCTGTATATTTATGTTATCTTTTTGAAAAATCATACATTTAGATTTCTTTATGTTTAATGATAATTTGTTTATTTTGAGCCATTCGTTTATTTTACATAGTTCTTTATTTATTAACACATCTATATTTTCGACGAGTGCAATATTTCTGAAGGTATTTATAGTACTTGATAAAGTTGTCTCATCGGCATATATAATAAAATAAAATAGTGTACTGGCTTGTGCAAAGTCATTCATGTAAATAATATATAATAAAGATCCAAGAATTGAGCCCTGAGGCATACTAGTTGTTAGTAATAACATGTTTGACTTCGTGTTTTATATTTCGGTATACTGCTTACGATTGGTAAGATAGCTACTTAGTAAATTGAGGTTGAATCCCTTTATGCCGTAATAATATAATTTATCGATTAAAATTGTATAATAAATACTATCAAAAGCCTTGGAAAGATCAAGATAAATATTTACTGGCACTTCACAATTTTTCATTTGATTTATAACTCTATCTATTAATTTCAATGCAGCATATTTTGTAGAATTGGGGACAAAAATCATATCGATGATTAAAATGTAGCTTCGTATCTCTCCGATATAAAGATACTTGGTCAACTTTTTCTAGTATTTTTGAAATAGCTGGTAAAACCGATAATGGCCTATTCTTTTCAAATAATGTTAAGTCTCCTTTTTATAAATTGGAATTACCTTGGCGATTTTGAATTTATCAGGCAATATTCCTGTGGTTAATACTTGATTTGTTAATAATTTTAAGGTTTTAGTAACTGCGGTTCCAATAATTTTTAGCAGCTTGGTGGAAATGCCATCAAATCCACAACTCGTTTTGTTTGACAGATTACTTATTGTTTTCCTTATGGTTTCCTCGTCAACACATTGAATTGATACGTTTATTTAGATAATAGGAATGATCATTTTTACCATTATATTTAATGTTTTTGGCTAGATTCTGGCCTACATTTGTAAAGGATGTATTAAATTATGTCTTAGTTTTACCTTTGGACAATATTTAATTTATTGTATTCCAAGTGTTTTATATCAAATTTTAACTTGTTTAAACCTGATTCAAAATACATTGGCTTTGATGTCCGAACACTTTTTTAAAATATTGTTATACGATTTTTAATTACTTTTAATTACCTCATATTCACATGACACAGAGTTTGTTACTTTTAGTTGCTTATACAATTTATCCTTATATTTTATTGATCTTAATATACCTAAAGTTATCCCTGGAGACATTTTATGTTTGTATCTGTAGAATTTCACTATCTTACTACTCATGTATTTATTTTTAGATTTATTTATTTCATTAAGGATAATGTTGTAGTTTAGGTTTCGGTCTGCATTTAAGTTTATATCTAATTATTGTATATATTAGAAGCAACTGAATCAGTATATACCTTTAATATAGCAGATCTATTTTGAGCATTGATTTTTTTTAATTGGGAAGGATTTTCCTTTTTCAGAGCATTATCTAAAATCATAAAATAGGGTTGATGATCAACACATTTTTTACATCAAATCCCAGCTTTACTCTCTAGTATATATTTTGTTAAGTTACATAAAACGTATAACTTAGAGTGCCATTTCCATTTGTAAACCGGAGAGTATTTTCAGGGAAAAGACTAAATAATGTTACCATTTCAAAAAAGCACTGCAGTTTTCATTTTAAATAATTTTGAGCATATTTATATTAAAATCACCAGCAAGTATAAGGTTATGTTTCTGTTTATTTTGTAGGTGTGATATAATCGGTGTAATTCATTTATGAATTCATTAAGATTGTCTAGAAGATCGGTATATATTTCCTATAACTATGGTCTGCGACAACTCTCCACTAACCTTTATTATTTGATCCTCCCAGTTTGTGTATGTATTCAAGTTCATCTCTAATTGGTAATTTAACTGAGAATCTACATATAGTATTAAACCCCTTTACTACTACAACTTTTCCCTTGTGATATACAATTATATCCATTTAACTGAATAAGCGACAAGTCATCGTTTTCAGACATCCAACTTTCTTGTAAGCATATTACGCTAAATTTGAATACTTTGTTAGACAGGTCTTTTATAAAGCTTCAAGTTCGTTAAATTGTGCATTAATTGACTGTATGTTAGTGCCTATAATACTGAATTGTGCGCTTCTGTCTTTTGCTAGCAGTTCAAATTGTTCAGTATCATAATATGAAGATCTGCGTATTATTGGCAATTCATTATTTTCATTTTTGTTAGTTTTGATATATAAGACATTATTTAAACAGTTATTTTGTAAGCCCCCATAAAAAATAATAAAAAATCATCACACATAATTTTGTTTGCATTTAAATTTTTCGAATATACTGATGAAATTGATAAGCCTGTTTTGTAGTGTGGATTTTGTTTTAATAAATTGTTGAACATTTTGGAATTATATTTTCCATCTCAAGTTCACGTGATACAAACGTGTTATGTAATGTGCAGACACACATGCAAGACAATATCTATTTAATGAAATAATATGTAAAACAAAACCCCGAGAAAAAGAAAAAAAGTGGTTGGAGAATGTGCTCATATACTAACAGGTCATGAAGATCCCAGTTGTATAAGCAACAGTATTTACGTTCCATTTGTTTCTCCAAATTAATCATATATCATTATCTTTATGTTATGATAATCTGTATAGTTTTTGTTTTACTATACCATACTATACTATACTATACCGTACCATACTATGTCATACCGTACCGTACCATACCATACCATACGTACCTTACCGTACCATACTATACCATACTATACCATACTATACCATACTATACCATACTATACCAAAACTATACCAAACACATACTATACTACATTATATCATACTATACCTTAACATACTATACTACACTATATCATATCATACTAAACCATACTATACCATACTATACATATACATATTATGTCACATACATATCACAATACGAGCGAAATTATCAATCGTTGTAAGGATACATTGTAACGAGGGTTGTCACATATATTTTGATGATTTGGAAGAATTTTATCTTACAACACACAGATCGATCAACGTGATCACGTGTCTTTTCAGAATTGAAACGGATGATCACCGTTCTCGGTCGAGTTGTGTTGTCTTTGCGTCCGTTTCCAAGGTTTCTACTTTCTTTTTCAGTGTACATATATTTTGTTCTGAACTGTCTATTGGCTTCTTGAGTGCAGCTGTCAAATTTCGTAGTTCTGCTGCCCATTCTGTTGGGAAGAGTGCTGATGTTATTTATAGAATACCTAGTACCCGTAAATTAAATACGGCTTGTTCTTCACCATCATCTCTCTGACAGCTTTCTTTCCCTTGTTGTCTAGGCATTGCACTGGTCAGGGATCGTCTCGATCTAAGCAGTTTATAGAGTAGCACACCTGGTGTACCTGACCGTCGCTGTCCAATGTCTGTAATCGTGCTTAGGTCGTATTAGTTTTATCTGTCAGCACTCCACACTGTCTTCTACCACTGGGTGGTCATCTAGAAACAAATCTCATCGAATTCCGCGCCAAAATATGTAAATGCACCTCCGCCCAAAATGAACACGGCTAACTGCCAGTGGCCAATTTTGTGAACCGATGCCGGCGGCTGCTTCAGAGACCGACACATATTGAGCTACTCTATTGCACACACATGCGTTACGTATATGGACTGGACATAATACTATGTACAGCTGAAATCGCAGCCTGTCAAAGAAAGCACAGTCATTAATTCAGTTTAAACGGTAATAATTATTATAATAATACGAAAGGTAAGCGGAAACCTCGAGTATACACATGCTGCGTACTTTCTTTCCACGAATATTTGTTACGGTTATAAACATGTCGTGTGTGTTTCTAATTTATAAATACAATGATGCTCAGTATTCAATATGTTGAAGGCGGACTGCCCGCCAATTTACGTTTAGTAAGTCCGAAACGTTGCTCGCAGTTTGAATGTTCTAATTGTAAGCAAGATATTCAAACCAAACATTAGACATTACAATAGCCTAGGCATGTTTCGCTAACTATATGTTCCTGGAATCGCACTTTCAACTGGCCGATTCCAACAACCAAGATCGCAAGTGGGTACCTGACGCGTTAACAACGTTGAACAAGATTGACATCCAGAACAAAAATAGATGTTAAGCTGCATTATAGGTAGTCCAACATTTTGCTTGATCGAAGTATAGCCCGTCTTATGAGACAGTTAGCAAGTCCGTTTTTAAACATATTCATGTCGCTAGCATTTACACGATCAACAAATAATGCGTTTCATTCGTTTATGGTTATGTTTGCTCATGAATGCTTTATGATATATAATTTACACGTTTCTTTCACTACCAGGGGTGGATCCAGAGAAGGCAAAAACCTCCACTGGCGGCCGACGCAAATTAATATTCGGTGGGTCTGAGCCTGACCTTCAGCACGACTCCGCGGAATCCGCGCGCTGTCGGAAGACGGGGTGGGGTGCTGTTGAAATGTTTTCGCGGCCGCGTCGCCGTAAGCTCAGCTTGTTGTAACCTAAAGCTCCAGTGGGCGAGGTAACGGGGAACCATTCAAAAAAAGGTCAGGGGGCATGCCAAATTCCAAAGGTTTAGGGGGGGCATCTGTCCCCAGGCCCCCTAGATCCGCCTATATCCAAAGTAACTAGTAACGTTAGTCTGCGGGTGGGAGGCCGACGCCAGATGAAAATGATTTAGTCTGATATCGATCATCGACGTTCTGTGATGATCTCTAAAGCATCGGCGAGATAACCTCACGTAGAACACTATTATCCAGTACAGCTAAACCGACCGACATATATTGTCAAAATCAGACATTTAACATATATATATATATATATATGTAGAGAGAGAGAGAGAGAGAGAGAGAGAGAGAGAGAGAGAGAGAGAGAGAGAGAGAGAGAGAGAGAGAGAGAGAGAGAGAGAGAGAGAGAGAGAGAGAGAGAGAGAGAGAGAGAGAGAGAGAGAGAGAGAGAGAGAGAGAGAGAGAGAGAGAGAGAGAGAGAGAGAGAGAGAGAGAGAGCACGTCCATTAAAATAACACAGTTTACATTATGAGGCAAAACACATATCAATATTAAATATCAGTATGTGGTAATAACTTAATGCATCGAACACAGTTACCCAAACGGTACAATACAAATATACGTGTACATGAAACAGACAACTAGCAACGACTTTGTGACGTTAAAACCGGAGATGCGGTTTGAACATCACACAGTACTTTATGCATTTGGTATTTTCCGTAGTGCATTTCTTCGGATCTGAACGCGGCAATGTCCGGCCGGGGCATTCTTTCTTGATGCACATCAGCAGTCGATAGAAGCAGTCCATTGTGCAAGCGTTGAAAGCTTTGCTGCTGTCGGCCGATATCTGGATATTCATTGGCATTCCCACAATTGCGAACGCAATGAGCTGTAAAATAAAAAATGACAATGAAATACGGCGGTCGTTGTAAAGTGACTCTTTGTATCAATCATTTAAAGCAAACTTTCGGCGTTAAAATACGTTGAAAAGAAATAGAGTAATTTGCTCCGTGAGCACTGGCCTGTAACTATGCTGTAACTGTATTACAGCTAAACATTTGTATAACATAAATCATTACGTCTTAAACGTCCTAATTGTTGCTAACGAAGCTACATTACAATTCCTTTACAAATAATTACACGTAGAATTCTTGCATTGATTGATAAACGAATATGTTTGCACCAACGGCAATCTTGCACTTTGACACTTTACACATGTAAAAAAGTGCAAACTAACCAGATGCGTGAAGGCAGCAATCATAGCGTCTCAAAATTTTGAACCGATAGCGATACACTTTGTGCTTTGATGTGAAGGTGGTTGACGGTCATATCGTGTATGATTGCAATGACACAGTGACACATGTATATATGTATGTATGCATGTGAGTCTGCAACACAATATAACGTTAGGTGACTGAACTTTAGCATGACCGTGTGCACATGTTGGTATGTTGGGCACGGTCCAATATGTGTTACTCAGAAAGGCATATTGGATCAACAGTATGCCGCCAGTCTCGTGAACGGGATGTGGGCCGGTGTCTCATCTAATGTGTACCCCCGTGCAATACATACCCCGGGGCACGTTGACCGCGCTCACTGTTATATGAAAAATGCTGGACGCATCACGTGAAGCCAATGATTAGCTATCGCTATGCAAACCATAAGCGTTGGAACCATGAGGCTTGGGGTAGGGGCAATATTTCGGGTCGGGAGGGGTGGTTGGCCTGATATATGTTTAGCCCCAATATTTCGACAAGACGTGTCAAGATTGATGTGTTTGGTGTGCCTCAAGGGGGTGCAGTTGGCGAGCCTCGGCTCTTCAATATTCACCACATGCACAGTGCCCCTTGGGTAACATATACATGGTTATATTGTCTAACATAACTGTGATATCGTACAAATCGCACCCAGTGTAAGTGTCGCTTGTAAATAAAAGTTAACTGGCAAGTTCCGAGCGAGGAACTTTTTTTGTACACGGTGTCATGATAAAGCTTTCAAAAGCAAAATGTGGTTGTCCTCAGAGTTTTGGTACGAAACTGAACGATAGACTGACTGGGTATCCGGCCTAACGCAATACCATACTATTGCATTTTGAATCCATATTTACTTTTAAGAACTCGTACTTACCAATAGTAGATGTATATGTATAACATCTCCAATATTTAAGTTATGAAACATCTTTATTAAATATATACATTAGTCCAAATATTGGAGGAATCATCACCATACCCACCCGTCTTCCTCCCTCACAAATAAACACACGCACAAGCACACAAGCACACAAGCACACAAGCACACAAGCACACAAGCACACAAGCACACAAATACACAAACACACAAACACACAAACACACAAACACACATATGCACACGCAGACACACACACTCATATACACACAGACACAAACATACACATACATTAAATGCTAGGAGGACATGCCAAGCTATGCAACTGCCGTGCATATCAGACTTCATTGGCTTTATTTGACACATCCTCATTTATTAAACCCCCCCCCCCCCTCCACTACACGTTCGTAATAGAACGCTGTTCGAACTTAGGGACAGAACTAGAACACTCGTGAATGCGTCGTATGTCCGTACAACATCCGGTCATTGTCGAGGTTTGTCATATTTCCACCCCGTTCAAGCATACAAGTTTATGTTCAAACGAACATGTTGGGAATAATCCATGGTAGTTAATCAACAAACGCCAAACCAGGAGCGTAGGCGGACCCACGGGGTCCTGCTGGCACGTGCCCCCTAGACCTTTGGAATTTGGCATGCGCGTAGACCTTTTTGAATGGGCTCACGTGACCGTACCTCAAGACCCTTGAAAATATGCTGAACTGAAGAAGAGCTGAAGATACGACGGCGCAGCGGCGAACAAATTTCAACAGCCGCCCCCCCCCCCTCCCCCAGCTTAAGATGACACCAGTCGAGTCGAGACAGCAGAGAGAAGCTTTATTTACGGCGGCGCGGCAGCAAAACATTTTGTACACCATTAGGTTCGGCCGCCAGTGGAGGTTTTTGTGTCCCCCAAGACTACACTCTCTGGATCCGCCCCTGACGAGTTGTGTGGTTATCTTGTGCAGGCTCAGATCTATTTATTGATATTAAAGTAAATATTAATAGTCGTATTGGTGCTCTATCCACTGACATGTAATTGTTGATTACTAAAAAAGTATTTAATTATCAAAACCTAGGAGTCAGATAAAATAACAAGTACATACATGATGTAATTTGGCTAAAACCACTGCTCTGTTTCGTACTGCGGTTTATTATTGCGGCACATCTACGCATGTATACAACACGATATGTCTACACAACGTAACGCAACGCAATGCAATGCAATGCAGTCGAACTGCAAAGAAAGAAAACAACGCGAATAAATAAAACTAGGCTATATATGATACAAACATTGGCTAAGCATATAATTATACGGGATAATACATAGCAGCGATGGGCTCTGCATGACATAACACATGACCTACATAGCATGACAATGGATAGGCCGCATGGGCGATAGACCTAGCGCTGTGCTTCTAGCGGGCCGACTTTGGCTACAAATTATGATCCAACAGTTTCAAGATAACGAGCGAAGTTATTACTAAACTAGCGATGTCCTATAGCGACTACAACAAATGCAACTTAAGTATGCAATCTATACTTACATTTAGTGCGCGAAACAGTGGTTAAATAGATTAACACGTGGAGCGATTGGCGAAACGGCGAACAGCAGAAAAACGGCGAATCGGCGACTGTCGATAATGCATACATGTTCACTGGACCGTAACAAAGCTACGTCATGTGCGCTGCGGCCAGAAATAAACAAACAGGTTAAACTGACAATACACTCCCGCCTAGCTAATAAAATAAAAATTATTGGCGGTACAAAAAAGCAGTTTACAAGAGTCCGTGCTGTAACTCTTCGTTAGTAGCGATCAGACACATCTTGTGGATGGGCCGCTTGTAGTGTCTGGCGCTGGCGGTTCGCACGGTAGCCTTCCGCACTAGACCGTCGTCACCGGGTTGAACATCTGTGACGACCGCGCGTTCCCACAGAGCGCGTGGAGCGGCGCCTCCCGTCATCCCGGGCTCCAGTAGAAGCACCAAGTCGCCAATTTGCAGGTTCTGCCGCGGATGAAACCATTTCGAGCGGGCGATGAGATGTGGCGGCATGTACCTCAGCCACGTCTCCCAGAACACTTGGACCCGCTGGTGTAGCGCCTTGACAACGTCTCGCGGATGTGGGCGGTCCACCACAGCGGGCTGCGGGACTGTGGGCTGATCGAAGGGGTGGAGGATGTCGTTTCCGGTGACCGCAGGTGACCCGACCGGGTCAGGTCCGTCCGGGAATAGCGGTCTCGAGTTAATGACGTACATCACCTCCGAGAGGAAGGTCTGCCACTCCTCGAAAGTGAAGCGGCGCTTGAGATAATTGACGGCGGCATCGAGTCCTCGGCGGCAGCTACGGATGAGCGACTCAACGACGCCGTTCATGTGGCTCGCCTTCGGCACGTTGAACTCCCACTCGAAGTTAGTTCGGTCGGCTGCCAGTTCTCCCTTGACGCGCTGGGCGCCTTGGAAGTTGGTTCCTCTGTCACTGAAGACCTTTGTCGGATGAATACCTCGACGTGAGCCACGCAAGGAGGAATGACTCCGTAGATGCGGTGCTGGTCAACTCCAGGTGGACAACTCGCGTGGTCGTGCACGTGACGATCATGACTGATGAATCAGTGGTGGTGTTGCGGTTGATCTTCGTCCGAAGCGGACCAAAGAAGTCGACAGCAACAGAGGCGAACGGTGACGTGCACGGGTCGCCTCGGAATGCAGGTAAGATTCCCATATGTTGTTGAAGTAGGGCCTCCCGCCTGGTGCGACAATACAGGCACTTTCTCGCCACAGAGTTCTTTGCCGTTGCCAATATGTACTCCTTCCTTCGCGATGTTTGCTAGCACCACTCGATAACCCTGATGCAGATAACGCACGTGCTTGCGTCGAGCGTAGAGTTCTACCAGTGGGCTGTTTGCTGGCAGGATGATCGGGTGGCGTACCTCGTGATGAAGAGGCAACTTTCCGAGGCGTCCCTCCGCGCGGACAATGCCCTTCTCATCGATTACTGGGGCGATACTCGCGAATGTTGAGCGGCACGTGGCGAAGTCCTGTCTGAACTCGGTCTGGCAGAGAAAGAAGAGCGCAAGCTGCGCGTTATTCAGGTCCTATGCTTCAATCGTTCTGGTAGTGGGACGGCCAGCTTTCGGTTGTAGGATCCTTCTCCATCGAGCAACATGGCGGGTGAGGCGATCCCAGTCACTGACGTCAGCAACGAAGCTTGCTTCGGTTGTCACATCGGCGCATACATCAGCTGCGGGTACCTGATGTACATGGCGGCGGCGACGCGGTCGTTCCTTTTTTAGGCGGCCTTCTGTGCGTTTTTCGTCGTCCGCTTTAGAGTCGTGTTCATTTGAGTCCTGAGGCCACATGTCTTCATGTTGAAGCAAGAACTGCGGACCGTCGTGCCATGTCTGTAGATCACGTAATGGAAGTGATTTCGTGAGCGGGTCGGCAGCATTCATGTCTGACGGAACGTATCGATATTCATCCATGAAACGTGGATGTGTGTCCTGGATCTCTTGAATTCGGGCAGGTACAAACGGCTTGAAGTTTGCTGATGCAGAACGAATCCATGTCAATACGGTCTGAGAATCAATCCAGAAGTACTTGGACTCGAATCCGCCCATAGAGTCTTCGATGAACTTTGCGACTCGAGACATGACGATGACAGCCATCAATTCCAGTCGCGGAATCGACTTCTTCTTCAGAGGAGCGACCAGTGCCTTTGCCATGACGAAGCTAAGAGTAGTCGTGCCGTCGATGAGTGTCCAACGTAGCCAGAGAGCAGCACCGTAGCCGAATGCTCCTCCGTCGCTGAAGCAGTGTAGTTGCGGCTGGCCGACTGTGTCTTCTGGCTTCAAACAGCGAGGAACATGAAATTGGACTAGTTCCTGCTTCTGAATCAAGTGCGCGTGCCATCTGGCATTGTCTTGATCATCAAGCGATTCCGCGGCGCCAAATATCTTGAAGGTCCATGCGGAACTTGATTGAGACGGGTGTGAGTATGCCGAGAGGATCCCATATCTTTGCGACGAGGCCCAAAATACTACGCTTCGTTACGGGTCCAGACTCCATCTGCAGATCCCGAGACTTGAGTGCAAAGACGTCGCATTCTTTGTTCCATCGGTAGCCCAAGACGTCGATCACGGGCTCATCTGGGTTACCATCAACTTCAACGTGGTTCGAGTTCCACGTCTTCGTTTCGAACTTCTCGCGTGCAAGGACTGTGTTGACTTCATCCCTTGCATTGAGAGCAGCTTCCGCAGTCGCAGTTGAGTGGCCGATGTCATCCATGTACATCTCGTTGTTAAGGATGCTGCTTCCTATAGGTTCGGACTGACGTGAGATCTCGGCTAAGAGTTTAACCGAGTTGATGGCGATGTCTGGTGCGGGTCTGTCACCAAACGGCAGGCGAATCCACTGAAATGCGATTGGTGGAGAGCTCTCATCTCCAAAGCGCCACACAAAGCGATGGAATATCTGGTCGGATGCAGCGACCTCGATCTGGTTGAACATCTTTCTCACGTCTCCCACGAGAGCAACTCGATCGCGGCGCCAGACAAAAGATTAGTGAGTTGAGTATGTCGGGGCCTTTGTGAAAGCCATCGTTGAGTGACACACCTTTGAACTGAGAGGCGGCGTTCCAGACGATGCGGACTTTTGTGCTTGACTTGTCCTCTCGGTAGACGGCGTGGTGTTCGAGATACCACCCACGGCCGTCGTTTGCTTCTGCCTCTGTAAGCGGACGTACGAATCCCTGTGTCAGGAGATCCCGGATTTCCTTATTGTAATCCTCGAGGCGTCCTTTTCTCCTCAACGCGTTCTCTTGCTGGTACATTCTAGCAACTGTATTCTCCTTGTTGAAGGGAAGAGCTTCCGGATATCCATCACGCCAAGGCATGCACACCTTGACTCGTCCTTCTTCTGTGATCTCAGTGGTTGTTTTCGCGTGTTTCAGGAACTTCGCTTCCGCCAGCTCCTTGTCGCTGCAGACGCAGGCAGTCGTCGGCTTGACTCCCGCAACATCAGAATAGAAGAGAGCTCTGATGTCATCTTCTACGAGTCTTTGAACGTGGTGAATTTCTGAGCGGTTCTTGATGACGGCTCTTGGCTGCGGAATCATCCCGCCGTAGATTGTCCAGCCCAAGCGAGTGAAGGCGGCACTGGGATGTTTATCGGAGTTCGTCGACGCGGAGATGGTGTGTAGAGCGCTGATGAGGTATGCGTGATCGTATGCTTAGCCAATGTTCGTATATTAGATGCTGAATTGGGACTGACAGGATATGTAATATTTAGAAAAGATAGAATAGGAAGAAAGGGAGGTGGAGTTATTTTATATATTAAAGAATCTATTCAGGCTTATGACATAAAATTAGAAAGAGAAGCAGATTGCGAAGAAGCTGTTTGGTGTAACATAGTTACAGGAAACGCAACGTTAACGTTTGGGTTAGTTTATCGAAGTCCAAACATAAGCATAGAATATAATGAAAAAATACAAAACGCTATAAGGGAAGTAAGCAAACGGGACTGTATTATTATGGGGAATTTTAACCATGGGCATATACAATGGAAATCTCTACAGAGTGTGGGGAGAGAGGACCACAAGTTTTTAGTTTTAGTTCAACATACATTCCTTTCTCAACATGTGATAGAACCAACCAGGGGTGAGAATGTGTTAGACATAGTTTTGTCCTAACAGAATGAATTAGTTGACAATGTCAAGATATGTGAGCCACTGGGGAGTAGCGATCACAACCAGATACATTTTATCATCAAAGTAAAATCAAAAAGGAATAGTAAAAAAAGCAGTATAGGAGAAATTTCCACAAAGGAAGGTATAAGGACATGAGGAAATATTTAGCAAAGATAGACTGGAATAAGACACTGGAAAATAAGACGGCAACAGGAAGCTGGAATATATTAAAGAGTGAAATTAAGTGCATAGTCGATACATTTGTACCCTTCAAAAAACAAGGAAAACGGTGCAAAAAGAAACACTTATCGAAAGAAGCCAATAGAAAAATTAAGTATAAACAAATGATGTGGAAGTCATATAGATGTACTGGAAATGATGAAGACTACAACAGTTATAAAGAAGCACTTAACCAAGCTACAGCTGAAATTAGAAATTCAAAGAGAAGCTATGAACAACAATTAGCTAGTAATATAAAACATGACAGCAAGAGTTTTTATGCGTATGTTCGAAGCAAACAGAAAGTTCAAAATAAGGTCGGTCCTCTAGAAGATAGTGCTGGAAATATAATATCAGAGGGATTCATAATGGCAGAAGACCTGAATGAGTACTTTAGTTCAGTGTTTACCAGGGAAGATATTAGTTCACTGCCAATACCAGAGGCTAAGTTCAAGGGGGCAGATTCAGACTATTTAGGACAATTAATTGTAACCCCGGAAATGGTAGCTAAGAAAATAAGGGCTATGAAGGATACTAAATCGGCTTGAGTGGATGGTATTCCACCCAAACTACTATTGGAAATTGTAGAATAAATTAGCATACCACTTGCAACAGTTTTCAACTTGTCATTAGAAGAGGGAATGGTTCCTTTAGAATGGAAAGAAGCAAACATTATACCGTTATTCAAAAAAGGTTCGAGAAACAAGTCAGAGAACTATAGACCAGTGAGTTTAACATCAGTGATTTGTAAATTATTAGAAAGAATAATTAAAGATCACATGGTGGATTTTCTTGTTAAACAAAACTTGATAAACCCATCTCAACATGGTTTTTTTAAAGCGAGGTCATGCTTAACAAATATGTTATGTTTTTTGGAAGACATCACTAAGTGGGTAGATGAGGGATCACCAGTAGATATCGTCTACTTAGATTTTCAAAAAGCTTTGGACAAAGTACCACATCAAAGATTACTGCTTAAACTAAAGGCCCATGGCATAGGAAATGGTATAATAAACTGGATAGAACAATGGCTGATTGACAGAAGACAACGTGTAGTAGTTGATGGGGAGGCTTCAAACTGGAAATCGGTATTGAGTGGGGTACCACAGGGATCAGTATTAGGTCCTATATTATTCTTAATATATATCAACGATTTGGATGATGAAATAACAAGCAAGGTGTTGAAATTTGCGGATGATACAAAAGTGTTTAGAAGGATTAAAAGTGATGGAGATATACAGCATTTACAAGATGATCTTGACAGGTTGATCAAATGGTCTGAAAAGTGGCAAATGATGTTCAATTTTGGGAAATGTAAATGCCTCCACATAGGACATGGGAACGAAGAGGTAGAATATACAATGGGGGGTACTGTACTAAGTACTACTGTAAACGAAAAGGACTTAGGGTTAACCGTTAGTGCTGATATGAAGATTTCAGAGCAGTGCGGAATTGCAGCTTCAAAGGGAAATCAAATCCTTGGATTAATTAGGCGAAACATAACGTATAAGGAAAAAGAGCTAATAATACCGCTGTACAAAACAGTAGTTAGGCCTCATTTAGAATATTGTATTCAAGCGTGGAGGCCATATCGCAGGAAGGACATAGATATGCTAGAAAGAGTGCAGAGGAGAGCAACTAAAATGATACCAAATCTGAGGGATCTTAGTTATGAAATACGCCTAAAAAATGCGGTTTAACAACACTAGAGACCAGGAGATTGAGAGGAGATCAGATAGAAGTGTTTAAAATATTGAAGGGTTATGAAAATATTGATAGAAATATGTTTTTCTCAGTTAAAAAAGATAGAAGGACTAGAGGACATGATCTTGCATTAGCAAAGGAGCAGAGTAGATTGGATGTAAGAAAGTTTTCATTTTCACAAAGGACTGTAAATGAATGGAACAGATTACCTGACTTGACTAAAATGATTGTGTGGGTGCTAGTAGCGTGAATATGTTTTAAAATAAAATCGACACATACCTCAGACGGGTGGGATACACATAGATAAAACGGTCGGACTCTCGATAAGCCAAGGGCTTCCTTGTCCACCTGCTACCTAGAGTTAATTCTCTGGGTGGCAATCTTGTTAAATCTTGTTAAATCTTGTTACCCATGTTACTTTTCTGGACACATCAGTCATTTATTTCATTTAATGAATTTAGCATGTTGCATATTCACGCTATTACCGATAAACTTATAGATATATATCTCTCAAGTATAGTATGAACGATTCTATAAGCACACAGATTTTACCAAAAACTTATCCTCATTTACAACGGATTGAATTGAACAATTGTGGTATCTACTACGGCTTGAAATGGACGCAATAGTTGAGACAATTTGCATTTTCTCTAGCGTATTTCTTCGGTGTTCTTCCAACAAGACACGATCGATCAGGGCAGTCCTCTCGCTCTCGCCAATAATGCATAGAAACAATTCGTTGTGCTAGCATGGAACGTTTTGTTATCATCGTAGGCCGCTGCTTGGTTCGTCAGAATCACACTAATAAGAGAGCAAGCAGCGTATGTAATATATACAATAACACTAATAATACCAACGACAAGTCCACCAGTCGCTTAACAGTTATATTCTTTAACATAAAGCATTAATATTATTAATAAGAAAGGTAATTAATTTTAAAATTAATAATTACAGCAAGACCTAATTTAGTTATGTTTGCTTAAGCTTCGAGGCTATGTTTAGCGGAGATAGATCGTAAAAACTAGTGGTGCAGAAAAGTTGATAAACAAGTGGAATTACTGATTGATAAGTATTATTCTTGCCTTGATATCAATCATAACGTAGCAGTAAACATATGTTGAGTAGCAGTTGTGCTTAAAGTTAGCTAGATGAAGTATTTTAGAACAATTTAGTCTAGTGAGTGATAATAGGGCAAGTTAGCCTACGATAAGTTTGTAAACAAGATTTAACAAACCTCATTATGTGGTAGAATATATAAGTGATAAAGCAACAAATATAAAACTACTTTGCATGAGATAATATCTGTGTAAGCCAGTACCTGCTAGACATTTTGTTGTTAAAATTAAGCATTTGCGATAACCGGGCGAACTAAGTTTATGTAGCTAGTGTCCCACGTATTCGCTAAGGCGCGGTATAACCTATAAATAAATAAGGCAGTCTAGCGTAAAGTAATTGATTGTATTTAAATTAGGTCACTACTGGTAACGTTGGCATTTCTGATAGGATTGATAGTCAGCTGTGACTATAACCAAAAACTGTAACCGAAATAAACAAGACTACATAGACAGTGAATAGTGTAAACACAGTTGACTAAACTATTTTAAATAGCTAATTAGATTATTATTATTAAATAAATTATGATATGGCGCAAGTCAAGGCAAAGAGACACTTGGTGTGCAACGACTGCCATAGTTGGATTTTGCTTTATCCGGCTGTGGGAAGTCATGGGCAGAGACCAAGGAAGAGGAATTCACCTTTCAATGCGTGGGGTGTTGGAAGGTGTAGTATCTGGAGAAGGAGGTAGCTAGGTTGATAGATATTGTGAAGGGGATGGAGATGAGAGTCAGCAAGGAGACAGATGGAATGGAGAGAGACGACAATGAGAGAGTTAGGAATACCGTGAGACTGAAGGAGCAGAGTAGTGGCAAGAAGACCGAGAAAAGCGGACTGGGGCGAGGGAAGGTGATCGGAGGAGAAGAATTTTGAGGATCGACGGCAGGAAATGTGACAATCATAAAGGTGACAGGGGAAAAAGTGACCGTAGAGAAAGAGGTAAGAGGGAAAAGAGACGGGAGAGGAGAGATGGAAATGCAATGGGAGGAAAGATGACGGGAAGTAAGGAAGTGAGAGTAAATGTGACAGAAGAGAAGTTGGGAGGGACGATGATAGGAGGAAAGGTAACAAGAGAAACAGCGTCAGGAAATAATGGAACGGACGAGATTGTGACAGGAGAGCAGACGACAGGGGAACAAGACTACAACCAGACAGATACAAACCGGAGAAGGAGCTACTCTGAGGCAGGGATTGAGGGGGCATTGGGAAAAGAGAGGGTGTTTATGGGCGACTCTATTCTGAGAAAGACCAACAAGACACCAAGCGAAGGGGAGGACGTCTTTGTTTGTTTGTTGCGGACTAGCATAGAACATGTGACTGAAAAGACAGAGAAGGTATTTGGGCATGTAGGGACAAATAATGCAGACAGGGAGGAAACACCTGGGATAGTAAAGAAGTACAGACAGTTAGTGAGAAAGTTAAAGAAGACAAGAGTCAAAAAGGTTATTCTCTCCGGAATGTTGCTAGTAATGGGGGTAATCGAACCAACATATAGAAACTGCAAGAGGATGCCGATTAGCGCACTAGTTGAGCAGATGTGTAAAGAAGAGGGGGTGGGATTCGTTGGTTTATGGGGATACTTTGTTGGGAGGGAAGATATGTACATGAGGGATGGCCTCCATCTAAGTGTAAAGGGGACAGCAGTTTTCTTGGAGAACTTGCCACAATCTGTTGACAGTGGGAAAGGCTGCATCTATTTAAACTAGATTCGCAGGAGGATTAAGAGAGAATCCTGAAACTGGAGCCACAGATAAAGACAGAAGAAATAAATCAACAAAGAACAGCCTGGAAAACGGTTTTGAATCAGGATACAAATACGTTTGTTTAAATTCATTGAGCATAGTAAACAGAATAAGTGAACTAAAAATTATGGTAGAAAATATTGACCCTCACATAATAGGTAAAACCGAATCATGGGCCACCACTGATATATCAGATGCCGAATTGGGACAAACAGGCTATGTAATGTTCAGGAAAGATAGAATAGGAAGAAGGGGAAGTAGAATTATAGGCTTATAAAATAAAATTAGAAAGAGAAGCAGACTGCGAAGAAGCTGTTTGGTGTAACATAGTTACAGGGAATTCAATAAAATTATTATGGGAGATTTTACCCATGGTCATATACAATGGAAATCTCTACAGAGTACGGGGAGTGAGGACCACACATTTTTTGTTTTCGTACAATACAGTTTCCTTTCTCAACATATGCTAAAGCCAACCAGATGTGAGAATGTGTTAGACATAGTTTTGTCCTCACACAATGAATTAGTTGACAATGTCAAAAGTCAATGACTTCGTATTTACCCCCCCCCCCCCCACTTCAAACATTGTATATTCTCACTTGTATTATAGTTGTCTTGTCTTGTCTTGTATGTATATTGTTATCAATGTTCTGAATAAACGTTCATGTGAACCACTTGGAAATAGTGATACATTTTACCATCGAAGTAAAATCAGAAAGATATAATAAAAAGCAGTTCAGGAGAAATTTCCCCAGTGGAAGATATAAGGAAATGAGGAAATATTTAGCAAAGATAGATTGAGACAACACACTGAAGAATAAGACAACAATAGAATGCTTGAATAGATTGAAGTGAAATAGAGCACATCGTCAATAAATATGTTCCCTTGAAAAAACTAGGGAAACGTTCCAGAAAGAAATACTTATAGACAGAAGCCATTAGATAAAATAAGTACAAACAAATGATGTGGAAGTCATATAGACGTATCGGAAATGACGAAGACTACAACATTTCTAAAGAAGCACTCAACCAAGCTACAACTGAAATTCGAAGAAAAGCTACGAACAACAATTAGCTTGTAATATAAAACAAGACAGCAGGAATTGTTATGCATATGTTCGGAGCAAACAGATAGTTCATCATAAGGTCGGTCCTCTAGAAAGTAATGCTGGAAATATAATATCAGAGGGATTCTTAATGGCAGAAGAGATGAATAAGTATTTTAGTTCAGTATTTATCAGGGAAGATGTTAGTTCACTGCCTGTACCAGAGGCTAAGTTCAAGGGGGCAGAATCAGACTATTTTGGAAAATTATTTGTAATTCTGGAAATGCTAGCTAAGAAAATTGGGGCTATGGAGGATAATAAATCACCTGGAGTTGATGGGATTCCGCTCAAACTACTATTGGAAATTGTAGAACAAATTAGCATGCCACTTGCAACAGTGTTCAACTTGTCACTAGAAGAGGGAGTGGTTCCTTTAGAAAGGAAAGAAGCAAATATGATACCGTTATTTTTTAAAAGGTTCGAGAAACAAGTCAGAAAACTATAGATCATTGAGTTTAACGTCAGTGATTTGCAAATTATTAGAAATATTAACTAAACATCACATGGTGGATTTTCTTGTTAAACGTAACATGTTAAACACATCTCAACATGGGTTTCTAAAAGCGAGGTCATGCTTTTAGAAATAAAATTCTAATTTTAGAATTAAAATACGTTATATACTGCACTTATACGTTATCTTTTTTGGAAGATATCACTAAGTGGGTAGACGAGGGATCACCTATATATATCATCTACTTAGATTTTCAGAAAGCTTACGACAAAGTACCACATCAAAGGTTACTGCTTAAAATAAAGGCCCATGGCATGGGAAATGGTTTCGTTATCTGGTTAGAAAATGTATAATTGACAAAAGACAACGGGTAGTAGTTGATGGGGAGGCTTCAAACTGACAATAAGTTTTGAGTGGGGTATTACAGGGATCAGTAATGGGACCTATATCATTCTTAATATATATCAAGGTTTGAAATTTGCGGATGATACAAAATTGTTTAGAAGGATTAAACGTCATGGAGAAAGACAACATTTACAAGATGATCTTGACAGGTTGATAAAATGGTCTGCAAAATGGCAAATGTTGTTCAATTTTGGGAAATGTAAATGCCTCCACAATGGATATGGGAACGAAGATGTGCAATATACAATGAAAGGTGCTGTACTAAGTACTATTGTAAAAGAAAAGGACTTAGCTTCAATGGGAAGTCAAATCCTTGGATTAATTAGGCGAAACATAACGTATAAGGAAAAACAGCTAATAATACCGCTGTAAAAACCGATAGTTAGGCCTCATTTAGAATATAGTATTCAAGCATGGAGGCCATATCGCAGGAAGAACATATATATGCTAGACAGAGTACAGAGGAGAGCGACTAAAATGATTGTGTTGGTGCTAGTAGCGTGAATATGTTTTAAAAAAGATAACAAGTATTGGACTCTCGATAAGCCAAAAGGCATCCTTGTCCACCTGCCATCTACATTTAATTTTCTGGATGGCAATCTTGTTAAATCTTGTTATTTTGACGAAGTGAAATAACAATACGCTCGGAATTACAGAACAATTTGTTATTCAAATTTCTCCAGTGTGATTTTGCATGTGTCTTCGTTGGATTGTTGTATTGTGAGAAACGACAAACTCAGAATAAAATTATGTACAATGGCAGGAAGCATGGTGACCCGTACGTTGGACCGAGCGAGGTGTTGTGTTGATTCGAAGAAGACTGGTCGTCATACTACGTGTGGTTGAGATGGTAATACAAAAAGTACATAATTAGGTCAGTAAAATAATACAACGTTTGGAGATAGCAATCCATGACGACACGGCGGAAGAGTTTATAGGCTGGGAATAAGCCAAGTTGTGTTACTCAGATAAGCATGATGGATCAAGTTAGCTAGCCTCGTGATCAACATGTAGTCCGGTGTGGCACGTAATTAATGATGGTAAAGTGACTGCACTTACCTTTCTAGATCTCTCTGCCGCTTTTGACACGATTGATCACAGCATTCTCATTGAACGCCTACTAAAATGGTACGGCATATATGTCACAGGTCTAAGCTGGTTTTCTTTATATATATAACTGTTATATATCAAATATACCATCAGATCTACATTTCGTTGGCTACCCCAGATACAAATCGCTCCCTTAACCAACTTAGTGATTGCCTTCAAGATATGTTCCACTGGATTACTGACAGCAAGTTAAAATTAAATGCAAATAAAACAAACTTAATTGATAATTATTGGTACTCCAATGCAGCGTAGTAAACTGAATGATTTTTTCCCTACGCGTATTTTGAATCAGAATATCACGCCAGCAACCTCGGTGCGGAATCTAGGAGTTATCTTTGATAGTAATTTTTATTTCCGACAACTCATATCTCAACCATGTCGCTGCTGTTTTTTATCATATTCGTGATCTTCGCTGTATTCGCCGGTATATGTCATTTTCTGTTGCTAAAACTATTGCAACAGCGCTTGTTAGCAGCAAACTTGACTATTGCAATTCCCTCCTTTATAATATCGCTAGCAAGGATATTACAAAACTACAGCGTGTTAAAAATTTTCTACCAAAAGTAGTTACAAGATCTCCTCGTTTTTCTCGCTCTATTCCACTTTTGAAGTCTTTGCATTGGCTTCCTGTACGATATCGTATAATAGTTCACATCTGTACCATTACATACCAGGCACTGTCCAGTAAGCAACCATCTTATTTGCATTCATTGCTTACTCCTGTAAGAAAACCTATCCAGCTTCGATCATCTAGTTCTGAAGTACTTTTTGTCCCTAGAGTCAACACTAACATTTGGAACTAGGGCTTATTCTGTTGCTTCACCAACTCTTTGGAATATGCTCCCTCTTAGTGTTAGATCAGTTGAAAATAAAAAAAAATTCCGTCGTCATTTAAAAACGTATCTTTACAACCATGCTTATCCACCGTAGCTCCCTAGCGCCTTGACCCATCTGTTGACAACGGGAGTACTACTTATGGATTTTGAAATTGACCAATCCTTTAGTTTTGATGCGCCTCTGAGCTTGGTTTCCAAGGATTTAGGCGCAATAGAAGTCATCTTATTATTATATTCGCTGCAGCTCAAACTGACCTTCGATCATTTTTATATTATCTAGATAATTCCGATAGATACCAATGACCGCCGTAGGCTTATATGAATTCCTGCGTATAACTAATTGGTTATCAATATCAGCAGAAGGAGCCGTGATAAAAGCGTGCAATGTCGAAAAAAATACTAAACTAACATTACCTGAAGTGATTATCACATTTGCTTTCAAGTGCCACTCTATTTGCAACAACAACAGCAAGCTGAGCACATGCGATTTTTCATTGATGCACTTTGGCTATTTACTGACGATATTAAATGAGTTACCGCCACGTTGACCCGTTGATGTGCAATTATGTGCGTACTATATATTTTTGTTTATTGTCTCACGATTTCATAAACACAAACAATCACTCTTTGATATGATATTAGTGCACTTTTTTTCCGTTTGCTTTATCATACAATGCATTGGTTCTTTAATACCTTAGGATAACAAATAATGATAGAAAATATTACCGCATGTGAGTTTTATTCTTTTCTGAATTTCCATATCTCTTGTACAAATATGACATGTAAAAAATATATACTTATATAACCGGTGCTGCCTAACTACGTGTCAGTAAGTGTTGCCTTACATACTTCACGGAAGTCAGCACGACATCACTAATATGAATGTTCTACAACAGTCAAATCAAATCGGATGTCTGTAACATTTTTACACGAACGCGAACAAGTTATTTTGATTTTCGTGTAATATATTTAGTTTTTTAAACTCAGTAATATGTCGGGTATAATTATGGCATTGTTGCAAACATGCAATACGTTGAATGTGAGCATGCGAATGGCCCATATGTGGCGGTGTTTGGTAACATGTAAGAAAACGGTCGACACAGGGGCGGAAGGAAGGAAGGACATGTTTATTTGTCCCAATGACATAATATTGAACGATAATAAATATACATAAATCATTTACAAACAATGTATTGCAACATTATTTTCACTACAACAGAAAAACCATCACGAAATAAACTATTCAAAACAATAAATTTGTGTGAATGAAACAGTGGCGTCAGCTACGCAAAGGGACGGGAGACCCGTACTAAGACCAATTCTGATCGCTCACGCAGGGGCCACCCAAAATATAATACAATATGTTGTACAACACTTGTTTAAACACTTCCTTAATTGAAAATGAATGAATCATGACTCAAAATTAAATAACAAAAAAAAAATGAAAATAATAGAATCAATCAATATTATGTTATTATATGTAATTACAAATATGCATCTACTAAAAGTACACTGACACGCCATTATTTTGGCAAATGCGACAGTTTGTTATATCACAATAATCTTTATAAGATTGTAAATAAAACATTTTAGCATAAGCCACGAGTCCATGTAGACTGTGTGAGTAGATTTCTTTTCAGTATTGTTGCGGTAGTGATTACTGTGCGAGGTATGTTATTTCCGATGCATTTGTTTTGCAAATTCGTGATTTATTCTGGTTATGTGTATTTCATTTTGTCTACGTGTATTATGATTGTGAATATTAAAATTATGTTGCAATGTTAGGCGTTGAAGGTACCCAGGCAGTTTATTATGTATGAATTTATAGTAAAAATTTTGTTCCTGAATTTGTAAAATGTTTGATACTTTTAGTAATTTTAAGGTTTTAAAAATATATTATGTGTGCGCATTGTACTTTGTTAAGCTTATCACACGTATTGCCTTATTTTCACATTTGTGACCCCATACCATTATTCCATAATTAATATATGGCAGTATTAAGGAGTTATATAACAGCTTTCTAACTTTTATTGGCAACAAATATTTTAATTTAGTGAGTACACCTATTGTTTTAGAGTATTTATTTGAGATATTTGATACATGATTTTTCCAATTTAGATGTTCGCCAATGGTTAAACCAAGACAATTAAGTACATGCACTCTTTCAATTAAAACATTGTCTATGTTTGTCATTAGTAGCAATATTCGTTTATTTACAACATTTTTTTTGAACAACATATATTTTGACTTTTTTAACATTTAAGGATAATTTATTAATGTTTAGCCATTCACTTATTTTGGACAACTCTTTATTTATATTATTTTCAGTTTGAGTATATTCAATATGGTTATTCGATTGTCGAATTGCTTGTATCATCTGCATACATAATGAAGTTAAATAGTTTACAAGCATTTGGAAAGTCGTTTACATATATTATCAAGAGCAAAGGCCCTAGAATAGAACCTTGAGGGACCGCTGTTGTTATGGGTAACATACATGATTGGACTCCATCAAATTCGACATACTGATAACGATTTGATAAATAACTTTTTAAGAGATTTACGGCTACTCCATTTATACCATAGCAACTAACTTTATTTAATAAAATGTTATGATCAATTGTATCGAATGCTTTAGATCTAAATATAGATCTATTGGTATTTCATTTTTGTCCATGGTTATTATCATTCTATCGATTAGTTCCAATGTCGCTAATTCGGGTGACAGTTCAGCTCGAAAGCCATACTAACTTTCATAGAACAAGTTATGTTCCTTGAATAAATCATATAATTGATTGATTATATATAACTTTTTCAAGCGCTTTCGAGATTACAGGCAAAAGTGATATTGGTCGGTAATTTGTAAATTGAGTGTCATCACCATTTTTGAATATTGGAATTACTTTGGCAATGTTTAATTTGTGTGGAAAAATTCCTGTGTTTAGTATTTGTTTAGCGAGTAATGTCAACGGCTTAATGAGGTATTTTTTATTTTGTTTAATACTTGTGAAGAGATGCCATCATAACCACAGCTTGTTTTAAGAGACATTTGGTATAATATTGCATTGATAGTATCTTCATTTATATTTACAAATGTAAAGTTAACAGATGTTGTTTTTTACTAATATAAACGTTACATGTTTCATTACTATCATTTACAATTTTGTTGGCAAGCTGAGGACCGATGTTTGTGAAAAATGTATTCAATTTCTCTACTACTCTCTCTTAATCGCATATGGAGGAGGAGGAGCAAGGTATTTACGTCGAAAATATAGTATAAATATCTTTCCGATGATTTAGTTCCAACAATAAGTTAATTAACATTTAAACGAAGGTAATGGTAGCAGGGAATGTTGGCGATGTTCAAGGATAGTCCTTTCCTACGGAAGATCCAGCAGCTGTTAAGGTGGCACCAGGACAATGCACTCCTGTTGAAATGCCACCGGTTGTCGAATGCGTTCCAGGATCGTCTTTTGAATATCAGACTATAGATATACATGTCCTTGTAATGCTGTTTGAAACATACACATTAAGCCTCAAGAAGCTGTCCTATTACAGTGTGCTTTGTTCCATTTCTATTACTGTGATTTGTTCAGTTTATAATGGTTTTGCCTAAATGCCTGATATGATCGATCAAGGTAATTTCCTGATATTCTATTTTAATTTGAAAGAAAAAGTCATGTTTAAGGTAACCTTGACCTTCAATATTTTAAACACTTCTATCTGATCTCTTCTCAATCTCCTGGTCTCTAGTGTTGTTAATCCACATTTCAGGCGTATTTCGTAACTAAGATCCCTCAGTTTTGGTACCATTTTAGTTGCTCTCCTCTGCACTCTTTCTAGCATATCTATGTCCCACAGACAATTAACAGAATCAATAAAAAAACATAAATATGTGTTTTCAAACAGTGTCTTAATGTCAGTAAACTAAAACGATGAAAACTGGTGTATTACTGTGAGACATGTCTTATTAGTGGACACTATTGAGATAAATTTAGTTGCATGTATGGCAACATCATAGCATTGTGCAGTCCATGCTGCATATATATGTCAAGGAAACCTATGGAAAATTCAGTTATCGAAGACCAATATCTCTAACATATTCCCCCAATTTACGAATTCGAACGTGACACATTTGTGATGACCCTCCTTGCCAAACAAATGCATCCATGTTTCGAGAACCGAATAATTATAGTAGGATTACTAAATGTATTAATGAACATTTAATTGTTTTGTGACCGTACGTTTTACTGCAGAAGCACTGGTTATTGTAATGTCCAAGATATGTGTATGTTTATTTAGGGAGCGTATATGGTATAAAAATGATTATCTCTATGTTGTTTATATGAATCTAAGTAAAGTATACATGTATGTATGTCTCTTTATTTTTGATCTAAATGTATACAGTGTGTATTGTGACAGTTTATATCTTGGAAAGATCTTGAGTGTTCCTGCACGATTTATCGACGGAATTATGTGATGTATGTCATTGCAACTCTCGTATTTACTTCATGGTCAACCTGAATAAAATGACTGGAGTCACGTTCGCGCTAACATATTCAAACTAACGAGGACTGTGCACAAATGTTTTATTAATGTGGAAAACACATCGTTCTGGTCGTTCTCAACACATATCGTTACTAAAATAAGACAATATTCAAATGATACTTACACGACAATAACAATAGTATTCTGACACAAAAAGTATATATGAAAACACGTTAGTATTAGTAACACACATGCACGCACGCCTATGCAGGCACACGCACGTAGACACACACACACACACACACACACACACACACACACACACACACACACACACACACACACACACACACACACACACACACACACACACACACACACACACACACACACACACACACACACACACACACAAACAAACACACACACACATACACACAAACACCTCCTATGTTGAGGTGGTAGGATGAGCCAATCAGTAATGCGTAACTCATCTAGACGTCCACATGTAACAGCTGAAAAGTTGTCGACTACGACGCTCAGTCATATGTGCAACATGCGCTGACCGCATTCTCACGAGTTATAAGCCATTACAATCACTCTCACACTCACACCAAGCTCTCAAGTTGGAGCACTTATAAGTAATACTACAAAGCATTGGTTAGACTCGCAACCTGTTCACGACTGGAATGTATACCTTGCAATGATAGACCACTGTCGTTCCACTTGACGCACCACACATGAGATCGAAAGACTGGGGGAGAGATCGTAACTTTGAATGAGGGCGCTGTGTTATGCAACTTGCCCTTGGTCGTTTATATTACTTCCTGTCCATTTCCCCGCAACTTCCCCTCGTGAATTTACCCCATCAAACATTTATCACTGGTATCTGCGCGGTTAGCACTTGAATTGAACATGTTCCCCGTTCCTGTTAGAAACAATAACTGTTGGAGTAAAATATATATATATATATATATATATATATATATATATATATATCAACACTGTTATAAATGACTTCCTAAGCACAACGAATATTGAATTTTACAACGCAATACTCTTGAAACAGTTGCCCAAATAACGACGGCATGTGAGCAGCATAAATATGCACGTTGCACATAGCCGAGTCTGTGACACGTGTGTAGAGCGGTTTGAACTGAACTGTTATATGTTGTCTACAATGGTGTGAATTTTACGCAGTAGTTGAGACAGTTAGTATTTTCCGTAGCGCATTTCTTCGGAGTTGACTTCGGAAATGTCGTCCGACCAGGGCATTCCTTTCGGATACACGTCAGTAATTCATAGAAACAACCGGCTGTGCAAACGTTGAACGCTTTGTAGCTTTTGACGGCTGCTACGTCGTTCTTCGGTGGAAAGCCCAATATAGTGCACGCAAGAATCTGTAAGAGAAATCGAAACCGATATTAACAATAACTCAATCGATTCGTATTAAACGTATTGCTTCCGTCAAACATTGTTGTAAAAGAAATGTGCAATGTTACGAAACGTTGATACGATAGTAAAACAATAAAATAAATGCGTGATTGGCAAAGATCAGTATTTAATAACTTAAAGAGAACGTTAGGCCAATAACATTGTATAATGGTATACTCATTTATGGTTATGTTAGAAACATAGTACATTGTTACATTTGTCGACAACGTTTGTCTCTTGATTATGGTCTACAACTATCAAGGAAGCCAATTGATAATACATTGAGAACTGCATCAATGTATACTGTTTCGACTCGCAAAATATGTGCTCTGCGCCTCTGACATATCACAACTATGTGCGTTAGGTGTTACATCTGAGTTACTATTTACAACTCACCAGCTGTACAGTGGCCGGAAACATGATGATTCCTACGTGGCGATGTGTGCTTTGTTGTGTTGATACAAAATATACAGACCATCGTATCGTGTCTGAGTAAGATTGTATAGTGAACAGTATTTATATGCGTCTGCATGCAACGTTTGGCGACGGCATGTCGACATGTAGGGTGCAATCGAATGTATGTTACTTAGAAAGGCGTGTTGGTTCAACAGGTGCTTCTGCTAGCCTCGTGATCACTATATGGATCCGTGTCGCATCTAATGATTACCCGCACACACACACACGTGCCACTCGAATCTTGTCTATAAGACAGAAGCACAGCGCGTGCGTGTCTTAACTACTACCGCACTTTATCCACTCACTGATTACTTAATGAAAAACACCCACATTGACCCACTGACATATTTCAAATAAGCATATATATATATATATATATATATATATATATATATATATATATATATATGTGTGTGTGTGTGTGTGTGTGTGTGTGTGTGTGTGTGTGTGTGTGTGTGTGTGTGTGTGTGTGTGTGTGTGTGTGTGTGTGTGTGTGTGTGTGTGTGTGTGTGTGTGTGTGTGTGTGTGTGTGTGTGTGTGTGTGTGTGTGTGTGTGTGTGTATATATATGTACATGTTGACTTGTTTTTCCCCGTACAATATGGGGTCGCTATCTTGGTAGGAACAATAAATATGATACGGTTTAAGTCAATGATAATGAACTGTGGTAACTATTAGTTATTAATTTTAGTGATGAACGTGGTTATCAAAAATTATGGCGGGTACATCATAAAAGTGTCGAGTGTCCGCAAATTCGCATCGCAACTGTTATTTAGGACATTGCCGCGATTGTGCCAGTAAAACAATAAAAACATTGAGAACGATAAATCTCCGCATTATCTACTATGTATAGTGAATTACAAACGGGGACCTGCTCCTAGTGTGGATGATCGGGTATTTGTTGAAATGCAAAGAAAACATGCCGAGTGAAGGTTTGTTGATATGGATGACTTTATCAGTTGAATTTCGACACATTACTATCTCGTTACATGGCTTGTTGTCGCAATTTGGTTCTTGATCTTACTTTTTCTTTTGGCTTTCCAATGATGTCTTTACTACATATTTTAACGTCGATGGTATCCTCAGCATTATTCTCAGGAACCACATATCCGTTGCGTCTATGGGCTTTAGTGATGTTTTGTCAATCACGATTTATACTCGTACAGCAGTATAGATGTTGTGTTGCATTGTAATACAAACAGCTTACATAACAATCAAATGTCGTGGGGTTTTATAGATGAGACTATCCGTTTTTTTAGTCAATATTCTATAATGGTTGGTGTGATATTACGATTTGGTGATGCGAAAATTGACAAGTCTTAGACTGATGAAGATTATAGAGTAATATTACTTACATGCACCCTTTAGCGGGCCATGTTAAAGAAACTACGCTTTGGATAAGTTATTGAAATGACACGTTGAATAGTATAGAAAGGAACTTGTATCTAAAACGGAGTTGTTTTTGTTCATCACATGTGGTTTTAAGAATGTGAGGACATCGTTTCTTTGGGTCAATTGTGGAAAACATACGTGGACGTCAGTTGAAGTAAGGACCCCATGTGGCTAAACATTTCATTCCCCGATAGTTCATCCTTTAAAGTTAAATTTCCAGTAAATCATTATGTCCTGTATACTATAAATCACTTTCTACAACTCCACATAAACTATTTTCACATATTATGCAATTTTAAGATAACACCGGGCAAAATACAAAACATTATATCGTCGTGCCACATGTCTATTGTTCTGCTAGCTGGACTTGATGGCCGGTAATGCTGTAAAATCATAATTTACTGAAACAAAAAAATGTCAATGTAACATATATGATAGTAAGAATGATCACATATGTAAATAATATATATGTTTAAAAAAACAATTAAACATGGTAGTTATCTCAGAATGCCACTTTCAGAAGAACAGTATGTGCTATGATAAAAATATTTATTTATTTTCACTTCTGCCATTTTCGATTTTCTTTGGTTTTTTCATTTAAAGTTGAACTTTTGTTCTTTTCTATTCAATGGACTCAGCTTTTGAAGTCAGTGCGAACACCTCGTAGTAATGTGCCAGAATGATCTCACAACTGCTTGTAGGTATATAGAGAAAGACAGAAATATAGACACAGTTTAAAAATCCAAAATGTACATGCTAGCCAACACGTAACAGTGAACCATGTTCAATCAAAGTAAACTCGTGAATGCGTGATATTCGGTATGTCCGCTCATTCATTGTTGCATGGGCTTTGCCAACTTTCAATCCCATTCACGCACACAGCAGATGATTTTCAGTCAGACATACTCGAAAAGAGCTCCAAGGCATTTACTCTGTAACTGGTAAACCACGACGCGTGTATAGCACGTGCTGTTCCTTACAGATGTGACAGATAATAGCAATACAAATGCATGCTCTGAAACTTTATTCTTATATTGCTCTCCTATCAACCATGATAATGACAATAATAATTTATAATAACATACATACATATATACATTCATACATACATACATACATACACATTTACATACATACATACATGCATACATACATACATACATACATACATTCATGCATACAAACATACATACATATTCACACATAGACCTATACACACATATATGCTCGCACGCCCACATAAACACACGCACACAAACATTCATACACGCACACGCACACGCACACACACACACACACACACACACACACACACACACACACACACACACACACACACACACACACACACACACATACAAATAAACACATACACGCACGCACACACAAACACATACAAGCATTATTCAATTCAATTTGTTAAAATATACTCAGTTAATCAGTGGTGCGTTCGTATGCGCGTGTCTTAGTAGTCCGGAAATAAGCCAGTAACCTTGCAGTTTCCATATCTCTGACGTGTCTTTATAAGGAATCCGAGTGATGCCACTCTGGCACACTTGATAATTTCTTAAAATATGCCAATTAGTGTCGCCATTATCAACTTTTATATTTTCGTCAATATCTCAGTAACTATTGACAACAGCACAACAAATGAGGTGTCTGTAACCATGTTTTGAAGGTCTGTGGCAGTGGCCAGGATGTTTCCAAAATATATAATAATTCTTTACCCAAAATATGCAAATTGGGTGCCGCCATTTGCACAAATATTTAATTTTGATTAATATCAGAGTAAATTTGCAGGATAGCAAAACACACGACCTGTGTTTTTTTAGGGTATACAATACCTACGAGGACATTCAGATGATAGCTCTTCCATCCAATGTCCACATAATATGGAAATTAGCAGCAGTCATTGAGAAAATCTATGTTTTGTTAATATCTTCGGAACTATTTATGACAGTGTTTCAAATGAGGTGACTAACCACATGATCATCGAGTCAGGAAACCTGATGGTGACATCCGAAGGATGACTTGCACGCTGATAGTCAAATATTCTTAAGTATAATATAACTATGTCATCGCCATTAACGAAACATCGACTTTTTATCAGTAATGTCTACTCCTATGGCAACAACTCGTGTATTGTAATTTTGACAGTTATGACAGACAGTTAGCCTCTCTTCGACAAACACAAAACAGTGTACATGATAATCGTGCTGTCGAACACCGACACATTGCAGAATGACAGGATTTGTCTGACGAATCGGATTAATACAAGATTTTCAGCAGGGCTGAGAGTAACAATTGATGGCAATGTGACTGGTGTGTTTGGTTACGTCATCAGGTTTCCATCCATACTTCGTGGCATCCAGTGGTGGAGGTGTGGGATCAAGGGTTGTCTAGTTGTGAAACCGGCAAACATGTTCTTCAAATACCCCTGCTGTCGGTTGAAGATGATATAATTCTGGTGTTGTTGTCACATTTTTTGTATTATTTTTGTATTTGACCTCCTCACAAACTTCCGACAACAATGAAACTTGCAACCTGCGCGATTTCTTAATTGTTGCTGCAAAGTTTATAATTGCCTCACCAAGATTGGTGCTCTCCAGTGTAAATCTGCAAGTAATACCGAATTATGAGTAATAACGGAGGAGCAGAGAGAATACATCGATGTTACGATTCGCATATAACGTTGATGTTGTTTGTTACAACATGGGCTACTTGTGATATTTGTTGAAATATGATCACGTTTCCGCCTCTTCGTGTGTCCTGTGAAGATAATTTTGATTTGTTACAACACCATGGCATAGTTCAATGGGGACAGTGTGCCGAGCAGATATGACAAGCTTTTGCGTTGGCTGGTAATATTTTCAGTTTGCCCATTTTCAACAACCAATTTTGTGCTCAGTCACACTCAATACAAATATCTGAGGTGGAAGTAGAGTTTAAGAACTGGGTCTGTGCCGTCTAATGGCATGGTGTCAGCCTTTTTAACCTAGTTCCACTGTTAATGTTGTCAGTACCTCTTGAATGCGAGGTGCACACCTCCTTCGGCGGTTTTCTTAAGCATGTATCAACAGAAACTATTCGTGAAGTCTTCCACTGTTCCGTTACTAGGCCTATGTATGATCCATCATCCATCAAGGATTGTTCCTATTGCTACACATCCACTTGACTTTTGTCTTCAGCATAGTCTTTGCAGATATGATTTGCCTTTCACCATGTTCATCAGCCATTTATATTGGCACAGAGGAAAGTTCCACACTAGTCTCAGATCAACGTTGCAGGGTTGTTATGATCTCAACACTCTCGTGTAGATTATATTTACGTCGTGGACAGCGTTAGTGCAAATTTTCAGCAGGGTATATTTTCTGGAATCTGACTTCGTAACATCCCGCTTGCACAAAGGAGCATTACATCCTGTTGGCCGGTATCTTACAAATGTCTCCAGTTGTGTTTGTTAATATCCGCCGCATTCTCTGCGTTCACTATATGTGTGGCGGCCTGGGAAAAGCAACACTATTTTTACTTCCAATACAGTTTACTGTATTCAAATATTCCCACCAGAACCAAAGTTACAAGAATTTAAAGAGGGCCCCTATCAAAAATTAGTTCAGGATAAAAATAAGTTTTAAAGTCGAGAGTCATTATTCACATGAAAACAAAACTTCATGATGGTATAACAAAATATCTGCTGCTATTACCATATACAATCCAGTGAAGCAATGTAGCTGTGTTTGTTATCTTTAACTTACAGAAATAATTATTAAATTCTGATGGCTACTTTTAAAGTTACAAGACTTTAAAGAGGGCACCCATCAAACATTATTGCAGGAAAAAAGTACTCGTAGTGTCTGGAATCATCATAATTCATGTCAAAATAAAATCTTGCTGCAGTATTAATATTATATCAAAATATCCAGTGCTATCACCATGTCAAATGTAGTGAAGAAAATGTAACTATGTATCTCAGCTTTGGAACACTAAAACTATGATCAAATTATTATGGTTACTTTTAAAGTAACAATAATTTAAAGAGAGCACCCGTCAAAAAAAGTTAAAGTTTGTTAGCAAAAACGTATATTACTAATCAACACGCAAGAGGTAGCAAACTCTTCCATGAATATGTGGTTAGCTCTAAAAAGAACTGTTGTTGTTTGGGTCTGAAGAGAGGCGTTTGTGTTCTCATCTTGCGCCTCGGGTCGTCATAAACAGTTTGACTGTCACCATTGACAGATCCGTTCACTTCCTCTGCCAGCTCCGGGTCAAAGTCGTCCTCGCTCGAATCAGACAAGTCCGAATCATTGTCATCATTGCCGATCGGGTGTGTCACAAAGTAGTCATTCACCAGTTCGTTGAGGACGAACTTCACGGTTACAAAAACACCAAAAAAGTACAACTTTCACTTAGGTAATCAGGAAACTACTTGGTGAACTTATAAATAAGTATGTTAGCTAAAAGATCGCAGCGAAATCTCAAAATCAACCCGATGACGCAAAATCAACTTTATGGCGTGTTTGCGGGCAATTACGCCTAGGGACTTCCGACTGGATTTCCTAGGCCGCCACACACATGTTTATGATACTGGCTGGATGATCATCAGGATCAAGAGGATCGTTGCACGCCTGAAGTGTTCCCTGATCTTTTCTCGCTCTTATCTATAAGAATGGATGCGTGATGGCTTCTCCTTTTCATGTGTGGTCACATCCGTTTGTCTTGAAGCGCTTTTTTGCATACGTGTATGCTCAGTGCCTACCGTTTCAGCATGGATGGTTTGAGAGTTATTCCCATTAATCTATGTAGGCCATGTGAGTACCTCATGGATATGGTTTCTATGAACATATCTGACCACATGACATTCCACAGTCCTGGGTTATGGCACACCACATGTTCTCCGTTCATGAACTTATGAAGAATGTCCGAAGATATAGAGGCTCCATTAACTTCAGGTTTTAAGCAAGATCTGGCGTAACTGAAGTGGCCAGCAGTAAAGCAGTAGGACAACATCTCGTTCACTGCCCAGAGATGTTAGGGCCAGTCAGCTTCATTATTTCATTACTAAAATACCTTAAAATAATTTATGGGGCTATTATGCATAGGTATGTTGACTGTACCCATTAGCTTTTTGGATGGCTCTATCGAAATTCCTAACCCTGTGAACATAGGGTTAGGCATCTCATTTGAAACGTTTTCATAAATAATTCGGAAGATATTGATAAAAACCCGATTTTCCTCAATGGCTGCTGCTAATTTGTATATTCAATGGAAACTAGTTGGCAGTACTACTATGTGAATGTCCTCGTCGACACTGTATATTCTCAAAACATATACATAGATACTTTGTTTGTTTTGTTATCAAGCATACTTACTGCATATTGGCCAAATTCTATATTTTTGCGAAAGGCGGCACCTAATTTGTATATTTTGGGTAGTGCTGTGTCGTATCGTATCATTTCGGAAACATCCTGAATAGTATTAGAAACCTTCAAAACATGGGTATGTACACCTATTCGGTTGTGTTGTTGTCAATAGTTACTGAGATATTAACGAAATCAGATTGTTTTATAATGACGACACTAATTTTTATAATCAAGATTACGGTGGCTAGTAATTGGAAATACAAATTATGTCGGCAGTATACACTGGGGGTGTTATACATACATACATATATAATTATGTGTATATATATATATATACTTATTTATGTATATATATATATATATATGTATATATATATATATATATATATCACTCACTCACTCATCCCGTTACCGGAGGTCGTCGGAGGGTGTATATCATATCTCTCATAATGGAGTGGTCGACCTATGCTGCCGTTAGGCTTATATATATATATATTTATAATTATATATAATTATATATAATTATATATATATAATATGTAAACTAGGATTTAACGTTCATGATACAATAACAATTATAATTAAAAATAATAATGAGTGCTACCATTAATTCTTCAAGGAAGATGTGGAATTGCGTCAAAATAATTTAATTATTATTGGGCTGCTTAGAAGATTATCAATATACGTGTGTATAAAGCAATAGTTAGGTTGAATATAGAATACTGCACAAGACTATGGCATTCAAATTTTAAAGTGATCCAGAAAATGTAGAAAGAATACAAACGATATCAACTCCTGGAGTGAGATAGCTTCGCTAGGAATGTCTCCTCAAGGAAACTAGGTTGAACAAATAAGGGCGAATACAGCAAACGTTAGTGTGTATCTTAGACAAATATTGGCGTAGAATTATGTATACATTTCAGGAAGGGTATCGCAGCAACGGAACAAGGGACAATAAGTAGAGAACACAAACTAAGGTAGGTAAATTAATTGTGTACACCAAATACAGGAACAGAATTCAAAGAGGACAATAAACAAAAAAGTTAAATTGTCCATTGACTATGCAAATGCCTAATGGTGTGCATGAGCTAAAAGGTCAATTGGGCAGGTGTCTCATATAAGGGCGATCTATACTTTCTGTAGGTGAAAAACTGTTGGAATCACGTGTATTCAATTTTTTCCTTGTCCGGTTGTCCTGTGTGATATGTTGCTTTGGACGACACTATGTTTAAATCTAGCTAAAATGTATTAATGCTACACGGATCACCATACATATATAAAGGAGGTGAATAATATGATAAATATGCATCGATTTAGTAGCTCCCTGGGTTAGGTGTCAAATTGCGGAGTGCTCGTCATCAAAATGTGTTTGCCAGCTTTTAATAATTATTGCCTCTCGTTCGTCCTCGTCTATTTTATGTGTACAAGGCACGAATTATTGTAGATATCTTACCTGGTATGAACGACTATTTCTCCATAGACAGGACACTCATATAAATAACAACACGGCTGTGCCTTTTTGTATGATGGTATACTTATTACATCAATGCAACTGACGTCAATACCTATGTTCGTTGTGACGCATGTTGCCAACAGTTATGTAATTGCGTATTGACTAACAATTCGATCTCCATATATTTAAATGATGTGTCAAATAACCACTACTGACAACTGCCATAAAAGATTAACAACAACATGTACATGTGTTGCTATTTGTAGTTCGTTGGTAATTGCTGGACAAATATAACGCTACACAATTCAAATAAATGTTTGTAGTCACCTCTTATTAAGGCAGCGTGGCCTACATAAAGGAATCACAACTCTTAAAAACCGACGATAGTATAACACTTGATGCTGGTATTAATATTTATCTTACCTCCTCTGTGTGCCATGTTTACACTATCAATTGGTGTGCATATCGCCTGTGTTGCGTTTGACAAACATATTTGTTTATTCCATGTCTTTTTAACTTATATTAGCAATGGCGATAGTACACATCGCAAGGGTTTTCATTAACAATTAGTATTATTATGTCTATCATATTACTTCTTATTTGACCAAGCTATTTGGTCTGTAGTAACTGATTTATATCATGAGATACGTGTTACGTACACTCAATCGAATGGAGACATACTCAATGGTGCCACTCATTATATTGACGATGCAAAACCTTTATTACAAATACAAATATATGTTAAAAAAAGTGGACGTATTGGGTGTACAAACGTTGAGTAAATGTCAAAGTTATTTACATATTGCATTTGTGCACTTGATATAATTACAATATATCCATACAAATTGGCCATCCCATTTCTAGTCAAATATCAACACTCTCATCATAATGGGGATATTTATGCACAAGAGGGCTATAATATCATCAAATTATTCGTTACGCGAGACTAGAGAACGAAGCCTCCAACTTATCTGAACGTCTGTAAATGAATCATCAATGGCAAACATGCAAAATCAGGTTTGTGAAATTATATTTTGATATTCAGAACATTTCAACAATACGTTTATCCGTTTAAAATTGGCTTCGCGTACGTAACATATAGTATGTGTCATCAGTTGGCGCGTCGCCCCGTTTACTGGACACATAATAAAAAATCATGCCAAATGGAAGATGTAAGGCAAGCTTGTATTTTCATAAAGATTCAAAAATTGGGAAAATGTATTGGACGTGTGACAATTAACTAAACTAACATGAATATGTATGTAATGTAGTGCATATATTTTATTGTGACATTCGTTGATATGCCATCACCTCTCTGGTAAACATCGTGGTGTTCTTCACAAACAAGCCAGCCGTGCCCGTGCTCACTGTTCATGCAATGTGAACATAACATTTAAATTGACATGTCTATCACATACAGGCATATATATCATTGTCCATAAGAAAACAATTAAAGTTTTTGAACACCTACCCAACTACAGTACATTTAAATAGGTCTGAAAAGTACAATATATTTGTAAATTACAATGTTAACATGTCACTACATTGAAAGGTACATACTTCATAACTTGAACAGTGATACTGTTTAACAACATGTATAGAATTGTAGTACATTCTGTGCAGAGAGGATGATTTACAGTAATATTAAATGTGACAATAATGTAGTTAACATGTCACTAGTTGTAACTACAGTTATATTTAAATAATTTACAAACACCCATGAACAATTCAAACAAATCACTTACTTTGGTGCCATATGATGAGTTCATCACCATGCATTATCTAACATAAGATAAAGTCCTTACAGGAAATAAAAAAACATTAATAATTATATACTAATAAATGATGTTTATAAAAACAAACTCAAATCTTGTTGATGAAATGCCAGTGGTTCATGAAAATCAATGAACATAAAAAGAGACATGTGGAAGTTGGCAACTATTCACTGACAACAAAACAAAGATAGATATAGGCTTTAGGAAACATTGAAATACTAATGTACAAATTGAATACATGTAAATCGTTGAAGGTCAAAACATATTTGATTGTCCGGTGAAATGAAATGTTGACCATCATATACAATACACACAATACTAAAGAGATCATTTTAAGTAAGAAATAAGCTATATGTAATGTAATAATTGGTACATTTCAAATGTAGAGACATACAAATGAGGTATATTCAGTAAGTTCATTGACTTCCTATTTACTCATTATTGTCATCAAACCTTGGGCATCCATCTGGATGTGCATTACATTGAAACATAGCCTTTATTAACATGTTATGTAAAGCTCAAGCAGCAATTATTATTTGAACTATGATAATTAAGTTCACATTCTGAATATCATTGATTCGTCTGAATTTATACTTGAGTCGACCAAATGCATTTTCGATAATAACATGTGACCGACATATAGCTGAATTTCTTAGAATGTGGTCATTAGTCAGTGTTCCGTTATCTCTGAGCGGTGTAACAATGCAAGGACAGTTATGATAACTATATGCACTATCGCCAAGGAGTTATCCACTTATCTCCCAGGCGATGCTGTCTAGCACTGTAAGTGGGTGACATGAAACAGTCTTGCATACCAACAAACACTTTCATCACATATACCTTGTAGAAGAACATAATAATAACCCTTTCTGTTCATATAGTCATAGCCATGGCGTTGCGGACGAGAAATTATGATGTGGCATCCATCTATTGCACCAATGAAGATTGAGATACCACAAGATGATACTATGTTTGTGCTGTGTTTTTTCTAAATACTGTTCGGCCAAAGAATGTGCTGATATGAAAAGTGGGGAATGTCCAATAGCAGCTTTGCTATGATACGATGTGCTGTGCTCTGTGATATGTTAAATTTCTCAGAAATTTCGCAAAATGTGTTTGTGTTTTCCATGTTCCACAATAATACGAGAGCTTTCTTAACAATGGGTATTTGTGGCATTCTTCCACATTCAACGGGTGTGTCGTAGCCTGTTTCAAGAAGAAAGTTCACAAAGTGTTTGAACTGGGCATTGTTGAGACGCATGCGTCTGCTGAAGGTGTGTTCGTCCATCACAAGTAACAGGTCATAACGAACCCCTGTCATCACAACCATCTCAGGATGCCGGTCTTCTCGTAAACATACAGCAAACAATCTTCTGAAATAAGGATTTACACACACTTAAAATAATAATTCAAATTTCAGTTGTTTAAATTTCCTTTCTTCAATCATCTGCAGTGTGCCTTTGCTTATCCATGGTTGTTTATGCCTCCTCTTTTAGTGAAGTGCTTGTCAGCTGATTCCATAATGATATTCCTAATTTACACTGCCAACTCCTCTGGTTTTTTCTCGTCGGCCACTGTCTGTAGTACTTCGAAACGGTTCATAACCTCTATTCGGTATCCTTCTGTGATATCACTGACGTCATACCTCACTATCTCTTTCCCTCTCTTCATCTTTATTAATTTTATCGCAATCTTGGCGCTTAGCAATTCATTGTCAGAGCCACAATCGGCTCCCGGTAATGTCTTTGCGTTAAACACAGACGTCCTTCATCGTTTTGGTAAGTGGTACAGATCAAGAAAAAGAGGAGATCTCGTAACTACTCTTGCTAGACAATTTTGGACACGCTGAAGTTTTGTTATATCCTTGCTAGCGATATTACAAAGGAGGGAATTTCAATAATCAAGTCTACTGCTAACAAGCGCTGTTGCAATAGTTTTAGTAACAGAAAATGATATATACCGGCGAATACGGCGAAGATCACGAATATGATAAAAACAAAAGCGACATATTTGAGATATTTGTAGTCGGAAATTGAAGTTGCCATCAAAGATCACTCCTAGATTCCGCACTGAGGTTGCTCGCGTGATATACTGATTCAAAATACGCGTATGGAAAAAACATTCAGTTTACTACGCCGCATTGGAGTGCCAATAATGATCAATTCAGTTTTATTTGCATTTAATTTCAACTTGCTGTCAGTCAACCAGTGGAAGATATCTTAAGGCAATCACTAAGTTGGTTAAGGGAGCCAATGATTTAACAAGATTTAAAAAGATTGCCACCCAGAGAATTAACTCTAGGTAGCAGGTGGACAAGGAAGCCCTTGGCTTATCGAGAGTCCGACCCTTTTATCTATGTGTATCCCGCCCGACTGAGGTATGTGTCGATTTTATTTTTAAACATATTCACGCTACTAGCACCCACACAATCAGCAGGTAATCTGTTCCATTCATTTACAGTCCTTTGTGAAAATTAAAACTTTCTTATATCCAATCTACTCTGCTCCTTTGCTAATGCAAGTTCATGTCCTCTAGTCCTTCTATCTTTCTTAACTGAGAAAAACATATTTCTATCAATATTTTCATAACCCTTCAATATTTTAAACACTTCTATCTGATCTCCTCTCAATCTCCTGGTCTCTAGTGTTGTTAAACCGCATTTTTTAGGCGTATTTCGTAACTAAGATCCCTCAGATTTTGTATCATTTTAGTTGCTCTCCTCTGCACTCTTTCTAGCATATCTATGTCCTTCCTGCGATATGGCCTCCACGCTTGAATACAATATTCTAAATGAGGCCTAACTATTGTTTTGTACAGCGGTATTATTAGCTCTTTTTCCTTATACGTTAGGTTTCGCCTAATTAATCCAAGGATTTGATTTCCCTTTGAAGCTGCAATTCCGCACTGCTCTGAAATATTCATATCAGCACTAACGGTTAACCCCAAGTCCTTTTCTTTTACAGTAGTACTTAGTACAGTACCCCCCATTGTATATTCTACTTCTTCGTTCCCATGTCCTATGTGGAGGCATTTACATTTCCCAAAATTGAACATCATTTGCCACTTTTCAGACCATTTGATCAACCTGTCAAGATCATCTTGTAAATGCTGTCTATCTCCATCACTTTTAATCCTTCTAAACACTTTTGTATCATCTGCAAATTTCAACACCTTGCTTGTTATTTCATCATCCAAATCGTTGATGTACATTAAGAATAATAAAGGACCTAATACTGATCCCTGTGGTACCCCACTCAATACCGATTTCCAGTTTGAAGCCTCCCCATCAACTACTACACGTTGTCTTCTGTCAATCAGCCATTGTTCTATCCAGTTTATTATACCATTTCCTATGCCATGGGCCTTTAGTTTAAGCAGTAATCTTTGATGTGGTACTTTGTCAAAAGTTTTTAAAAATCTAAGTAGACGATATCTACTAGTGATCCCTCATCTACCCACTTAGTGATGTCTTCCAAAAAACATAACATATTTTGTTATTTGTTTTTGAATAACGGTATAATGTTTGCTTTTTTCCATTCTAAAGGAACCACTCCCTCTTCTAATGACAAGTTGAAAACTGTTGCAAGTGGTATGCTAATTTGTTCTACAATTTCCAATTGTAGTTTGGGTGGAATACCATCCACTCCAGGTGATTTATTATCCTTCATAGCCCTTATTTTCTTAGCTACCATTTCCGGGGTTACAATTAATTGTCCTAAATAGTCTGAATCTGCCCCCTTGAACTTAGCATCTGGTATTGGCAGTGAACTAATATCTTCCCTAGTAAACACTGAACTAAAGTACTCATTCAGGTCTTCTGCCATTATGAATCCCTCTGATATTATATTTCCAGCACTATCTTCTAGAGGACCGACCTTATCTTGAACTTTCTGTTTGCTTCGAACATACGCATAAAAACTCTTGCTGTCATGTTTTATATTACTAGCTAATTGTTGTTCATAGCTTCTCTTTGAATTTCTAATTTCAGCTGTAGCTTGGTTAAGTGCTTCTTTATAACTGTTGTAGTCTTCACCATTTCCAGTACATCTATATGACTTCCACATCATTTGTTTATACTTAATTTTTCTAATGGCTTCTTTCGATAAGTGTTTCTTTTTGGACCGTTTTCCTTATTTTTTGAAGGGTACAAATTTATCGATTATGCACTTAATTTCACTCTTTAATATATTCCAACATTCTGTTGCCGTCTTATTTTTCAGTGTCTTATTCCAGTCTATCTTTGCTAAATATTTCCTCATGTCCTTATACCTTCCTTTGTGGAAATTTCTCCTATACTGCTTTTTGCTACCCCCTTTCTGATTTTACTTTGATGGTAAAATGTATCTGGTTGTGATCGCTACTCCCCAGTGGCTCACATATCTTGACATTGTCAACTAATTCATTCTGTGAGGACAAAACTATGTCTAACACATTCTCACCCCTGTTTGGTTCTAGCACATGTTGAGAAAGGAATGTATCTTGAACTAAAACTAAAAACTTGTGGTCCTCTCTCCCCATACTCTGTAGAGATTTCCATTGTATATGCCCATGGTTAAAATCCCCCATAATAATACAGTCCCGTTTGCTTACTTCCCTTATAGCGTTTTGTATTTTTTCATTCTCTTCTATGCTTATGTTTGGACTTCGATAAACTAACCCAACTGTTAACGTTGAGTTTCCTGTAACTATGTTACACCAAACAGCTTCTTCGCAATCTGCTTCTCTTTCTAATTTTATTTCATAAGCCTGAATAGATTCTTTAATATATAAAATAACTCCACCTCCCTTTCTTCCTATTCTATCTTTTCTAAACATTACATATCCTGTCAGTCCCAATTCGGCATCTGATATATCGGTGGTGGTCCAGGATTCGGTTACACCTATTATATGAGGGTCAATATCTTCTATCATAATGTTTAGTTCATTTATTTTGTTTACTATACTCCTTGCATTTAAACAAACACATTTATATCCAGCTTCAGAAGAGTTTTCCAGACTGTTATTTGTTGATTTATTTGTGCTGTCTTTATCTATGCCTCCATTTTCAGGATTTTCTGTGAGTCCCCCCTGCGAATCTAGTTTAAATAGATGCAACCTGTCCCAATGGCAAACACACAGTGTTTATGTGGAATACATATGGAACATGTAAACAATTATGTAATTGAATGCTCACTATGCAATAGTATGGACACAAATCCAACGTATGTGAATGATGATAGTAATAGTGAGAATACACTACAATTTTATGATAGCTTGATAACCGATATTGATTTAGTGAAAATACTGTTAGTCTAAATGTATTTCAAGATGACAATCTACATGAGCTTGGCTCAAGAATTGATCCGGAAAACAACTTTTTTTAATGAAGACTCATCTTTTTGTAATTATTATTCACATCCACAATGTATATATTTACAGTATTTTATAGAACCCATGATGTTTTTGTATAAATCATTTCATGTTTTTGATATATGTTTTTTGCTGACATTTACTCTTGAGCGAACTGCCCCACATGAAATGACATTGTATGAAAATAGTGCAATTTGATATTATTTACATTTTAGTCTACAGGTATTGTTGATATTATTTACATTTTAGTCTATGATATACAGTCAATGTTCACGTTGTTTTCATGTTTGTGGGAGGGCAATATCTATACATTTTCTTTTCACTACCTTTAGTGTTAGTTATTTTTCATTTTTATTTTTGGGGACAGTGCATTATATATAGTAATTCCCCAAAGCTTAGTGTCTACGCAATAATCAGTTTGTGCTTTGTTCAATATACTTACGATATTCTCACTCTATGTTCTTGTTGTGGCAGTACATATGCTGTACTTTACTTTCACACATTTTGTGCTGATGCAATAAGTATAGTGTGTTATATTTGAATGCGGAATATTCGTAATATACTCTTTTATGAAATATATTTGTATTATGCTCATGGTATAGCTTGTGCAGCTCTTTCGCAACGTCCTGTCTATGTCTATACGATGTGTGCTGTCTATGTCTATACGATGTGTGCTGTCTATGTCTATACGATGTGTGCTGTCTATGTCTATACGATGTGTGCTGTCTATGTCTATACGATGTGTGCTGTCTATGTCTATACGATGTGTGCTGTCTATGTCTATACGATGTGTGCTGTATATGTCTATACGATGTGTGCTGTCTATGTCTATACGATGTGTGCTGTATATGTCTATACGATGTGTGCTGTATATGTCTATACGATGTGTGCTGTCTATGTCTATACGATGTGTGCTGTCTATGTCTATACGATGTGTGCTGTATATGTCTATACGATGTGTGCTGTCTATGTCTATACGATGTGTGCTGTCTATGTCTATACGATGTGTGCTGTCTATGTCTATACGATGTGTGCTGTATATGTCTATACGATGTGTGCTGTCTATGTCTATACGATGTGTGCTGTCTATGTCTATACGATGTGTGCTGTCTATGTCTATACGATGTGTGCTGTCTATGTCTATACGATGTGTGCTCTATGTCTATACGATGTGTGCTGTCTATGTCTATACGATGTGTGCTGTATATGTCTATACGATGTGTGCTGTCTATGTCTATACGATGTGTGCTGTCTATGTCTATACGATGTGTGCTGTCTATGTCTATACGATGTGTGCTGTCTATGTCTATACGATGTGTGCTGTCTATGTCTATACGATGTGTGCTGTATATGTCTATACGATGTGTGCTGTCTATGTCTATACGATGTGTGCTGTCTATGTCTATACGATGTGTCCTGTCTATGTCTATACGATGTGTGCTGTATATGTCTATACGATGTGTGCTGTATATGTCTATACGATGTGTGCTGTCTATGTCTATACGATGTGTGCTGTCTATGTCTATACGATGTGTGCTGTATATGTCTATACGATGTGTGCTGTCTATGTCTATACGATGTGTGCTGTCTATGTCTATACGATGTGTGCTGTATATGTCTATACGATGTGTGCTGTCTATGTCTATACGATGTGTGCTGTATATGTCTATACGATGTGTCCTGTCTATGTCTATACGATGTGTGCTGTCTATGTCTATACGATGTGTGCTGTATATGTCTATACGATGTGTGCTGTCTATGTCTATACGATGTGTGCTGTCTATGTCTATACGATGTGTGCTGTATATGTCTATACGATATGTGCTGTAAACATGGAGCACTATTATTTATTCAATTTTCCAATATGGTAGATAACAATTATTTCTTAGCGCAATTTGGTGGTCTAGAGAAAAATGATCTCTATCACATATTAAAATAGGATGTAACGAATGAAGATGGGGATATTGAACCATTTCAACATTCATCATACTTTGATGATGATAATTTAATAAACCATTTAATGAACAAGCAAAGAAAATTTATTTTGCTAAGCCTAAACTGTCACAGTTTAAGTGCAAAAATTGACAAAATTAAAATAAAGCTAGAGACATTCAGAAGATATTAATGCTCTATGTTTACAGGAAATATGGCTCGATGAAGAGGCTGACACTTCATTTTTTTCAAATAGATGGATATACATTAATATGCCAAGACAAAATTTGTAGTGCACATGCTGGCTTGGCAATCTATCTCAGCAACAAATACAATTACAAATCTGTAAAAGCCCATGCTAATACAGACACTTGGGAAGGTCAATTGATTGAAATAACATGTTGTGCCGTAAAGAAAAAATAATTCTTGGAAATATATGTAGACCACCTAGAGATATAGCGAATTGGCATCACATTTAGTTGATTTACCAAAATATTAAAGTGAAATAATAATTGCAGGAGATAACAATATTGATTTGCTTAAAATTAACCAAAAAAAACATAATATGTGAATATTTCGATACAATCGTTTCACATGGTTTCTTCCCTAAAATTACTATGCCAACACGACTTTCAGAATATCATATAACACTCATTGATAATGTTTTATGCAATTTGTCAATAGGATTCTTCAAATCCTCAACTGGTATTATAGTGAGCACTGTTTCTGATCACTTTTCGTACTTTCTAAGTCTGGACTATGTCGAAACCTCTAATGAGGTACCAAGTTTTATACGAATAAAACAACAAAATCCTGACTCACTCAATACTTTTAAAACTGAAATTATTAACTCAAATCGTCATAAACTTAACACTGATACTCATACGGATCCGAATGAAAACTACAATATCCTTGATGAAATTGTTACTGCAGCTATGGATACATTTCTGCCTATTAAAGTAATTAAATTTAACAAATATAAACATAAGACCACTCCTTGGATTACCAAGGGCATTATTATGTCGATAAAGTTTAGAAACAAATTGTATTCGAGAATGAAATAGACTCACGTAAATACTGAGCATTAATATAAACTTAAAACTGACTTACATACTTATAATTACATTCTTTAAAGTAATATTAGATTAGCTAAGCAAATGCATTACCAATCCAGTGTTGAAAAGCATAAGCATGATGTTAAAAAGACGTGATGTTTAATTAAAGAAATTATTCAGAAAAGTCAAAAGAAAGAAAAAAAATTCCAGATTTGTTCAAACTCGATGGGGAAATGATTATCGACAAATGCATTATTGTAAACAGATTTAACACGTTTTTGTACTAATTCTGGTCCTACTCTAGCCTCTAAAACAACTCCTAGTGGGGATAAATCATACAAATATTACCTGAATAACCCGATATTTCACATCTTCAACTTTAACCCAATTAACATGGAAACTACTGTTAATATATCGTTTACCTCAAAAATCAAGTTGCGGAAACGACGGTAGTTCAACACCATGACTAAAATGTATAACAACAATTATCAGCAATCATTCTAATTATTAATCAATCAATAATAACTGGTATATTTCCAGACAAGTTAAAAATTGCAAACGTCATACCCCTTTTCAAAAAAGGTGATGTTTCTGACTTTAACCTTTATCGTCCTATTTCTATCCTGCCAGTGATTTCCTACTTTTTTGAAAGGGTTATGTTTGATCAAATCCACGACTACTTCCATTCTAAAGCGTTATACTACAATAGCCAATATGGGTTTAGAAAGAAACATTCTACTGAGCTTGCTCCACTTGAAATCATAGACAGAATTATACAAGAATTTGATAAATCGGTTACTTTAATCAATATATAGCTTGATTTATCAAACGCATTTTACACAATTGATCACAATATAATGGTTCAGAAGTTAAATTACTATGGATTAAATGACAAGGCTCTGGAACTTTGTACGAGTTATTTACAAAATCGTAGCAGTACGTAGAATTTCAATTTTAGGTCCACTCTTATTTATTATGTATATAAATGACATAGCAGTTTCTAGTTACCTTTTCAAATTTATAACGTATGCTGACGACACCACCTTTACTAGTACACTAAACACATTTAACGATTCAGAAAGCCAAATGCGAAGTGAAAATATTAACAAAGAACTAACAAAGATTAGCAATTGGTTGAAAGCCAACAAACTGTCACTAAATGCCAAAAAGGCTAAATTATTGATTTTTCATATGCCTCAAAAGAAAGTAGAATACCCTGTATTACAAATAGATTTGGCATACATTGAATGTGTAAATGATTTAAATCTTTTAGGCATCACAATAAATAACCATTTAAACTGGCAGAGTCATCCAACAAAATAACAAATAAAATATCTAAAACAGTAGGCATACTAAATAAACTTAAACACTTTACCACCAAATACATTATATATTATGTACAATGCTCTTATTCTCCCTCAAATTAATTATGGCATACTTTTATGGGGTCATCAGGCACATCGAATTTTCAAATTACAGAAAAAAGCAATACGAATAATTTCGAAGTAAATACAATGCTCACACAAGTCCTATTTTAAAAGACTTCAGTTGCTAAAGTTGGATGACATTTATAAAATCCAACAATTAAGATTTTACTCTAAATTAATTAACAATCTTTTACCCTACTACTTGAAAGTTTTTCCAAGCACACACATCTATGATATTCATCAGCACTGCACACGTGAAAGAAATAATCTGTATATGTCCAGATTCAAACATGAATTTGCGAACAAATGCGTTAGACGCAACATAGTAGAGGCAGTTAACAATACACCAAGTATTATCATTATTAATGTTTACACCCACAGTCTATATCGTTTTTCAACATATACATAAAATGTTACATTATGAATCCACTTGTCGTATCCATAATTGCTTTATTTGTAATTCGTAATACGTATTAGAATGTATACCTCAGTATCCATGTGTACGTCAATGTGTACACGAGTACATAAAATCAGTCCTTGTATTATGTATGCATGTTGACACATTGATTAATTATCAACTATAAAAACAAGTCATATGCTATTCTGATTTGTGTCATGTAAATTTTATTGTTGTTTATATTTATGGGGTGGCTCCTGTGCTAGCGATATTATATATCTTAACGGGGGTCTCCCGACCTTATCTATTACTTGCGTTATTCGTTGTTTATGTATCATATTTATAGGTCAAATAAATTGATTCTGAGTTCTGCGTTCTACATGCGTGTACGTGATACCACTCGCCCACAACGTCTATATATTGATCGCTAGATCGCAACCCAAGTTGTATGTCCTTCAGCAATACGTTTCGATGACTAAACAATAAAATATTACTGTTTGCCCCTTATGTCAATGGTTTATTTGAGTGCAATGATTCACGTAGATTGACAGACCGCGTTACAAGTCTAAAAGTATAGTGGTCCTCGGAAATTCTGGTACGTCGCCAACAACTCGGACCGAGCCAGCGCATGCGGGGAAGGGACGGCGGCTCGGCCTATCGGCGATCGCGGTTGGTCCTGAGCGCCTCCGGGTTGCTTCGGAAAAACGCGTATTTTTTTACATTGTTTAACTACAAAACTACATGGTAGTCGCGAAGCACCACATTCCTAACTTAAATTCTTAACTCTTATATTCCAAAAAAGTAAGGGATATTTCAGTATTTGCAAGTTGGTGTAGTTCGCTAGGGGGCAGCACAAGCTCAACAGGTTAACAGCTTATCTGACAACAAGTTTGCACAATGAGAGAGTAAATGGATAACCGAAAGTCAGAATTCGACAATGACAGCGTAGATGGATAATCGAAAGTCAGAATACGACAATGTAGCATTGTGGAATTGTGGCCTTAATATCGTTCCATAAAACAATTATTACGACCAACTACTGATCATTCTTAAGAAAAAATTTCTCCTGAACAAATCCCACAGAATATACACAGTGGATGAGACAAGTGTCTCCCCTGAACATGTTCCCCCAAAGATTATTGCACCTAGAGGTACAAAACCGTTGGCCGTTGTATCAGAACGATCGGTCACAACTGCAATAATTAGTTGCGTCAGTGCCATCGGACAAACGCTACCTCTATATCTGATCTTCAAAGGGAAGAGAACTTCTTGCGGGGGCACTTCCAGGAACGCAAGCAACCATGTCAGAGACGGATTGGTCAAATGCCCGCCAGTGAACATTTCCTGAAGTACGTTCCGTTCCTACCAGTAAAGAAGAGCCTCTACTGTTTCTTTATGATGGACATTGCTCACATGTAAATGTGACGCTAATACAATGGGCAAAGAAACACAATGCCATCCTGTTCATGTTCCCGGCACACACCAGCCACTTAACGCATCCATTGGATGTTGGTGTCTTCGGACCTTTTAAAGTTGCATATAATGTATAGAATGTCGCAATTTTCTATAATGGTCGCGTTGTAACGAGGTATGACATACGCAGGCTGACAGCTTATGTTACCGGCCAGTCAATCAGCACAGGAAACATAATTGCACGCTTTAGGCGAGCAGGTATAGTCCTGGCCAATGCTAGTGTGATAACCGACGAGCAACTAGCAGCGAGCAGAGTGGTCAATGACCAAGTCACACACATCACCACTGAACGAATCATCAATATTCAATACTACAGGTGTGGCCCGCTGACTTATTCAAAATCTATTTGGCTCTCCATTCATAAAGGTTGTCGGCCCCTGAATTAATTCGTATGCTCTCTTGTCAAAGGCACATTGCACTGCTAGCGTTTACAATACTCACACAGGCACGCACGCACGCACGCACGCACGCACGCACGCACGCACGCACACACGCATGCAAGCAAGTACACACTCACACGCTAGCCCGCGCGCATACGCACACACACACACACACACACACACACACACACCACGATGTGTCACTTCCAAAAAGTGAAACATCTAAGGTATATTATGATATCCTACTGCCGAGTGTACATACATACGGTGGCAACAGTCCCACGCGCAGTTTACATATAATATTCATACATACATCCCCGTATGACCATAACGTCAATTGATAGTACACATGTAACCCACGTTTTATTACGGTGCAGTGGAAACACTTGTAATCGTTACAGTGCGCTGAAAAAGAGAGCAGTCGTTACGGTACAGCAACAGGACTCGAAGTTACGGTGGTTACAGGCGGATCCAGGGGGCCTGGGGGAAGATAGTACCCTAAGCCTTTGGAATTTAGCGTGCCCGTACACCTTTTTGAATGGGCCTCCGTTACGTTGCCCACTAGAGCTTTAGGTTACAACAAGCGTACGGCAAAACAAATTCAACAGCACCCCCACCTCGTCTTCCGACAATGCGTGGACTCCGTGGATTCGTGCTGAATGTCAGGCTTAGACCCACCGAATATGAATTTGCGTCGGCCGCCAGTGGAGGTTTTTGGGCCCCCTAGGCTACCAGTAGTATGGAGGATACACACACCCCAAACCACGCCCCCTTTTGTATCTAGGTACGTGCATAAAAAATGTCGATTTCAAAATCGGGAACCTACTTATAAAAAAAAGATCAAAGGCTTTTTGGTAACCTGAGTGGAATCGGGAACCTAATTATAAAAAACGTGATTGATGGCCTGTCACTTTTTGTGAATGACAGGCGCCCTCTAGCGGTTAATAACAACGTCCTAGTTACGGCGTCCTTAGTTACGGCGTCCCTAGTTACGTGATAACGCCATCTAGCGAATAATAAAAGCGTCCCTAGTTACGTGATAACGCCATCTAGCGAATAATATAATAACAGCGTCCCTAGTTACGATACGGGGATATAGCAGAAACCAATGTGGTTATGTTATAGGTAAATCCACCGTGGTTACGGTAAAACCACCGTGGTTACGAATGCACTAAACCCAGTGTGAGTGAGATTAGCCGCTGTAATCCCTAGTTACGGCGTCCCTAGTTACGTGATAACGCCATCTAGCGATTATTCCAGTAACAGCGTCCCTAGTTACGATATTGGTTATAGCTGAAACCACCGTGGTTATAGCTAAAACCACCGTGGTTACGACATACGGTTATAGCTAAAACCACCGTGGTTATAAATTAATTAATTAAAATTAATTAATTATATATATAGGCCTGTCACTTTTTGATTGATGACCCTTCCTTGCTTGAGGTGTCACCACCTATCGGTTATCCCAGTGACTAATTCCCTAGCGATCAACGTAGGACCTACCGTTGTGCTTACGTAAGCACTTATATAGCGTCCCTAGCGATCGTTGTATATATACGTAATAGGCCTTTATATAACCACAACGGTTATAGCTAAAACCACTGGGTTATAACGGCGCTCTAAACCCATTGTGTGAGAATAACACCGCTGTACCTTATGTAGCAGTAGCCAGCAGCGCTGGCCTATGATCTGGCGGCCTAGTCGCCTTGCCACGACGTCTTACGCACACCGAGCTCCACCTTCGTGCCAGTTAATGCCAGCACGATATATATATATATATGCTTATGTAAGCCCGTATATAACCACAACGGTTATAGCGGCGCTGCGCTCTAAACCCATTGTGTGAAAATAACCCCGCTGTACCCTATGTAGCAGCAGCGGCGTGCGCTCGCAGCAGCAGCAGCAGCAGCAGCAGCAGCAGCAGCCATGACCTATGATCCGGCGGTCTAGTTTCTAAATATAACCATGCGACTAGCCGACTCTGTAACGGCGTTAATTTCAGCCGTGGCGCTATCAAAACGAAACGAATTCCATGCATGCATTTAGCGTTTAAAAGCTGTACTCAGCGGCCTGTTAAAGCAGGATGGTTATATTCGGTGGATAGACGAATGGACGCAAAATGGTGTAAGTTATGTTTTATTAATAGAAGTCACGGTGGCGTGAGCCAGGTCTGCGTAATGTTTGCTTGAGAGCCTCGTCCCTGTCGTAGCCGAGCGGCGCGTGAGTTGTCCCCGTCAAACTGCCGTTGTAGCATTTGTTGAGCGACTGGCTGGAATTAACGGCAAGTTTTCACACGACATACAGGTTTGTTGTAGAGTGTTGTGTGTAGGCAGGTTCCTTTCCACGTCGAGGCAGGTGGATTCTGTGAAATAATGCATATGAATAATGAGGAGTTTCCCAAGAACTAAATCACTGTTATTAATATAAAAGTAAATAATAAAGAATAGTTTAATACAAGAATAGCATATAAATAATATAAAAAGTAATTAATATAAAATTTACCGATAGGATAAAAGACGAAATACCGCTGTACTAAATAAAATAAATAAAATAAAACTTACCGCTGTTCTTTGCATATGAATAATGGAGGAGAACTAAATCACTGTTATTAATATAAGAGGAGAACTAAATCAATAATTAATCAAGAATAGTAATTAATAAAGAATAGTATATTATTAATATAAAAGTAATTAATAAAGAATATAAAACTTACGGATAGGCTAAAAGACGACTTAACGCTCTACTAAATAAATAAAATAAAATAAAACTTACCGCTGATCTTTCGTGGAAGGTTGCTCAGACGTTGTGCTGGCGGTAGCCATGATTGAATGAAAATGAGCAACGACCGTTGCATGCATGCATTATTTCCTAAAGACATTTATGCGTTAAGCGCGCATGCGCGAAAATGTTAAGCGCGCATGCGCAAAAGTGAAGTAAAACATTGAAGGCAAAGAGATCAAAATGGCAATAAACGAACGTTTAAATCATAAAATGAACCGTTGTATACGCTTAGTTAGGGATCAGGCATATTGTGGAGTATTAATAATAGAGAAATTCGATGTGAAAGTCACATTTGACAACGAACGCGCTAACGTGAACGTCGAATTTTTTTCTTGCCAATAACTGAAACCGGATGGTGACGCAAGCCAGCTGTGGCGCGCGTGACGCTAATGGGGGTAGCTTATCACGATCGGAATGTGAAGCTAGAACAATGCCATTTCAAAAACGATACACGAACTATAAAAGCATGAATTGAAGCGTTGTTTAGGATCAGTGGAGAGTAGGGATCTGTGTAGTGCCATTATATTATAGAAAATCGATGTAAATAACGTTTGTGAACGAAAAGCACTACATGACCGTTCATTTTTTTTTCTTTTTCTTTCCGAAAGCAAAGACATCCGAGACTAGTCAGTTATGCGTTAGGCGATTAGTAGGATCTGCTTTGTGCTGTAGGGGTGCGTGCGTAGCGATAACGAGTTGGACGTTATCATCGAGGAGGCGTACCACACATCGAACCGCTGACGTACGAGAGTCTGTACACGGTGTCGCCAACACCGCCGGAAGTGATACAACGTCAAGTCATCGCGCCGGGTCGGGGTCAGTTGGCCTTCCGCTATGAGCGGCACGCGATGTCCCCCCTCGCCGAACACCTCAGTGAGATGATTCTGGAGAGGGCGCGCGATCGATGCGGCGCTGTATCTGGTCCAGTTCGTTTCGGACTGGCTGCTAGGCACGGACTGGCGCGACTACATCAACCGCGCTCTGCTGGAGTCGACCGTCCATACGTACATTCAGCGCAGGAGCGGACTCGAATAGAACATTATGCTTGCTTTGTTTGCTATAACATTGGTTAACAATAAAAGCCGTTGTTTTGAATGTTGTACTACGATGGCGACGCTTAATAAAACGTTGAAAATGTACTTTCCGTTCGACAGTCCCACACAGCTCCCCGAAAGTGCCACACAATTTCCTGACAGTCCCACACAGCTCCTTGACAGTAACACACCGCTCCCCGGCAGTACGTCTAACTTGTTACATGTTTGCCTTCCGTACATGGTCCAGCTTGTTACACGTCTACCTTCCATACATGTACTAGCTTTTTAATTATTTGCTATCCATACATGGTCTAGCTTGTTACATGTTTGCCTTCCATACACGGACTAGCTTGTTACATGTTTACCTTCCATACACGGTCTGGCTTGTTACATGTCTACCTTCCATACATGGTCTAGCTTCTTACATGTCTGCCTTTCATACATGGTCTAGCCTGTTACATGTCTGCCTTCCGTACATGGACTAGCTTGTTACATGTTGGCCTTCCGTACATGGGCTAGCTTGTTACATGTTTGCCTTACGTACATGGACTAGCTTGTTACATGTGTGCCTTCCATACACGAACAAGCTTGTTACATGTTTGTCTTACGTACATGGACTAACTTGTTACATGTTTGCCTTCCATACACGGACTAGCTTGTTACATGTTTGCCTTACATACATGGACTAGCTTGTTACATGTTTACCTTCCATACATGGTCTAGCTTGTTACAGGTCTGCCTTTCATACATGGTCTAGCTTGATACATGTTTCCCTTCCGTACATGGACAAGCTTGTTACATGTTTACCTTCCATACACGGACTAGCTTGTTACATGTTTACCTTCCATACACGGACTAGCTTGTTACATGTTTGCCTTCCATACACGGACTAGCTTGTTACATGTTTGCCTTCCGTACATGGTCTGGCTTGTTACATGTCTGTCTTCCATACATGGTCTAGCTTGCTACATGTTTCCCTTCCATACATGGTCTAACTTGTGACATGTTTGCCTTCCATACATGGTCTAGCTTGTTACATGTTTGCCTTCCATACACGGACTAGCTTGTTACATATTTGCATTCCATACATGATCTAGCTTGTTACATGTCTACCTTCCATATATGGTCTAGCTTGTTACATGTCTGCCTTCCGTACATGGACTAGGTTCCCTGACAGTCCCACACAGCTTCCGACAGTCACACGCAGTTCCCTGACAGTCCCACACAGCTCCATGACAGTCCCACACAGTTTCCGACAGTCCCACACAGCTTCCCGACAGTCTCATACAGCTTCCGACAGTCCCACACAGCTCCATGACATTTATTTTATTTAGGTCTTATTATTTAGCAATAGACCGGTAAGTTGCCTTTTACACGAGTCCTATTAATTATCTTTATTAATTAATAAGAACCTCATTAGTCATGTTTTGATTTAATTTGGGAACCTCCTCATTAGTCACAGCGATAGAGCGGTAGGTTCTGGCAGTCCCACACAGCTCCATGACAGTCCCACCCAGTTTCCGACAGTCCCACACAGCTCCATAACAGTATTACACAGCTTCCTGACAGTCCCACACAGTTCCTGGCAGTCCCACACAGCTCCCCGACAGTCACACGCAGTTCCCTGACAGTCCCACACAGCTCCCTGACAGCCCCACACAGTTTCCGACAGTCCCACACAGCTTCCCGACAGTCTCATACAGCTTCCGACAGTCCCACACAGCTCCATGACATTTATTTTATTTAGGTCTTATTATTTAGCAATAGACCGGTAAGTTGCCTTTTACACGAGTCCTATTAATTATCTTTTATTAATTAATAAGAACCTCATTAGTCATGTTTTGATTTAATTCGGGAACCTCCTCATTAGTCACAGCGATAGAGCGGTAGGTTCTGGCAGTCCCACACAGCTCCATGACAGTCCCACGCAGTTTCCGACAGTCCCACACAACTTCCCGACAGTCTCATACAGCTCCCGACATTCACACGCAGTTCCCTGACAGTCCCACACAGTTACCCGACAGTCATACACAGCTTCCCGACAGTCCCACACAGCTCCCTACCACACAATTCCCTGACAGTCCCACACAGTTCCGGTCAGTCCCACACAGCTCCCCGACAGTCTCACACAGCTCCCTGAAAGTACCACACAATTCCCTGACAGTCCCACACAGTTCCCTTACAGTCACACACAGCTCCCTGTCAGTCCCACACAGCTCCCTGACAGTCCCACACAACTCCCTGACAGTCTCACACAGTTCCGCCTGATAGTCCCAAAACTCCCGACAGTCCCACACAGCTCCCTGACAGTCACACACAGCTCCCCGGCAGTACCACACAGTTCCTGGCAGTACCACACAGCTCCATGACATTTATTTTATTTAGTTCTTATTATTTAGCAATAGACCGGTAAGTTGCCTTTTACACGAGTCCTATTAATTATCTTTATTAATTAATAAGAACCTCATTAGTCATGTTTTGATTTAATGTGGGAACCTCCTCATTAGTCACAGCGATAGAGCGGTAGGTTCTGGCAGTCCCACACAGCTCCATGACAGTCCCACCATACACTTCCCGACAGTCCCACACAGCTTCCCGACAGTCCCACACAGCTCCCTGGCTACATGTCTCCCTTCCATACATGGTCTAACTTGTGACATGTTTGCCTTCCATACATGGTCTAGCTTGTTACATGTTTGCCTTCCATACACGGACTAGGTTGTTACATATTTGCCTTCCATACATGAACTAGCTTGTTACATGTATACCTTCCATATATGGTCTAGCTTGTTACATGTTTGCCTTTCATACATGGTCTAGCCTGTTACATGTCTGCCTTCCGTACATGGACTAGGTTGTTACAGCTCCCTGACAGTCCCACACAGTTACCCGACAGACACACAAACTCCTGACTGACAGTGCCACACAGCTCCCTGACAGTCTCACACAGCTCCCTGACAGTACCACGCAGTTCCTCGTCAGTCCCATACAGGGGTTCTGTATGTATGTATGTATGTAGGAGCCGTCGCACCACGGCGCCGATACTCGTCTAACTCGTATCTTATTATTTAGCAATAGACCGGTAAGTTGCCTTTTACACGAGTCCTATTAATTATCTTTATTAATTAATAAGAACCTCATTAGTCATGTTTTGATTTAATTTGGGAACCTCCTCATTAGTCACAGCGATAGAGCGGTAGGTTCTGGCAGTCCCACACAGCTCCATGACAGTCCCATACACTTCCCGACAGTCCCACACAGCTTCCCGACAGTCCCACACAGCTCCCTGGCTACATGTCTCCCTTCCATACATGGTCTAACTTGTGACATGTTTGCCTTCCATACATGGTCTAGCTTGTTACATGTTTGCCTTCCATACACGGACTAGGTTGTTACATATTTGCCTTCCATACATGAACTAGCTTGTTACATGTATACCTTCCATATATGGTCTAGCTTGTTACATGTTTGCCTTTCATACATGGTCTAGCCTGTTACATGTCTGCCTTCCGTACATGGACTAGGTTGTTACAGCTCCCTGACAGTCCCACACAGTTACCCGACAGACACACAAACTCCTGACTGACAGTGCCACACAGCTCCCTGACAGTCTCACACAGCTCCCTGACAGTACCACGCAGTTCCTCGTCAGTCCCATACAGGGGTTCTGTATGTATGTATGTATGTATGTAGGAGCCGTCGCACCACGGCGCCGATACTCGTCTAACTCGTATAACTAACTAACTAACTCGTCTAACTCGTAGGGGGGTGGCGGGGGGTTCTGTATGTATGTAGGTATGTAGGTATGTAGGGTAATAAAAACATACAATTGTTTTCAGACTGACAGGAACTGTGTGGGATTGCCAGGAAGATGTGTAATACTGTTACGGAGCTGTGTGGGACTGTCAGGCGGAGCTGTGTGAGACTGTCAGGGAGTTGTGTGGGACTGTCAGGGAGCTGTGTGGGACTGACAGGGAACGAACTATGTGGTACTGTCAGGGAGCTGTGTGTGACTGTAAGGGAACTGTATGGGACTGTCAGGAGCTGTGTGTGATGGTCAGGAGCTGTGTGGGACTGTCAGGGAGCTGTGTGGGACTGTAAGGGAATTGTGTGGTACTGCCGGGGAGCTGTGTGTGACTGTCAGGGAGCTGTGTGGGACTGCGCGCTTTTACGTGTATAGTAGTAGTAATAAAGTATGTTTTTATTACCCTACATACCTACATACCTACATACATACAGAACCCCCCGCCACCCCCCTACGAGTTAGACGAGTTAGTTAGTTAGTTATACGAGTTAGACGAGTATCGGCGCCGTGGTGCGACGGCTCCTACATACATACATACATACATACATACAGAACCCCTGTATGGGACTGACGAGGAACTGCGTGGTACTGTCAGGGAGCTGTGTGAGACTGTCAGGGAGCTGTGTGGCACTGTCAGTCAGGAGTTTGTGTGTCTGTCGGGTAACTGTGTGGGACTGTCAGGGAGCTGTAACAACCTAGTCCATGTACGGAAGGCAGACATGTAACAGGCTAGACCATGTATGAAAGGCAAACATGTAACAAGCTAGACCATATATGGAAGGTATACATGTAACAAGCTAGTTCATGTATGGAAGGCAAATATGTAACAACCTAGTCCGTGTATGGAAGGCAAACATGTAACAAGCTAGACCATGTATGGAAGGCAAACATGTCACAAGTTAGACCATGTATGGAAGGGAGACATGTAGCCAGGGAGCTGTGTGGGACTGTCGGGAAGCTGTGTGGGACTGTCGGGAAGTGTATGGGACTGTCATGGAGCTGTGTGGGACTGCCAGAACCTACCGCTCTATCGCTGTGACTAATGAGGAGGTTCCCAAATTAAATCAAAACATGACTAATGAGGTTCTTATTAATTAATAAAGATAATTAATAGGACTCTTGTAAAAGGCAACTTACCGGTCTATTGCTAAATAATACGATACGAGTTAGACGAGTATCGGCGCCGTGGTGCGACGGCTCCTACATACATACATACATACATACAGAACCCCTGTATGGGACTGACGAGGAACTGCGTGGTACTGTCAGGGAGCTGTGTGAGACTGTCAGGGAGCTGTGTGGCACTGTCAGTCAGGAGTTTGTGTGTCTGTCGGGTAACTGTGTGGGACTGTCAGGGAGCTGTAACAACCTAGTCCATGTACGGAAGGCAGACATGTAACAGGCTAGACCATGTATGAAAGGCAAACATGTAACAAGCTAGACCATATATGGAAGGTATACATGTAACAAGCTAGTTCATGTATGGAAGGCAAATATGTAACAACCTAGTCCGTGTATGGAAGGCAAACATGTAACAAGCTAGACCATGTATGGAAGGCAAACATGTCACAAGTTAGACCATGTATGGAAGGGAGAAATGTAGCCAGGGAGCTGTGTGGGACTGTCGGGAAGCTGTGTGGGACTGTCGGGAAGTGTATGGTGGGACTGTCATGGAGCTGTGTGGGACTGCCAGAACCTACCGCTCTATCGCTGTGACTAATGAGGAGGTTCCCAAATTAAATCAAAACATGACTAATGAGGTTCTTATTAATTAATAAAGATAATTAATAGGACTCGTGTAAAAGGCAACTTACCGGTCTATTGCTAAATAATAAGAACTAAATAAAATAAATGTCATGGAGCTGTGTGGGACTGCCAGGAACTGTGTGGTACTGCCGGGGAGCTGTGTGTGACTGTCAGGGAGCTGTGTGGGACTGTCGGGAGTTTTGGGACTATCAGGCGGAACTGTGTGAGACTGTCAGGGAGTTGTGTGGGACTGTCAGGGAGCTGTGTGGGACTGACAGGGAGCTGTGTGTGACTGTAAGGGAACTGTGTGGGACTGTCAGGGAATTGTGTGGTACTTTCAGGGAGCTGTGTGAGACTGTCGGGGAGCTGTGTGGGACTGACCGGAACTGTGTGGGACTGTCAGGGAATTGTGTGGTAGGGAGCTGTGTGGGACTGTCGGGAAGCTGTGTATGACTGTCGGGTAACTGTGTGGGACTGTCAGGGAACTGCGTGTGAATGTCGGAAGCTGTATGAGACTGTCGGGAAGTTGTGTGGGACTGTCGGAAACTGCGTGGGACTGTCATGGAGCTGTGTGGGACTGCCAGAACCTACCGCTCTATCGCTGTGACTAATGAGGAGGTTCCCGAATTAAATCAAAACATGACTAATGAGGTTCTTATTAATTAATAAAAGATAATTAATAGGACTCGTGTAAAAGGCAACTTACCGGTCTATTGCTAAATAATAAGACCTAAATAAAATAAATGTCATGGAGCTGTGTGGGACTGTCGGAAGCTGTATGAGACTGTCGGGAAGCTGTGTGGGACTGTCGGAAACTGTATGGGGCTGTCAGGGAGCTGTGTGGGACTGTCAGGGAACTGCGTGTGACTGTCGGGGAGCTGTGTGGGACTGCCAGGAACTGTGTGGGACTGTCAGGAAGCTGTGTAATACTGTTATGGAGCTGTGTGGGACTGTCGGAAACTGGGTGGGACTGTCATGGAGCTGTGTGGGACTGCCAGAACCTACCGCTCTATCGCTGTGACTAATGAGGAGGTTCCCAAATTAAATCAAAACATGACTAATGAGGTTCTTATTAATTAATAAAGATAATTAATAGGACTCGTGTAAAAGGCAACTTACCGGTCTATTGCTAAATAATAAGACCTAAATAAAATAAATGTCATGGAGCTGTGTGGGACTGTCGGAAGCTGTATGAGACTGTCGGGAAGCTGTGTGGGACTGTCGGAAACTGTGTGGGACTGTCATGGAGCTGTGTGGGACTGTCAGGGAACTGCGTGTGACTGTCGGAAGCTGTGTGGGACTGTCAGGGAACCTAGTCCATGTACGGAAGGCAGACATGTAACAAGCTAGACCATATATGGAAGGTAGACATGTAACAAGCTAGATCATGTATGGAATGCAAATATGTAACAAGCTAGTCCGTGTATGGAAGGCAAACATGTAACAAGCTAGACCATGTATGGAAGGCAAACATGTCACAAGTTAGACCATGTATGGAAGGGAAACATGTAGCAAGCTAGACCATGTATGGAAGACAGACATGTAACAAGCCAGACCATGTACGGAAGGCAAACATGTAACAAGCTAGTCCGTGTATGGAAGGCAAACATGTAACAAGCTAGTCCGTGTATGGAAGGTAAACATGTAACAAGCTAGTCCGTGTATGGAAGGTAAACATGTAACAAGCTTGTCCATGTACGGAAGGGAAACATGTATCAAGCTAGACCATGTATGAAAGGCAGACCTGTAACAAGCTAGACCATGTATGGAAGGTAAACATGTAACAAGCTAGTCCATGTATGTAAGGCAAACATGTAACAAGCTAGTCCGTGTATGGAAGGCAAACATGTAACAAGTTAGTCCATGTACGTAAGACAAACATGTAACAAGCTTGTTCGTGTATGGAAGGCACACATGTAACAAGCTAGTCCATGTACGTAAGGCAAACATGTAACAAGCTAGCCCATGTACGGAAGGCCAACATGTAACAAGCTAGTCCATGTACGGAAGGCAGACATGTAACAGGCTAGACCATGTATGAAAGGCAGACATGTAAGAAGCTAGACCATGTATGGAAGGTAGACATGTAACAAGCCAGACCGTGTATGGAAGGTAAACATGTAACAAGCTAGTCCGTGTATGGAAGGCAAACATGTAACAAGCTAGACCATGTATGGATAGCAAATAATTAAAAAGCTAGTACATGTATGGAAGGTAGACGTGTAACAAGCTGGACCATGTACGGAAGGCAAACATGTAACAAGTTAGACGTACTGCCGGGGAGCGGTGTGTTACTGTCAAGGAGCTGTGTGGGACTGTCAGGAAATTGTGTGGCACTTTCGGGGAGCTGTGTGGGACTGTCGAACGGAAAGTACATTTTCAACGTTTTATTAAGCGTCGCCATCGTAGTACAACATTCAAAACAACGGCTTTTATTGTTAACCAATGTTATAGCAAACAAAGCAAGCATAATGTTCTATTCGAGTCCGCTCCTGCGCTGAATGTACGTATGGACGGTCGACTCCAGCAGAGCGCGGTTGATGTAGTCGCGCCAGTCCGTGCCTAGCAGCCAGTCCGAAACGAACTGGACCAGATACAGCGCCGCATCGATCGCGCGCCCTCTCCAGAATCATCTCACTGAGGTGTTCGGCGAGGGGGGACATCGCGTGCCGCTCATAGCGGAAGGCCAACTGACCCCGACCCGGCGCGATGACTTGACGTTGTATCACTTCCGGCGGTGTTGGCGACACCGTGTACAGACTCTCGTACGTCGGCGGTTCGATGTGTGGTACGCCTCCTCGATGATAACGTCCAACTCGTTATCGCTACGCACGCACCCCTACAGCACAAAGCAGATCCTACTAATCGCCTAACGCATAACTGACTAGTCTCGGATGTCTTTGCTTTCGGAAAGAAAAAGAAAAAAAAATGAACGGTCATGTAGTGCTTTTCGTTCACAAACGTTATTTACATCGATTTTCTATAATATAATGGCACTACACAGATCCCTACTCTCCACTGATCCTAAACAACGCTTCAATTCATGCTTTTATAGTTCGTGTATCGTTTTTGAAATGGCATTGTTCTAGCTTCACATTCCGATCGTGATAAGCTACCCCCATTAGCGTCACGCGCGCCACAGCTGGCTTGCGTCACCATCCGGTTTCAGTTATTGCCAAGAAAAAAATTCGACGTTCACGTTAGCGCGTTCGTTGTCAAATGTGACTTTCACATCGAATTTCTCTATTATTAATACTCCACAATATGCCTGATCCCTAACTAAGCGTATACAACGGTTCATTTTATGATTTAAACGTTCGTTTATTGCCATTTTGATCTCTTTGCCTTCAATGTTTTACTTCACTTTTGCGCATGCGCGCTTAACATTTTCGCGCATGCGCGCTTAACGCATAAATGTCTTTAGGAAATAATGCATGCATGCAACGGTCGTTGCTCATTTTCATTCAATCATGGCTACCGCCAGCACAACGTCTGAGCAACCTTCCACGAAAGATCAGCGGTAAGTTTTATTTTATTTTATTTATTTAGTAGAGCGTTAAGTCGTCTTTTAGCCTATCCGTAAGTTTTATATTCTTTATTAATTACTTTTATATTAATAATATACTATTCTTTATTAATTACTATTCTTGATTAATTATTGATTTAGTTCTCCTCTTATATTAATAACAGTGATTTAGTTCTCCTCCATTATTCATATGCAAAGAACAGCGGTAAGTTTTATTTTATTTATTTTATTTAGTACAGCGGTATTTCGTCTTTTATCCTATCGGTAAATTTTATATTAATTACTTTTTATATTATTTATATGCTATTCTTGTATTAAACTATTCTTTATTATTTACTTTTATATTAATAACAGTGATTTAGTTCTTGGGAAACTCCTCATTATTCATATGCATTATTTCACAGAATCCACCTGCCTCGACGTGAAAAGGAACCTGCCTACACACAACACTCTACAACAAACCTGTATGTCGTGTGAAAACTTGCCGTTAATTCCAGCCAGTCGCTCAACAAATGCTACAACGGCAGTTTGACGGGGACAACTCACGCGCCGCTCGGCTACGACAGGGACGAGGCTCTCAAGCAAACATTACGCAGACCTGGCTCACGCCACCGTGACTTCTATTAATAAAACATAACTTACACCATTTTGCGTCCATTCGTCTATCCACCGAATATAACCATCCTGCTTTAACAGGCCGCTGAGTACAGCTTTTAAACGCTAAATGCATGCATGGAATTCGTTTCGTTTTGATAGCGCCACGGCTGAAATTAACGCCGTTACAGAGTCGGCTAGTCGCATGGTTATATTTAGAAACTAGACCGCCGGATCATAGGTCATGGCTGCTGCTGCTGCTGCTGCTGCTGCTGCTGCTGCGAGCGCACGCCGCTGCTGCTACATAGGGTACAGCGGGGTTATTTTCACACAATGGGTTTAGAGCGCAGCGCCGCTATAACCGTTGTGGTTATATACGGGCTTACATAAGCATATATATATATATATCGTGCTGGCATTAACTGGCACGAAGGTGGAGCTCGGTGTGCGTAAGACGTCGTGGCAAGGCGACTAGGCCGCCAGATCATAGGCCAGCGCTGCTGGCTACTGCTACATAAGGTACAGCGGTGTTATTCTCACACAATGGGTTTAGAGCGCCGTTATAACCCAGTGGTTTTAGCTATAACCGTTGTGGTTATATAAAGGCCTATTACGTATATATACAACGATCGCTAGGGACGCTATATAAGTGCTTACGTAAGCACAACGGTAGGTCCTACGTTGATCGCTAGGGAATTAGTCACTGGGATAACCGATAGGTGGTGACACCTCAAGCAAGGAAGGGTCATCAATCAAAAAGTGACAGGCCTATATATATAATTAATTAATTTTAATTAATTAATTTATAACCACGGTGGTTTTAGCTATAACCGTATGTCGTAACCACGGTGGTTTTAGCTATAACCACGGTGGTTTCAGCTATAACCAATATCGTAACTAGGGACGCTGTTACTGGAATAATCGCTAGATGGCGTTATCACGTAACTAGGGACGCCGTAACTAGGGATTACAGCGGCTAATCTCACTCACACTGGGTTTAGTGCATTCGTAACCACGGTGGTTTTACCGTAACCACGGTGGATTTACCTATAACATAACCACATTGGTTTCTGCTATATCCCCGTATCGTAACTAGGGACGCTGTTATTATATTATTCGCTAGATGGCGTTATCACGTAACTAGGGACGCTTTTATTATTCGCTAGATGGCGTTATCACGTAACTAGGGACGCCGTAACTAAGGACGCCGTAACTAGGACGTTGTTATTAACCGCTAGAGGGCGCCTGTCATTCACAAAAAGTGACAGGCCATCAATCACGTTTTTTATAACTAGGTTCCCGATTCCACTCAGGTTACCAAAAAGCCTTTGATCTTTTTTTTATAAGTAGGTTCCCGATTTTGAAATCGACATTTTTTATGCACGTACCTAGATACAAAAGGGGGCGTGGTTTGGGGTGTGTGTATCCTCCATACTACTGCTACCTTCTCAGGATCCACTCCTGTTGGTGAAGAAACAGCGTAAGTTATATATAATTAAGCATTCATGAAACGCATTATTTGGTGATCGAGTAAATGCTCGCAACATGAATATGTTTTAAAAAAGGACTTGCTAACTGTCTCATAAGATGGGCTACACTTCGATCAAGCAACATGTTGGACTACCTATAATGCCGCTTAGCATCTATTGTTGTTCTGGATGTCAATCTTGTTCAACGTTGTTAACGTCTCTGTTCCGGTACCCACTTGCGATATTGTTGTTGGAATCGGCCAACTTCAAAGTGCGATTCCAGGAACATGTAGTTAGCGACACCTGCCTAGGCTATTATAATGTTTAATGTTTGGTTTGAATATCTTGCATACAATTAGAGCATTTCGTGGACGAAACATTCAATCTGCGAGCAAAGTTTCGGACTTACAAAACGCAATTTGGCGGGCAGTGCACCTTCAACATATTGAATACTGAGCATCCTTGTATTAATAAATTAGAAACATACAGGATATGTTTATAACCATAAACAAATATTGGAAAAAAAGTACGCAGCATGTTTATACTCGAAGTTTCCGCTTGCACTTCGTATTATTATTATTACATGTTTAAGTTAAATTAATGTGAGTGTTTTCTTTGACAGACTGCGATGTCAGCTGTACATATTATTATGTCCAGTCCATATACGTAACGCATGTTGTGTGCAATAGAGTAAGTCAATACGTGTCGGTCTCGGAAGCAGCCGCCAGTATCGGCTCATTATGCAAATAACAACCGACGTAAGTCATTGTGTTTTTTGAAAACACGGCTGTTTCATGAAGGTCGATTAAATATACAGAGGAGTCATGATAACGTAGTTACGTAATAAATCATTTATCTTTTTTTTCTGGGAGGTACATTCATACCAAATGATGTACGCCACATTATGATGTACACCCCGGTATTCATTTTCTGACATTGGAATGTATCGGCAAGTAATTGCAAAGGGTGTCAGTAACCTCTAGTTGATACTGAACGGTGTTGTAATAGCAGCACATACATTGATCAATATAGCGAATGAGACGTATTAATATATCTACCATCCGTTATAAAACTCATGACTTTCTAGTCACGAAGCAAACCACACACTGTTGTCCAAAGGCGTCTGTCTAAGCAACACTAATTTGGATTATCCTCAACGTATGCATAAGTGTCCCGAACTCTCCTGAAGTGTTATCACCAAAGTTGCATTATTTTGCATATATATTGTTCGCAATACCGTCTTATTCACACACAACATGACGGTCAACCTTGGTCATACCGACACAGCATATTTCTAGACTAGACGTTAGATACAAAATGTATGTTGCAATTATATTTCTGGTGAGTTGGTAGTTATTTACTAGACAAAAACGTCAAAGATGTAACATATGTAACTCTGTAATGTAGACCTGTCCGTTGTCGTTGGCGACAAAACATGTAACGACGAAAACGATGACAAAGATGACTAAGATGACATCGACAATAAAACATACAACGATGACAACGACAATAGCGACGACAACGACGTCAAAGCTATCGACAAAGACGAAAAAGACGGCACCGACAACAACGACGATAAAGACAACAAACACGACAAAGACAACAACGACGACAAAGTCGACAACGACAACAAAGACGACAACGAACACAACAAACACGACACTATGAGTGTTCTTAAAACAACGTTTAACCTAGTAGCATTTCTGTGAATGTGGGGTTTGTTATATTCGTTGATTTTTCTTACAGCTCGTTGCGTGCGCTCTGCTGGGTGTCCCACTGAAGAACCAAGCAGCCACCTTCAGTAGCAGCAAAGCTTTCCGTGCTTGCACAACGGACTGTTTCTATGAATTACTGACGTGTATCCGGGAGGAATGTCCTGGCCGGACCACTCTTCCGCGTACAAATCCGACGAAATGCTCCAAAGAAAATACAAAATGTCTCAGATATTGTGTAAAGTTCAAAGCACTGTAATTTAGACGTTACAACATATTTGCGTTGAGCGAACATGCGTACTTCGAACACATTACGTCGTTGTTTATGTAACGATTTAGGACGTACTGGTTTGTGATTCGGCATGCGCAGTGTCTAGGATGTCAACGTTGGTAAATATTTTGTTCCGTCATTGCTACGAGAAATCCATATTATATCTGAACACATGATCAATAATGAATAATTATATCGAGTGTCACACGCATTATGAACAACATGTCGATGCAATGATCGATTGAATTGCTTCAAGTGGTATGCGTGTGTTCCATCTTTGCAAAAGACCCACTCAAATACTAAATGGGTTGCGAATCTGGCTAGTACAGTATCATTTTTGTTGAACATCAGTGTCAGTATTGAATATGAGTGTGATACCGTGATGTAATATCACATGAGAGACCGGATGTAATAATAATACGCTCTCATACGCACGAGGCTAACACACGATGAACACTTATATAACATCGTATCGTAGTCGACATACTTCTTGACTATCAAGCGTCATCTGGACGAGATATGCAGCATTGATTGACTCGTTCTGTCGCCTCAACTCAGGACGATATGTCGTGAAATCGAAGTTAAAATAATCGACTGAAGTAGCAAGTATTTCACCCTCCCATCTGCAACATATTATTGAGTGATAATGTTTAAGTGTGTTCAAATATATAGTTCATATATACATATACATACTTTCTCTGGTATTTAACAATATATTTAACAAGATTGCCATCTACAGCTAAATGCTCCAGGTGGTAAGTGGACTAGGAAGCCTTATCGAGAGTCCAGTCCAGAAAATGTTCTGGTACAAAGTAACATCTAGCAAAATTAGAACGAAACATTTTCAGCGACACCTGAATTTATGTCGGGTAACAACGTTGTGTATCTATGAAATACTAGATAAACGATAAAAGAAAACCAGAGGAAAAACTAAATTATCGCAAACTAGGATTGCGAGTGCATTTACTATAACACAGGTTAACACAAACATAATCAAATTAATTGATTGTATCACTTCAGCACGATATGTTATTTGTAGTTATTTTTAGTTTGACCGTTAATAAGTGTTTACTAATTGTTTTTTTATTGAAAAGTTTCTGAATAACTTGTGTTTGACTGTATTTCATCGTCGGCATTTCGAAATAGTTATGTAAGACCAAAACGAAACTAGAAACAAATGATCACAGTTTGAAGAGAAATAATGAAAACCTTTGAATGTTCGTTTGTTCATGGTGAAAATAAAATATCTGCGAAACGCTTCCTTTAAATCGGCCACTTGTTGAAGTTGCATTAATAACATACTTGGTGAGGATATCAGACACGTGTGGAAGTGTTAAATTATGATTATTAAGAATATTTGAGGAATGTCTGTTGGTGGAACTTTTTCATTTTCTATAACATTAAACAATAAAGTTCTCTGTTTGTTTGTTTGTTTGTTTGTTTGTTTGTTTGTTTGTTTGACTGCCTGTGGCCCCACATCTCTGTTGATTTTGTTTGTATGCGGCAGAAATAGTGTGCTCTTTCTAGTCGGCGTATTGTGGTGGTTTTGTGATTTAGATTTGTTTTCGAAACTCCTCCGGAGCGGTGGGGATCACGGGAGATCATATACACATGACTGCCTTTTTTTGCTTAAAATCGTTAAGCAGTATTCAAGTTGATAAAGTGTTACGCCAGGTCGCAAACGTGGGTAAGCAATTTTATAAAGTGGCTCCGTTTGGCGAGTACAAGTACTAAGACATCACGTTTGTAATGTTATCCCAAGGAATGGAGTTGTATGTTGAGACACATCGTTTTCAACAATCAGAAAAGACATTACTATGAACAATAATAGAAACAACATATCTCGTGGTATATTCCAAAACAGTTCCAACCACATTTGTTTTAACCACGATAACCTCATTTTAGATATGTTTTCCAATGCATTTCTTGTCCAAGGAGTTTATACGATATGTCGAGTGTTCATTGGTGTTAGCTATGTAGACTCATGTCAACATATGTAATTTGTAAAAAGGTACATGGACATGTATATAAATATGATTACAATCCTTGATTTTGAAAAATCCTATGTGTCTTTATGTAACCCGATATTTGCCATGCACTAACACTTCACATCGTTAACGATGTCCCTCGAGTGTCCTTCACACGCAGTATAAGGAACATTTAGAAGATCCGCAGCGAACGTGCTAGATCGTCCGTCCTTGCAGCTGGCACAATGACTTCACTGGTGAGTTGTTTAACTAAAACACATCTCATTTAAATTTGCATTTTTGAACGTCCGTCCAATTCAAATGAAGAAGTTTTAAGAGGATGTCCGTGTTTGTTTTATTTAGCTCAAGGTGTGCTTTCTTCTCACCGCTTCCCTCTCTGTCGTCATGACAGCTGAAGTAATGACATGTAAGAGGTGTCTCGCTCAATGTGAACAAATGTTTGAGATGTGCCTTCGCGAGAAATGTCCCACCAGGAACGGGTCGAGAGATGTACCGCAAATCTGCATCGACATCAGGGACTATTGTGTACATCACTGCAAACTGTACAAGAATCGTCGGCGGTAGAATCCGTTTGTCATGACAATCGAGGTGTTCACAACAGGACAGACGAAGCGCTAGCATCAATACTACATCAGTTGACGATCTTCCTACAGTATCACTATTACGGCGAAGACATTACTCATGACTTACTCTTTCGAATGGGAAAATGAAGCACCTTAACGAAAAATCCTGCTGCTGAAAAATACTGCCGCACTGACCCTTAATGCGCATGTGCAGAAGTACAGTGATCTATGGATATGACTGTGTATACATTGATGAATGCTATATGTGCATTGTGCACCACATACGTTTGTATATATATATATATATAAACATATATATATATATACATATATATATATATATTCAGGTCTGTATAATACATATATATATATATTTATATAAGACAATAACAGTAAAATAAGTGTATCCATGTGACAGTAACACAAGATATAACGTACACTGTGCACACTAATTGAAATGTGTATAGTCCTTTATATAGTCGTTTTGATGCTAGTAATGAAACAAATATACTGTAGGCATAGTTACTTATACACTACCCAAGTATGCAATCCACATACACTATATTAATTCATTGAGCAAAGTGCAGCCCAATTACCATATGATATTTACACATTTAATTATAGCTAGGTATGCATTTGTACATTTCTGAATGTCTGCATGGGCATACGGATGTAAGCAAAAGCCCAGTGGATTCGAGCTGAGCAGTAAACATGCCAAATGGGTACGTGAGTGAACGTATATATCATCATTCTTGCAGGATTATATTCAATTATATTGTACATCTAGAAGAACATATTTATAATTTTTTGCTAAGATATTTTAACTAACTTTAAACAAATCTCAATTATTTAGCACCAAATATGTGTTTTGACAGTTTGTATATTACTTATGCTGAATTCATACAACTTACGACACATTACTTGGCTTGCATTTATAAATAATTCCACATATATCCTTCTTCCAAATGTCTCAAATGAACAACAATCTAATAATTTTACACCCATCCCATCGCAAATATTCATAGTAAAGCTTGAAGACCGCGATTAGATTAATATATTTAGAATAGGGCAACATATTTGTTTACACAACTATATTATACTCGGCCTACCTGATATACTAAAGTTAAACGCAGCAACAATAAATATTATGGAGATGTTATTACAAAGATTTGATTATTTAGCGCCCCTGGTGGCAGGTGTGTTTTGTATGTGCTCGTGAATTTCACTAGTTTAATGCGTTTTCTAAACATTCGATCATCGTTATAACTGTACAACCGTTTCACTACGCGCTATGCTTGGGTTCATGCTGATTGGAACTATAATCGTGAACATTTGTGATATTTGGACACTACAGCCTGCAATCACACCTGTTCCTGTTAACGAAGACCACACTGTTATACCTACGTTGACCCACATTCGGTACGACAGGCACGATCTGCTGCGCCACAGCAAGATAATAACGAAAGACAACAGACTCTCCGAGCCGATGTATTGTTTATTGAAGCTACGTGGGTGTCAAGCTACTTGGGATAGCCGTACCACCGCGTGGGTGTCAAGCTACTTGGGATAGCCGTACCACCGCGTGGGTGTCAAGCTACTTGGGATAGCCGTACCACCGCGTGGGTGTCAAGCTACTTGGGATAGCCGTACCACCGCGTGGGTGTCGAGCCGGCCAGAACCGTAGACACAAACGTACTTCAGTACACACTGCACCTGTTGTGCAATCGGCCTCACCGTCAGGTCAAGCGATATATGTGATTGTAACTGCCAGGACACATATTCCCAGAACAATATTGTGCAAATCACCTCGCCGTAGTGATCCGTGCAACTTAGTTCATGTTTCTACACGCGATAATACGAGCCTGACAAAGAGCAATCTCTCAGTCGCTGTCCTTAATGCTCGGTCGGTCAGAAATAAAACGCTAACCATCAATGAATTCGTGACCGACCACAACATTGACATCTTAGCCATAACAGAAACGTGGCTGAAAAAGAACAACGACAAACCGATAATCGCTGAACTGACGCCGAACGGATATACGTTTATCAATGTTCCTCGTGCGGCTGGACGCGGTGGTGGTGTCGGAGTCATCCACAGGAACACGTTACCGTGCAAGATGCTCACTAAAACGAACTATGAGTCTTTCGAACTGATGCGTATCCAGTTCACTGGAGCCACATCTAGAACGTTCGACGTGTGCACGCTCTACCGCCCGCCATCATCGGCTAAGACTCCTAGGCCGATGACGGAGTTCTACCAGGAACTAGAACACCTGTTCCGAGAGGTGTCGACATGTATAACACCAACTGCATTGTTGGTGACTTCAACATCAGATACGGCATTGAGACAGATGCCCGGCCGCTCGTGCAACTACTGGACTCATACAATTTCACTCAACTCGTCACACAGCCTACACATTCTGCAGGCCACACACTGGACTTTGTGATAACCCCCAAAAATGTCAATCTCGCTACTTCTGTTGACGTTATTCCGATGTCTATATCAGATCACCACGTGGTGCGCTATGTCTTGAACATCCAAAAGCCAGCTAAGACATCGACACATATAGTAAAACACAATTACCGCTCGTTTGATGCCGATTCTTTCAACAGTGACATTCGATCAACTTGTGAGTTATTATCAGCCATGGTGTCAACATCCAGCGCAGCGGAACTGGTCACTGGCTACAATTCTTCACTAAGAACATGTATCGACAAACATGCACCAGAGCGACTGAATGCCATGCGGGGTAATATGCCAAATCCGTGGTACAACAGCAACATCGATGACGCGAGGAGACGACGGCGAAATAACGAGTCATTGTGGAGACGCACAAAGTTTGAGATTCATCGACAAATGTACGTTGATGCATGCGATGAGTGCAACAAGGTCATTGCCCTCTCGAAAACCAACTACTATCAAGACAAACTTCTGAACGCTGACAACAAAAGCATGTTCAACATCGTGAAATCACTGAGTGAGAAGCCGTCACGTTGATACCCCGAATATGACTCCATCGTTGCCTGTTGCGTTTCATTTTCGGACTATTTCAACAACAAGGTAGCTGAAATTCGACTCGGCTTACATGCTGCCGGACATCGCATGACACCGCCGCGTAAAACACGTCGCTTTGTCACACCAATTGACACATTTACACCTACAACAACACGTGAAAGAACGACTACCATCGCTAGAATGTGTACGTCTTGCACACTTGATCCGTTTCCGTCCGATCATGTAAAACAAAACACTGACGCACTTGCGATCATTGCTGCCGATATAACAAATGCGCGTTTGGCAGAAGGAACAATGCCGGGTGAACTAAAGCGAGCACTTGTGCATCCTCTTCTGCAGAAGCCGTCACTATGTAAGAATACTTTAAGTAACTACCGCCTAGTCAGCAATCTATCCCAACTTTCGAAAGTGATTGAAAAGATTGTGGGCAGCAGATTGAACAGTCACCTAGCCAATGAATCACTTACGGACACATTTCAGTCCGCATACAAGCGAAACCACTCGACCGAGACAGCCCTACTGTGGGTAGTCAACGAGATCAGGACCGCGCTAGACCGTAGACAAGGTACAATCGTCGTACTCATCGATCTAAGCGCCGCATTTGACACAGTAGATCACGCAATACAACTGGATCGCCTACAACGACGCTATGGCATCATCGGGGTGGTTCTCCATTGGCTGGAATCTTACCTAAGTAATTGCAAGCAGAGTGTCGTCATCGACCGCGTGTTATCCAGCGAGACGATTTTTTTAACGGGGGTACCGCAAGGGTCAATGTTGGGACCACTATTATTTTCACTATACGTGCAGCCGATCGGTGATATCATTCACAAACACGACTTAAAATATCACCACTACGCCGATGATTTACAACTGTTCTGTCACTTCGACCTGGATGCAACTTCTCTGGTGATTGCCGTGCATCGGATCGAACAATGTATTGATGACGTGAAGGAGTGGATGACTTGGAATTATCTGCTCATGAATGACACGAAAACAGAAATTCTACCGGTTGTCCCCAAATCAGTTGTGAAAGTGCGACCCCTATTCTTCGCGAATTGCACTGGCTACCTATTCAACAGCGCATTGCATTCAAGATCGCTGTTCTTACGTACAAGTCGCTGCACGAAGACCTCTCGCCTGACTACATGCAGAAACTCGTGCGTGTCTACATGCCAGTCAGACGTCTTCGGTCTGCTGACTCGAACGCACTAATTGTTCCGAGAACACGCAGCAGAGCCGGTGACTGTACATTTGCTCACGCAGCGGCAGCAGTGTGGAACGCTCTGCCGTCAAGTGTTACTAGCAAAACATCACTGGTCTCATTTAAATCTGTGTTGAAGACTCACCTGTTCACTGCATATATCTGCGTATATGTAACTCGGACCCTTACCAACACTGTTTTACCATAGCTGATTGATGTTTAACGTTTATTTATTATTTATTTATCTATTTATTTACTTTTCGTATACATTTTAGCCTAATTTATTGATGTTTACATTAATTTTAATTTATTTATTTAAAAAAAGTAATAATAATATGATCTTAACTATTTTATTTTATGATATTTTACATCACATTCCTTTTCTACTTCTACTATATTTATTGTTTTAATTGCTATTATTATTAGTTCATTTTATCTATGATATAACAACTATTGTTTTTTATTCAAATGCATTATTTTTAATATACACTTGTATATTGTTGTAAAGCGCTGTGAACAATGTTGGATGTGGCACTTAACAAAATAAAATATTACTATTATTATTAAAGAGAAAAAATGACAACAATCCCCAGTGTTCCATAATACGCTAGCTCGATTAAAGTAAAATTAATTAGTTATTAGTTTTGCGCATGTTCTAGAATTTTATTATATAAATGCAAAGGTAATTGTTGTTCCACATTGCACATATTTGCTTTGTGTTTACAATGTGCTAAGATAACAGTTTGACAATATTTAAAATTAATGGATTTCGCGACTCTCCTAATTAGTACCAGTCAAAATGTAACGTTAAATAATATAATCTGAATGAACGTACATATACGTAGGGCCCTGACTACCTGCTCGTAAAATTAGTCTGTATACGTATAGTCCCTTGCTGACTTATAGCAAGCCCTGGTGTCGCCTCGCGAAAAAACTGTACTTCCGGACATGCGCATTAAGGGTCGGTGCGGAAGTGTTTTTCAGCGGCAGGATGTTTCGCTACAGCGCTATAAAAGCCGTGCAGAGAGCACGTACGTTGGCGGGATAACTGTAAGTTCAAAATGACGAAGGTCGGAGAGAAATAATTTAAGTTCATATCCGTTGATACCCCCTAGTCATGATAGCGTACAATTGTCCAATACTATACGTATTACTACGGTATTGGCATGAGGGTGGACGTAGAGACGCCTATCGTCTCAGCGTCTAGTTTATGTTGCTATCTAGTCCATGACGCTGATTTCCCGAAGTATTTGCGCGCGCACGTGGTTCCAGCCATTGCTAAGTGACGCTTTACGTTCCGAACAATGAATTCACCCTATAAACGGGGAAAATCTTTACATGTATGGGGTATTTTAGTTTTACTTTACACTCTTAGGGTGTTACGTTATTCTCTGAAAGTTTAGCGCACGATGTGCAAGACATCATAGAGGAAAACGTTGTCATACATACATACACTTGCTTGATTACAGTTAGATTGTTGAAGTCCGGTAAACGTTGACAGCCTGTGTCAGAAAGTGTCCTTGTTATTTGTTATGTATATATTCCTGACAGGAACTTGTAACCTGTGTGTTAAGGATCACCGACGAAGACCGGTAATAATATTAATGGAGTGAGCATCCGCTGACTAACGCAAATTTATTCATAGGAAATTACCGTTTTAAAAGTATATGGTTATTTTAAGAAATATATTATCATAATTTGTTTACCATTGTTTACAATGTTTTCTCAAGTAGCTACTGATTTGCAATGTGTGTAGTCTTGTTTTTATATGTCACAAAGAAGACAACGGCTGTTATATTCGCCCTGTTTATTCAGCTTGCAGTAACGTAGATCATGTAACGAAAGCCCAGAGATGGTGTTGAATGTCAAATAACTAAATTATGTTTATTAACACTTAGGTGTGTGCATGTAATGGTGAATTATTTTTAAATTGATATATTATAGTTCGTTTTCTGAGGTGATAATGTTAATTAAAAGTGTGCTAACTTGTGTTCTGTTTCTATTCTTTCGAATCATTTACTCCAGTTACCTTATTCGGTGATAAACTTGTATCAGTCAATACAACCTACACCTAAAAAGTAAGAGCTTATGTGAAGTTAATCAAGATATATATCGTCGATTCGCAGGAAACCTGGACTCAGTGTCGATTTGGCGACTTTCATATATCGTTTTCATATTTTAATATGATAAAGTAGACATATTGAAGATTTGAAGACAAACATGGGACACCTTAATATAGTTATTCCTGCCAGAGAGAGGGGTTTGAATTTACCTGTCCGATTCGTGTGATACTACGCGAATCACACATACCGTCCATCTTGCAACGTTTTGAGCCTCTATAATATTACACATTACGTATTTTTTATGGTTTTCTGGTACATAGAATACATAACCCGTCATGGGTAATGTTAATTCATCAGCTGTCAACCCACGATTTAATAGTTTTCTTGTTGCTTAAGTTGATCATATGTGTTTGCACGCCTTCTATATCATACATCACACTATATCAAATGATATCCATTTACTTACACTCTGCGGAGAAAAATAATGTTGGTATTTATGATGAAATAGAAAAATATAGCTTTGCAATGGTATCGAGTTTGTTTTTATGGTATAATTAGTGATACGGTGAATGCGGACTTGGAAAAAGTGTTTCGCGGGTATCGCTTATATTTGTTATATATCGAATAGCTAATAATGTATTTATATTAACATCATCGCCTTATTGAAAAAACTTCATATCTAACTTGACAGGGAACCCATGGTCAAGCATACTCAAAGACATATTTTGAGTTACAATTTTTTTTCTGACTTAACCGTAACACAATTAACATAACATGTTCTTAACAGTCCCACCAGCATACACAGAATAATTGGTTAATATTTTGCTGTATCGGTAAGTGATGGGTGTACTAGCAACATAACTATAACAGTAACAGTTTTGGAATAAATCTTGGCACAACAATTACAAAAACGTATGCGTTATGCCTGGTATCGTTTTTCGCGGTATCCATTTCTTGCGGATGGGTTTGTATAATTTCATGCTGTAATCTTTTAATTAACTTATAATTAATTGTTTAGTGATAGCAATATGTCACCCATATCATTTTGCCACAAAGGTTATACATTTAACACAACTGTCGCCAACATTTAACATTTATTTTTCAAATATATTATCATCATCCAGATTTATTGTCGTTGGCTACAATGCCGTACACACTACCGACAGAGGTTTATGATGTTATTAGTAATAACATTTCCCATTCTTTATATCCCACTTTCCCTATTTCAAATAGCCTCCCGCTGGTAGCTTTAACAAAGATGGTGTCCTTTGCCATCTTTTCGTACTGTGTGTTATCATGCATTAAAGCAATGCAGTCACCGTCTATATACATAACTTTTTTCTGTGTTTTGATGTTTTTTTTACATATGGGTGTGAACAATGGTAGGATCATCAGTAGTATCGATTGATGTGACATCGGTGGTGGTTATGTCATTAGTGGTGGTTATGTTTCCAGGTGTAGCTGTGTCAGCAATGAAGCTGCGCCAGCAGTAGCAGTATGAACCTTGAACATTACGGTGCGTGTTGCTGTCTTGATTGGGCATATATGCTGGAAAATATTTGGCGTAGCAACATCCAGACAAGCAAGACCTCTTTGTATATTTAACCTCAACTTGGAACCATAGCGTGAGCTGTCATGAGACTGTTTAAGTGTGATAGTATTCCATGATTGAATGATTCCACATATGGCTTTGACTGAGATAGGGAATGCACGGACAATCGTCATCTTGGTTTATTTTGTAACAAAGCGGTTGTAGGAGGTTCTTTTGTCCCACAATACAACTCATTTTTTCATCACAGCTTCCGCCAAATCTCTATAGCTCGGCACACATCTTCGAACGCCCCATTTTCATCACCCGTTTCCAGCCATTGAGTTGAGTGTCCACCAAGTTTATCACTCCGTCAGTGAATTCCTATTAGAATAAATCCATTGCAGAGCTCACCTCCATGCTATTTCATGTTAGTTCTCATCGTTGGTGAAAATTGGCGTTACAAACAATACAAAGCAGGAGTACGTTGTTTATGAAATAATTGATGGCACGCCAAACGCATAGTTATGCCTGAAAGAGAATGCATAGACTACACATATGCTTATATAAATTTACAGTATTTGGTGACATGCATTGATGAGAATGTCAGGACATTATATTTGATTAAAAAAAAACTGTACGTTTAATATATACCGGACAAAAAGCATAATAGCTAAACACACTATTGTGTTAAATGCTAAGACACAATGAAGTAACAACTTGATGTGTTGTTTTAGTTAAAACTACGTTCCCACAACATAGTATTGTGTTATCCTCGTTATACTATTTTATTTCAATGATTAAGCTATGTTAACAAATGCCTACAAGAGGAATATTATGAGAGACCTTTGATACCACGCAAAATGCATATCCGACATTACCACGCGAAACGCATATAGTTATGATTAGCTTAGTCTACGCAACATAACATGGGTATGCGCTAAGCTATGCACCAATCTAGCGTACCCATTTAACATCAATGTCCAAAATAACTTATATGCAACATTGTCAAATTCATTATTAAGCGATATCTACAGAAAACACTGATAATAATTTTACAATAAATTCTCAAAAATATTAAACTTTTATTTAATGCTGTGAGATGTCACAGTTATAATGACCTTGCACACACGTGTCTGTCGATCTGAAACTCAGTGTTTTATTGTTAGGTTACATGTGTGTGTTATTTCATATCAAGACAAAGTGCGTTTCGCGTGGTATTGTATTCGCGGGTATCGATCACCAAGTTTAGTCGGTGTACCTAATCCAGGTGTCTAGTGGGAAGCATTTCTTCTTGATCTATCTAACCAATATGCATTACGTATGTCATATATATATATATATATATAACTAGTGTATATATGTGAGTGATTTATTTGCCATTAAAAGGCTTTCGAATGGTATAGCATTTTCTGACCACTTACATGTTTTTTTTAGAAAGATGGTCTCGGCAAAATTTGACTGGGATTTTACCTTAATGATTGATGCATACGTATGTAATCTATTTTAGTGCTTGCATATACTATTTCTAATTGTAACAAAGCGTGTTTCTTTCTCCGTTTAATTAACACGGAAAGTTGTGTTTTGCGTGATATCGGTTAAATATTTTAAGTACTTAGAAGAAAATAATTCAAAAAAATAGTTATTTACGCTAGCGCAACCATTTTAATATATTATATGACCAGATGTATTATACATCATACGGCATATTAGTTGTACGTATCCTGTGAATTATGCTTGAAATGCGGGCCATTTAACGAAATCAGAAATAGGTGTCCAGGTTTCGTGAGAATGGACAATACACACACACACACACACACACACACACACACACACACACACACACACACACACACACACACACACACACACACACACACACACACACACACACACACACACACACACACACACACACACACACACACACACACACACACACACACACACACACACACACACATATGGTCGCTTCTCACGAAACCTGGACCCGTATTTCTGATTTCGTATATATATATATATATATATTCAGGTCTGTATATATATATATATATATATGTATATATATATATGTATATATATATATATATACATATATATATATATATATATGTATATATATATATATACACCATATGTGTAAGGTAATACTTAAATTAGTTGTGTTAATTGTGATGCTATTTTATAACTTAATTTGTTCAGGTCATTGCATTAATACGTAGTTATAATATGTGAAGTTTACGTTTGGCGATCAAGCACTCATCTACTGTTTGTTTTAAGTATTACTCGATGAAGTAGGCTATTTGCAGAACGCTGGAGTTGAGTCAACTCTGTTTAAGTGTAAAATGAGGGAAAAGCCCACAGTGCACAGTCCTTCAATAGGTCACCTTTGGTATTGATGTGACCACATCAAATCTGGCATCGCCGTACACAAATACACACGGCGCGTGATCTATGGAATACAAAACAAAAGGTTAACAAAACTCCATTTCAAAACATTACAACTTAATACCCAATTCGCCGAGGCAGGTCATCTTCGTTCTAAACATTGAATATATCTTATTAAATGCAACCACATGCACACACACTGACGCACACACAAACAAACAAACACACACGCACGCACACGCACACGCACACGCACACGCACACGCACACGCACACACACAAACAACATGCGCGCGCGCAACATGTACGTTCGTACGCACGCACGCAAGCAAGTATACTGACATACAAACAAGCATACATACATGCATGCAGACATACATGCATACATACATACATACACACATTCTGACATTCACGCTAAATTGTTGATACATTCGGTTTTGTTGCATGCGAGCACTTTTCTCTAAACGAAAATTAAACCTTGCTGTCACCATATTACGAGTATTAGCAAGCTACATAATTTATATGTTATCATTGAATATGCGCAACAATAGGTTGTCTGTTGCATGTACACTACCAAAGCAAAGTAATGCACTGCCATAATAAACAATTTAAGTTTCCTTAAAATCGATCATAGTACACAATTGTGTAAACACAAGACGAAGACGTTGATCAAGTTGAAACATTAATTTAAATCGTATTGACTCAGTTGTACAATTATAAATACAAATATGGAAGAAAGTCATCACAGCGAAATAAATCATATTACATAATTTGAGGATACCTATTTTCCACGCAAATGTATTATTTGTTTACAGCTGTTGGTGTGCTTTCTCCTGATGTCGTCCGCCCCTTTCGTGAATGCCGTCGAAGAAGAATTTAATTATGAAGCGTGTATGGAAGTTTGCGATTTCGTTTTTCACCTCTGTCTTCAAGCGGGATGTCCACAAACGAAACTACGTGCCGTTACGAAAGGTTGCGAGGAGTTGCGGTCGGAATGCGTAGATACATGTAATCTTCATAGGAAAGATCGCTGATACACATAACCATTTAAAGTTAGATGGCCCATTGCCGGTCCTGGTAAACACGATGCATGCTAACAACACATATACTGAGTCAATGCTACAATTATCCCAAACGGCATTAGACTGCATTCGGAGTCGGTGGAACGCATATACCACTGATGTGTGTCTACTACGGAAAGTATAATCGATTTACACATAAAGCAATGCTCGTTTATGTCCGAGATTTTAAACATATATGTTGTATTAATCTATCGGGCGTTTGTGTTAAGTGTGTTTTTATTGAGATAAACGAATGCACAGTTCAATAACGTGTTCTATTTGCACACACCACATTTGTTGATAATATGGGTTCTTTTTTGTTATGATCACATAAAATTCTTGGACGCTATAAAGGATATTTGGTTTTTTTCCTCAAATATGACTGTTTGGCAATTCCAACTATATAGACGGTGCTCGTTGCAAATGTAGTGAATAGAGTGGAGATATAATTGACAGGCACTCAACACGCGAACAATTATGCATTTCTGAGTAAAAAATACACATGTTATTGTCCTATATACAACCCACCATTTATCATTGCAACACACATTTTAGTTAGTTCGTTGTACAAACCACTTAACGCAATACGAGGTAAGTTCTTATACAGCGCGAGATCCGTACCTTAAGGCTACATTTTACTCCCTGACATACCTGTTCAATCGATCACCCTATTAGAAGCATTAACTGGGAAGCAATAACGGATATGGCAGTAAACCTTGGTTTCATGATTTTAACCTAAAAATACAGCACTATTTCTAATGACATCGTAAGAACAGTTGTTTGGTGTAGCAACAATTATTTTTTATTTATTCGTGTTCAGCAATTGAGCCAGTTTATTATATTTTGTTGAGCACAGCACACTGCTGGTTTACAAACATAAATTAATATGATTTTATTCCCATGCCTTACAGCAAATTTTAGGCGACATCGTAAAAAATATTGAGTGAATGCGGTTGCTTCGTAACTTCGTAATGGAAGACGCTGGTAGACGACAATTAGCGTGACAGATAGACTAAATAAATCGATAATATTAGTAGGCATGCAAAACAACATAGATACTGAAAAATGTATTTATATGTAACTAAAAAGTGCTGATAAGTGTGTGCTTGAAAGCAATCTGATTCTCGAAATGCACAGGAAACGTATGGTTACGTAACAGTGGCGCCACCCTGTGGCTTCGTGGGACAACGCCATTGATCGACTTGTACTTGATCTGCTCTTCTGGACGTGCGCTTTTCGAACGGAAGAGAAGGCTAGGACATGTTGAATGTCGTCTTTTCGTTCAATCGTTCATTTTTATATGGTTTACGTGGTTATGGAAGATTCAAAAGTATTTTAGTTGGCGATGAAACAAATCGTTTTTTAAAACCGGTTTCAAAACCGTATAAAAAATAACGGTCCAACGGTATACCTGTATATGGTACACAGCTCTAGGATTTACTGCGCGAAGACAATGCAATCACAAATATCCACATCTGTTTGTAGCCTTGCACTCATTCACACCATACAGCAGAATGAACTGGAGCAACGTAGAGTGAACGAACTTATGCAATGTTAAAAGGGGCAGCAACGGAATTCTAACACGGATTCTCTCGATTGAGAGTCCGGTGCTCTAACACGACATCACCGCGCTGTAAAACACTAGTTGTATCGAGTTGTACATGTAGTCTACAGCGGTTTGAAATAAGATGACATAGAATTATCTTTCTATAACGTGGTGAAGTAAACCTGTCTTTGGAGATGTGTCCCCTCCAATCATGTTGTAACAGGTATTTGTGAACACATTTTTGTCAAACATTATTCTCTGGTAGTTAAGATTTTACGTGAACCTATTATGATATAATTCACATTTACCAAGCCCTGCTGCACAGTTCTACAATCGACTCTTACTTAACTGAATACGTTCTGAAATAAAGGGTCTTGCTCACAAATCAGTACGGTTTGAAACCCTCCTATGATCTACTTCATCGCAGATTCAAGTTCTAAGATGTACTATTGAGGAAATAAGAAACCATCAGAAAGAAACAACCATTGTCTTCATACAATTTAAGATAGCCTTTGACTCAGTAGGCATAGAGAAACAGTTCCTGACTCTGCATGCATACGAAAAAAGGAAGAAAACTGCCAAAGCCATATAGATCATATATGAAAACACCTCTGCCGTTGTTTTCACTCCAGGAGGGAAAACTACACATTTTGATATTAATGCGGGAGTTCTCTAAAAGTTCCCTCTTCCCAAAACATATTCATCATTGCCTTGGAATATGCCTGAAGAACTGCATCTGAAGGGAAGGAAGGAACAACTTTCTCAAGGCGTTGAAACAGTAGATATCCAGCCCGTCATCTCTCCGATCTGGATTTTGTTGACATGATGCAAAACTCTGGACAACTCCATCAAATCGAAAGCTACTGGATTATTTCGAAATCTAAGCAAAACAAGGGACATGCACACCAATCCAGGTACAAATACTAGTTTACACCCACCTTACATGGGAGTCAAATAGATAAAGTAGAATACGTTAATTACCTATTTAAATACATCGGTTTTTATACTAAATCTTTACGTGACAGCCAGTGTTGAAAACCTTCAAGTTTCGGCCGCGTGTCTTGTGCTGGGTAAGGTAGTGTGACTGCCAATATGCAGATACACCAAACTAATAATCTTGAAAACCACGGTTGAACCGATCCTCATATATTAAATTATGGTTGAGATCCATGGATATTAATACAAACACTAAACCAGACTACTACGACATATCTACAATGTGTTTTGGCGCGATCACATTATTAACCAGGAATCGTAAGGAAATCTTCCACGGATCTTCACAACTGAGCCCGAGTCAACGTCGTTTACGTCTGGCAGGGTATGTGATGCGAAACGATGAAATAACATCCAGAGTTTTCCAATGGGAACCCTAGGGCCCTTAGAGAAGAGGTATTCCGAACAAGACCCTGAGAGAAACACCATTGAGAGGGAGATCGGTTTCAGTGGCATTTGTCTCACTACAGCAACGACAAACATAAACCAATGGAAACATGTCATCATATCACCCCGCTAAGAGGAGAACATAAGTAAGAAAGTAAGTAAGTAAATTGAAGACTTCTCAGCAAAAGTATGTCGCGCTGAAATCGTGGTATGGAATCCATTGTTCGTCGATGGAAGGTGGAATGTGGAAAAAGTAGTTCCGATTCACATATTAAAAGATAAGGAAATAGATTCGGATAGCTCCACTTCCACCGGTTGCACGACGGATAAGGAATTTGAACCCCGATAAAAGATAGGGGCTAAATCTTATGTTAAAAGATAAGAATGTCCGCGAATTTACGTCCGGAGGGTTTGTTTTTAGTAGTTTTAGCTATGGAGGGTTTTCTCAGTAATTCCAATCACTAACAGGGATAATTCCTTTGTAGTATTTTCATATTTTGTCACTCCAGGGCTACAATAACAAAACATAAGAGGCACGAATTAAAGCAATACTGTTTAACCACTTTATCAACCCTACTTCTTACTTAAGGACTGACCCCTTATTTGATTGGTGAAGACATGTCTCAAATGTTGTGTTATAATAAGAAGTAATTTATAATAAACGCACTATAAATTCAACGGATGCCTATTTATCTGAAGTACTGTGTACGAACTGTAGAATACGTATATGACGATGGTACAGCAGAACCTAAAGTCTCGTTTTTTCGAACAGTGCGACCATCTTAGAATTAGATCCTTCGTGCCTTTGATGTGGTGAACTATAAAAATAGGTGATAATATACACATGCTGACTGACCCTATATATTTCTAAAACCTACATGTAGCTTATAATGATTACATAATCGGAATTTATTTGCTAGATCAGTCAACTGAAATTCAAAGTGGTTTCAACTAGTAATTATCATAACATTTCTTCACGTGTACTTTCAGCGTATGTCCACAGCTAGTCTTTCTTACAAAGGCGGCAGACAAATTCCTTAATGCCAGTGTGCTTCACCATGTGACCTTTCGGGTTGTTTGTTGCCGAAAACCCATGACCACTTTTTTGGCACGAATAGGGATAACGCCCTGTGTGAAGAGCAACATGCTGCTTCAGTCCATTTTTGGTGTTCAAATTTGTGTAGCACTAGGCAGACTCACATGTACCTCTGCCACATTTCTTAGTTTGTTGGTCTTTGTTCAAAGCCTACGTGTTCGATTGCTGGGCTGTTTCAACAGATGCTTGTTGTTGCTCAGTCTTGTTATTATCTGTTTTATGGGGTAGCTGCTAGTCAACTGTAGTTCTTAGGCTTTGCAGAGGAGGCTGCTACAAAAACGAAGGAATGTATCGTGAGGCGGTAAATAGGTACGTGTTCATCACAATGTGTTCAGTGGTGAGTAGCACTATATGAAGCATGCTGCGAGTAGTGGCCTTCTATAAAAAAATACAGTCAAGACCAACACATGGTTTATATAAAAATACTTGCCGGCAAATCATTAACCTCTTTCTGTATTCCCGTACATATATATATTTTTTAATGTGTTATCCTATTGTCCTTCCTAGTGAATGTTTTATCGCGAAACATACCGTTGAACATAGGTCGACGTTCGATGCATGTTTCCGACCCTTGGACAATTATAATAGCTTGTTTTCTGATTTTTCTAACGCAGTAAACCTTTATCACGTGTATCCTCTGGTTTCTTGTCGTTGTAAAGCGCGCCGCACAATATAAAATGTGAAAGGTTTAATTGAATGAAACGAAGCTACTAAAGACTGTCTTTCAGCAACTAGTGGTGCGGGTCGAGCCATGTTCAACTCGACAGGTATTAATCACGCTGTATCTATTTTGCGATGTTGGCTTGACCCCATCTTTTTTTTTCAAAGTTTGTGTCTAACTTGGTGTCTCTTAGTATGTACTGACTGTCGATGTTCATCGTTCTCCGTTGTTGAGGATAATGACCATCCAGGCATGGTATACCAGTGTTGATATAGTTCGCCGTTCTTCTGTTCTGCTACATGATCCATCAAGCCAACCATCGAGTTCGGTAGCGTTTCAGCTCGGTAGACTTGTATCATTCTTATAGCTTGACTTATTGACTTAGCCAGAAGCGCCACCTAGTGGCTCTATGTGTTAGTTTTCAGTAACCAGTTCGTGTATTGACCTACCAAGAAACGCCACCTAGTTTACTTTATATGTCATTTTGGGGTAACCAGTTCGTATATTGACCTATCAAGAAGCGCCATCTAGTGACTTTACGTGTCAGTCTGGGAGTTAGCAGTTCGTATAAGTAACATGTGTGTACATTGAACAGTGGGCGCGGCCATGAAACATAGACGATTTCCGGCGCTACCCAACGGACACCAATGTAACTATTTAGTGTAATGCCATCTACCGCGGACGCCGGATGTCTAATCGTCGACACAATATAGAGGCAACTATTACAGTCACATGACTTCTGGTGTGACGACACTTCCAGCGTAGCACCCCTAGAGTATAACTTGAGTAATATATTACACGGTGGCGTCACGTAACGGGTAAATATTCACTATTCGGAACTTTTACATTCACTAGTCGGAATTTATAATAATGGATGACAACAGAAGAGACAACGAACGAGACAACGTACGAAACAACAGAGGAGGCATCGTATGGGATATCGCATGAGATTACGGACGAGACAACAGATGAGACAACAGGCGAGGCAACGGACGATATAATATTTGAGACAACGGACTACATAGCGAACGGATGTGACAACAGACGAGACATCGCATGAGACTACGTATTTACCAGTGAAGATAAAAACAAAGTACAATCTTCATGTGGCATACCTTAATTCCAAGAGGCAGCTACCTGTTCGGGTTCAACTCCAATGGTGCGGCCATGAGACTCGTATGAAGTATCCTGACAAGATGTTTACTCCAGATTCGAAAAGAGAATTACCATAATCGTGTGAATCAAGGAACTTTAAGTTGTTTCTAGTGTCACGTCATTTACATAACCAATCAAACCGAACGTACATCACGTGACAAATTTAGACTAGCGAGACAACGGCACCAATGGACCCGCGCTCTAGAATCACGACGATGTGCTGCCATCTGGGGATGTTGTGATGTGTGTGTGTGTGTGTGTGTGTGTGTGTGTATGTGTGTGTGTGTTTGTGGGTTGTGTGTGTGTATGTGTGTGTGTTTGTGTGTGTGTGTGTGTGTGTGTGTGTGTGTGTGTGTGTGTGTGTGTGTGTGTGTGTGTGTGTGTGTGTGTGTGTGTGTGTGTGTGTGTGTGTGTGTGTGTGAGAGAGAGAGAGAGAGAGAGAGAGAGAGAGAGAGAGAGAGAGAGAGAGAGAGAGAGAGAGAGAGAGAGAGAGAGAGAGAGAGAGAGAGAGAGAGAGAGAGAGAGAGAGAGAGAGAGAGAGAGAGAGAGAGAGAGAGAGAAGAGAGACATTAGACGAGACAACATATGTGACAACAAACGAGACACCGGACGAGACAACAGACGACAACAGACGAGGCAACGGACAAGATAACAGACGATAACAATCGAGATAATGGTTGATTTAGAAAATGAACGAGACAAAGCCCGAGACAACGCCTATACAATGTACAAGACAAAGGTCGAGATATCGGACGAGACAACAGGAAACAACAGATGGGATAATGGACGAGACAATTGTTTGTCGATGGTCCACAGCGACTGTGGGCAATTTGACTTTTCCAGTTGTTCCGACGTATGAAATATCTCTTGCTCTTGCTCCCTTTTTATCTGTCTATTTGCTCCCATGCACCCTTTTTATTTGTCTATTTGCTCTCTTGCTCAATTTCTACATACTTGTTTTCTCACATGTTCCCTTTTTACCTGTCTATTTGCTCTCCTTTTCTCTGATTACCTTCTATTTCTCATTTGATCCCTTTTTACCTGTACATGCACTACACTGGCACATATTTACGGAGGAGGATTTGATAACAATGGCCTGCGGTTTAGACCGGTTGAGTATTAGCTCATTGTCGCAGAGCCAGACCTTGACATCTCGAAGACAGGCCTCCATACGCGCGAGTGCTTCTGCGTGATCGGTTGGTGTAAAGTCGACGTACAGTTGAGTGTCTTCAGCGTATAGGTGAAGTTGTGTACCATATTGTAGGAAAATATTCGCTAATGACGCAATGTAACCATTCAATAGTATCGGTCCAAGGACCGGCCATTGTGGAACACCGGTGTTCGTGACACTGATCTCCGATTTTTCTTTTTGACGCGTGCCACAGACGCTCGGCCATGCAGGTTGGACGCTAGCCAAGCATGTGCTGCACCACCGGTGCCATAGCTGTGCAGGCGTCACAACAGAATAGCGTTGTCATGTGTGTCGAACGTTGCAGAAAGGTCAAGTAGCACCAGAAGTACACCTCGACGGGCATCAGTCGACTGCGCCACATCGTTGTGGATGCGCAGAAGCGCTGTCTCAGCGCTATAACGCGGGCACTACATTTTATACACATCGTCATCAATCAAAACATGGGCTCAGTCCTTAGGCTTAGCTTCGGCCCACCGGCCAAAAGTACCGGTTGGTGGCACCGCCCTCTACCTTGGACCTTGAAGGTAAATGGAAGTAAGAAGAAGGGTTGATGAAGTAGTCAAAAAGAACTGCATAAATTCGTACATATATATATATATATACACCAAATGTCATAGTTCTATTGTTTGAGCATCCTGTGCGAAAAACCCATGACCTTGGCCCTAGTATGTTATGACATGACGACGTAAAAAAAGTATCGCTACTTGAATTTACTGAAGAGCGCCAGTAAATATTTCTTGAAAAATCTAGGGCAACGCCGTCTCGATTGTCTGAAGCGCTTACCTGGATCAGGCCTACTAGAACACCTCAATCACACTGCTGACATTACTAGAGAGCGGTTCGTTACCTTGACTACCTTGACATCACATTATTCAAATATATATATATACATACACACATTATATATATATATATATACACCAAATGTCACAGTTCTTTTGTCTATCCTGTGCGTAAAACATATAACCTTGTCCCTAGTAGGTTATGACATAACGACGTAAACAAATCTCGCTACTTGAATCTTCTGAAGAGCGCCAGTAAGCTTTTCTTGAAAAATCTAGAGCAACGCCGTCTCGATTGTCCAAAGGGCTTACCTGGATCAGGTCCACTAAAACACCTCAGTCATACTGGTGATATTACTAGAGAGCTGTTCGTTTCTTTGACATCACATTATTAAAAATCAATAAACTGTAGCATGATAGAAAAGTAATTGACATTTGTTTATTTGTCATCGTCATCACTGATCCCGTGACCGGAGGTCATCGGGGTGCCATTGCAGACGCTTAGACAATCAGCGTTTTCCATCTCTCTCTCTCTCTCTCTACCACTGTGCGTTTCAAGGACGTGAAGATGTGGCTTGTCCATTTCTTTGTGTTCCCTCCCCAGGACTTTCTCTGTCGCGCTCTTCGTCGTTTTCCCTCTACTGTTCCTTGATGGATGATCTTGAACAGAGAGTTGTGTCTGAAGACATGTCCGAACCTGGAGAGCTTGCGGCGCTTCATTACTGATAGCAGAGGCTCCTGATCTCCAGACACACACACACACACACACACACACACACACACACACACACACACACACACACACACACACACACACACACACACACACACACACATTCACACACACACACACGCACTCAACATTTGATTTCTTGAATGAGGTCAAAGCACGCTCGTACTAGTGATATCCTTCGATGGTCCTTCACGTTTGCGTCCCCATTCAGAAGGGCAGGCCATCGCTGGCGCGACACCTTTTCATCTAGCTGGTAGAAATGGTAGCAACAGTAAGTTGGTTAAAAAGTGTTTGTGTGCGTGCGTGCGTGCGTGCGTGCGTGTGCGTGTGTGTGTCTGTATGTGTGGGAGTGTGTGTGGAAAAGAGAGTGTGTGTGCGTGCGCGCGCGCCTGTGTGTGTTGAAACTGATACACGGATATGTATTGGCCATTTTATCTCAATGCCTGGTTTATTCAAATCGTACTAATATTATACCCTTATAATCACTGATGTGACGAGGATGTTGTGCCTTGCAGGATTTACTGAGTCGTTTGTCTTTATTGCTGAATAATTATTCAAACATTTATAACAGTTTAACAAAATGATTTAACATGATTTAACAAGATTGCCACCCAGAGAATTAACTCTAGAAGGAAGGCTTTTGGCTGATCGACAGTCCAAATCTTTTTATCTACGTGTATCCCATCCCTCTGAGATATATGTCGATTTTATTTTTAAACATATTCACGCTACTAGCATTCACGCGATCAGCAGATAATCTGTTCCAATTACTTACAGTCCTTTGTGAAAATTAGAACTTTCTTGTATCTAATCTACACTGCTCCTTTACTCATATACTCGTATGCACCCATCATCTTTCTTTAGGGCATGCAATTTTGTGTATGTGTACGTGTTTCCATGAATGTGTGATTAATCAAATCTGATGCATTATTGTCTTCATGTAAACATAGCATTTTTTTTATTTTTTTCAGCTATTGGTTGTTTTGCTTCTCATAACTACCGGCGGCTTCGTGAAAGCTGCCGAAAAGATCACCTACTAGTCATGTCTTCGCCTATGCGACGTCATGTTTGAAATGTGTATACGTCACAAATGCCCGCATCGTAATTGGCCGGTTCCTGTCTCTTCCGTGTGCGCCGACGAGCGGTCTGAGTGTATAGAGATCTGCAATCACTTTAAGAAAAATGGTCCGAATTTCATAACAGAGTGAACCGATGTACCATCTATAAACGTTGCATATGTATTGTTGTACTGTTTGCAACTGAATGAATGTAATGGCGGTATTTTCATTATAGGTCGTTCTTAATACATATCGTTACTAAAATAAGACAATCTTCAGTTGATACTTACACGACAATAACAATATTACTCTGATACAAGAAAATAGATTTGAAAACACGTTGGTATTATTTACACATATGTACATACGCACGCACGCCTACGCAGGCACACGCACGTAGACACATACACGCACACACAGACACACACACGCACACAAACACACACACACACACACACCTCCTGTGTTGAGGTTGGAAGAGCCAATCAGTAATGCATAGCTCGTCAAAACGTCCACATGTAATAGCTGAAGAGTTGTCGACTACGACGCTGAGTCATATGTGTAACAAGCGTTGACCGCATTCACACGAGTTTTATGCCGTTAATACCCACTCTCACACCAAGCTCTGGAGTTGGAGCACTTATAAGTAATACTACAGAGCATTGGCTAGACTCGCAACCTGTTCACGACTGGAATGTATACTTTGCAATGATAGACCACTGTTGTTCCACTTGACACATCACACATGAGATCGAAAGATGGAGGGAGATATCGTAACTTTTAATGAGGGCGCTGTGTTATGCAATTTACCTTTGGTCGTTTATCTTACTGTTTGTTTTTCTCCTGTCCGTTTCATCACAACTTCCCCTCGTGAATTTAACCCATCGAACTTTTATCACCGGTATCTGCGCGGTTAGCTCTTGAATTGTATATGTTCCACGTTCCTGTCAGAAACAATAACTGTTGGAGTTCACCAGTTTGAACTGAATGATTATGTGACGTCTACAGTCGTTTGAATAGTACGCAGTGGTAGAGACAGTTATTATTTTCGGTAGCGCATTTATTCGGAGTTTACTTACGGAAATGTCGTCCGATCAGGGCATTCCTCTCTGATACACGTCAGTAATTCATAGAAACAACCGTTTGTGCAAACGTAGAACGCCTTATAGCTGTTGAAGGCTGCTACTTCGTTCTTCGGTGACAAGCCCAACAGAGTACACGCAAGAATCTGTAAGAGAAATCGAAGCCGAAATTAACTATAGCTCCGTCAATTCGTATTGAAGTTATTGCTTCCATCAAACATTGCTGTTAAAGAAACGTGCAATGTTACAAAATGTTGATGCTATATTAAAACAATAAAGTAAATGCGTGATTGGCAAAGATAAGCATTATTTCATATTTACGCTATGAAACCGATTCCAATATACTTAATAACGTAAAGAGAACGTTAGGTCAATAACATTGCATAATGTTTCACTCCTTTACCCTTTGATTATGTTAGAAACAAAGATAAGCGTTATTTCATATTTACGCTATGAAACTGATTCCAATATATTTAATAACGTAAAGAGAACGTCAGGCCAATAAAATTGCATAATGTTACACTCCTTTACACTTTGATTATGTTAGAAAGCTAGTAATGAATGAACGTTTATTCAAAACATTGATAACAATATGTATACAAGACAAGACAACCAAGCAAGTTTAACTATAATACAAGTGAGAATATACAATGTTTGAAGTACATTGTTACATTTGTCATGCATAAACCATTACAACGTTAGTGTCTTGGTTATTGTTTACAACTATCAAGGAAGCGAAATGATAACACGTTGGAAACTACATCAATGCATATTGTTTCGACTCGCAAAATATGTGCTCTGCGCCTCTGACATATCTCAAGTATATGCGTTAGGTGTTACATCTGAGTTACTATTTACAACTCACCAGCTGCACAGTGGCCGGAAACATGATGGTTCCTACGTGGCGATGTGTGCTTTGTTGTGTTGATACAAAATGTACAGACCATCGTATCGTGTCTGAGTAAGATTGTACAGTGAACACCATTTCTATACGTCTGCATAACAATACAGCGTTTGGCGACGGCAGTCAAGATGACTGAGCGCACATGTCCATAAGTATGTTACTTAGAAAGACGTATTGGTTCAACAGGTGCCTCTGCTAGACTCGTGATCACTATGTGGATCGGAGTCGCATCTAATGATTACCCATACACACACATGTCACTCGAATCTTGTCAATATATGTGCATCTGCAAGACAAAAACACGGCGCGTGCAAGCGTTAACTACGACTGCACTTTATCCACTCACTGATTACTAAATGAAATACACCCATATTGACCCATTGACATATTCCAAATAAGCATATATATATATATATAAACATGTGTGTGTGTATGTGTGTGTGTGTGTGTGTGTGTGTGTGTGTGTGTGTGTGTGTGTGTGTGTGTGTGTGTGTGTGTGTGTGTGTGTGTGTGTGTGTGTGTGTGTGTGTGTGTGTGTGTGTGTGTGTGTGTGTGTGTGTGTGTGTGTGTGTGTGTGTGTGTGTGTGTGTGTGTGTGTGTGTGTGTGTGTGTGTGTGTGTGTGTGTGTGTGTGTGTGTGTGTGTGTGTGTGTGTGTGTGTGTGCGTGCGTGTGTGTGTGTATAGTGACTAGTTCTTATAATACACATATTGACTTGTTTTTCTCGTACAAGATGGGGTCGTTATCTTATTAGAAACAACAAAAAGGATACTGTTTAAGTCAATGATAACGAACTGTGGAAAATATTAGTTATTATTGTTTTGTGATGAACGTGGTTATCAAGAATTGAGGCGAGTACATCGTAAATGTGTCGAGTGTACGCAAATTCGCATCGCAACTGTTATTGCTATGTGCCAATAAAACAATAAAAATATTGAGCATAATATACAGATCGATAAATATCCACATTATCTACTAAATATAGCAAATTACAAACGGGGAACGGCTCCTAGTGTGGACGATCGGGTAGTTGATGAAATGGAAAGAAAACATCCGGAAGTGAACGTTTGTTGATGTGTTTGGCTTTATGGTACTTCTTCTTCTAAGTCAAGTGTCTGTTGTCTCTCTAAACCCCTCGCTTGTAAGTGTTTGTAGTAGCTCTGTCAAACTCCTTCCGTGATTTTCGATATTTTATTCTCTGTCATCCTCTGCATCTTTCCCCAGCGCCTTTTCATGTTATCAGTAGATTTTCTACACATTACTTTCTCGTTACATGGCTAGTTGTTGCATTTTGGTTCCTGGTACTTTTTCTTTTGGTTTCCTGATATGTCTTTATTACATTTCTTAACGTCGATGGTATCCTCAGCATTAAATAGATCATAGAAATTGGTGGTGCATAAAGGTTGATAATCAAGTGGAATTACTGATTGATAAGTATTATTCTTGCCTTAATATCATTCATAAAGTTGCAGTAACAATATATTGAGTAGCAGTTGTACTTAAAGTTAGTTAGTTAAAGTATTTTAGAACACCTTAATATAGTGGGTGATAATAGGGTACCTTAGCCTTCGACAAGTTGTAAACAAGATTTAGCAAACCTGATTATGTGGTAGAATATATAGGAGATAAAGTAACAACCATCAAACTACTTACATAAGATAGTATCTGTGTACGCCAGTAATTGCTAGATCTTTTGATTAGTTAGCACTGTTGTTAAAATTACGAAGTCCTTAAAATTAAGCAAGGGCGATAGTCGGGCGGCGTAACCTAAATAAATAAAGCAGCCTAACGTAAAGTAATTGATTATACTTAAATTAGGTCACTACCGGTAATATTAACGTTCGTGATAGGATAAATAGTCGGCTGTGTAATAAAAATCTGTAACATAAAGTGTGCTGTAGTACACAGTCTTTATGAAGAATAAGTTAGTTAAGTTATTAAATCAATTCTGATATGAATATGACGCCTTGCAAGCGGCAAGTCTAGGCAAGGCGACACTTGGTGTGCGATCACTGCCACAGCTGGGTAGATTTTGCATTGTCCGCTGTGGGAAGTCATGGGCAGAAACCATGGAGGAAGGATTCACCTTTCAGTGCATTGGGTGTTGGAAGGTGGAGTGTCTGAAGAAGGAGATAGTTATGTTGACAGATATTGTGAAGGCAATGGTGATGGGAATTAGCAAGGAGACAGGTTGAATGAAGAGAGTCGACAGGGAGAGAGGTGAGAATACTGCAAGACTGAAGGAGAATAGCAGTGGCAAGAAAACTGAGGAAAGGAGATTGAGAGGACGGAAGGTGATTGGAGAGAAAGAAATTGGAAAATCGAAGACAGTATAAATCAGGAAAGAACAGTCTGAAAAACTCTTCTGAAGCTGGATATAAATGTGTTTGTTTAAATGCAAGGAGTATAGTAAGTACAAGAAATGAACTAAACATTATGGTAGAAGATATTGACCCTCACATAATAGGTATAACCGAATCCTGGACCACCACCGATATATCAGATGCCGAATTGGGATTGACAGGGTATGTAATGTTTAGGAAAGATAAATAGGAAGAAAAGGAGGATAAGTTATTTTTTATATTAACGAATCTATCCAAGCTTAAGAAATAAAATTAGAAAGAGAAGCAGACTGCGAAGAAGCTGTTTGTTGTAACATAGTTACAGGAAACTTAATGTTAACAGTTGGGTTAGTTTATCGAAGTCCAAACATAAGCATAGAAGAGAATGAAACAATACAAAACGCTATAAGGGAAGTAAGCAAACGGGACTGTATTATTATGGGGGATTTCAACCACGGGCATATACAATGGAAATCTCTACAGAGTATGGGGAGTGAGGACCACAAGTTCTTAGATTTAGTTCAAGATACTTTCCTTTCTCAACACGTGCTAGAACCAACCAGGGGTGAGAATGTGTTAGACATAGAGTTGTCCTCACATAATGAATTAGTTGACAATGTCAAGATATGTGAGCCACTGGGGAGTAGTGATCACAACCAGATACATTTTACCATCAAAGTAAAATCAGAAAAGAATAGTAAAAAGTAGCATAGGAGAGATTTCCACAAAGGAAGGTATAAGAACATGAGGAAATA
>OZ023209.1:16597269-16669606 GCA_963995525.1 Escarpia spicata | reverse complement strand
ATGTAACTTAGATAAATAGCGACCTCTGGTGGATACTTGGTGACTAATCAACAGTACTGTTTACAATCGTGCCTATTATTTCTTTTTATTCGTTTTACTATAAAAATAGGTTAAATACGTCAATAAATAGGTCAAATACGTCAATAAATAGGTCATAGCTCATGCGCAATGGTGTCTGTTAACTTGCTCTCCTGCTCACGCTTGTCCCGAAGGAACAGTGTGCAAGAGACAACGTGAAATAACTTTGTTTTGTGCTTTGTTGAGGCCATTGATGATATTAATTCAACTGCAGTTATTAAAGTCTGGTTGACTGTTTTAAGCTATCCAACATGTAGTGTCTTTTTTATGTTGCATAGGTGGAGGACCATTTTTCAGGTATATCGACCTCTAGCCAGTACTTTCAGAACTATAAAATACATAAAATAGGTCGAATTGTGACATTAAATAGGTCAGTGACGCCAATAAACAGGTCATTGCTCATGCGGCTTAGTGTCTTTCTTAAGTCGCATAGGTAGTGCACCATTTTTCAGGTAAAGCGCTCCTCTAGCCTGTACATTTATAACTATAAAACAGGGCCAATAAAATAGGGCCAATCCTCAGTCAATAGGTCAACAACTAAAAAAACAGGTAAAATTATGTAATTTATGGTTACCATACAGATCAACGACGTTCTCATAACGTTGTTTGTAAATGTTTGCCTACCTATGTCTCTTATTAATAACATACGTCGACTCTTTCCAGTATTAACAAAAAAGGTTTTGTTAATTGTTGCGTACCTGAGGTTTTGGTTAATTGTTGCGTACCTATGTATGTTATTAACAGTGATGTGATTCCTGAACATGTAACATTCTTTGGGACATCTTTATCAACAAAATCAAGGTATTCCTACCTTTTAACATTTGCCAATGTTATACATGTTACATAGGACATTTGCACAAATCTTAGGTGATTGTCTGGTTGCAACCTGATTTGAAGGGCAGCACAGAAAGACTGTGGTTTTGGCAACACCACCGTCTACTCCTTTGGCTATGCGCCGATCAGGAAGACATATAAAGAAACGAGACATTCTGGTTATCTAACGACACACATACAAGTAATTATGTAAGGTGTTTGGACTCTTGGACATTGCTAAATTTCCGTGTAACTTTTTAGACTAAAGAAGAAGGCTTGTTATAAACCGTAACGTGTTGCACCAATGGAATCAGATGGATACTATGGAACAGTTGTGACGTGTTTTAGTACTGTAAATTTAACAAATTTGATCACGATTGCCACCCAGAGAATTAACTCTAGATGGCAGGTGGACAAGGAAGCCCTTTGGCTTATCGCGAGTCCAACCCTTTTATGTACTGTATCTCGCCCTTCTGAGGTGTCAATTTTTTTTATTCACACTACTAGCACCCACACAATCAGCAGATAATATGTTCCATTCATATACAATCTTATATGAAAACGAGAACTTTCTTATATCTAATGTACACTGCACACTTTACTAATGTTACTTCATGTCCTGTAGTCCATCTATCTTTCTTAACTGACAACAATTATGTTTCTATCAATATTTTCATAACCATTCAATATTTTAAACACTTCTATCTTATCTCTTCCCAATCTCTTGTTCTCTAGTATTGTTAAACCACATTCTTTTAGGCGTATTTCATAACTAAGATCCCTCAGTTTTGATATAATTTTAGTTGCTCTCCTCTTTACTCGTTCTAGCATATCTATGTTCTTCTTGCCATATATGGCAATTCCGCACACCTCTTAAACCTTCATATCAGCACTAATGGTTAACCGTAAGTCTTTTTCTTTTACAGTAGTACTTAATACAGTTGATATATATTAAGAATAATATAGGTCCCAGTACTGACTCCTTTGATACACCACTGAAAACTGATTTCCAGTTTGAAGCCTCCCGATCAATTACTACCCGTTGTCTTCTTTCAATCAGCCTTCCCCTGTGTCATGGGCCTTTGGTTTAGGCAGTAATCTTCGATGTGACACTTTGTCGAAAGCTTTCTGAAAACCTAAGTAGATAATATATACTGGTGATCCCTCTCTACCCAATCAGTGATATTTTCCAAAAAACTTAACATATTTGATAAGCATGACCTCGGTTTTAGAAACCCATGTTGAGATAGGTTTAACAAGTTATGTTTAACACGAAAATCGACCATATGATCTTTAATTAGTCTTTCTAATAATTTGCAAACTCACTGGTCTATGGTTCTCTGACTTGTTTCTGGAACCTTTTTATAAATAACGATATAATGTTTGCTTCTTTCCATTCTAAAGGAACAACTCCCTCTTATAACGACAACTTGAAAACTGTTGCAAGCGGTATGCTAATTTGTTCTACAATTTCCAATAGTAGTTTGGGCAAAATCTCATCCACTCCAGGTGATTTGTTATCCTTCATTTCTCTTATTGTCTTAGCTACCATTACCGGGGTTACAATTAACAGTCCTAAATAGTATAATTCTCATTGAGGACTTGTGCCATTAAGAATCCCACTGATGTTATATTTCCAGCACTATCTTCTAGAGGACCGATTTCATCCTGAACTTTCTGTTTGCTTCGAACATACACATAAAAACTGTTGCTGTCATGTTTTATATTACAAGCTAATTTTTGTTCATAGCTTTTCTTTGAATTTCTAATGTCAGTTGTAGCTTGGTTAAGTGCTTTTTCATAAATGTTGTAGTCTTCACCATCTCCAGTATGTATAAATGACATCATTTGTTTATACTTAATTTTTCTAATGGCTTCTTTCGATAAGTGTTTATTTTTTGCTTTATGTTTCCCGTGTTTTTTTCAAGGAACAAATGTATCGACGATGCAATCAATTTCACTCGTTAAGATATTCCAGCATTCTGATGTTGTCTTATTCTTTAGTGTGTTATTCCAGTCTATCTTTGCTAAATATTTCCTCATGTCCTTAAATCTTCCTTTATGGAAATCTCTACTGTACTGCTTTTTACTATTCCTTTCTGATTTAATTTTGATGGTAAAACGTGTCTGGTTGTCATCACCACTCCCTAGGGAAACACTATGCCGCCTGATTTACACTCGACTCGTGTCTGATTCTACGAGTAAAATGTCATCGTACCAGCCAGAGATTCAGTCAGAGAGTGACAACGGACATAATATCTGATATGTATATTGTATTGTATTTTGTTACGCTGGATCATGTTAATAAGCTGTTATTGCGACAATACATATTACGAGAGTAGATGACGTGAAGGTGCGAAATAACAAGTAACACTGGTTTAGCAGTAGACCCGTGTTGACCGTGCAAATAAATTAGTAAGGGAGCATCCGTAATTATGTGCAACAAAACATCAAACACTAGTGTATTATATTGGTTATCGTAATTATGAAAACATCGTTTTATGACTCTCATTCTGATACTATTACTATAAAATTGTGTTAATTAATAATAATTAAGATTCAATAGATGTATATATTATCTTCCCAGTAATATAGTTGTTATGAATGCATAATACGTAACTTGAATTATGATATTGCTAGATTTTACAGTGCAACCCTTGACCGAGAGCAGGGGCTAGAGGCAGTCACCCGGGTCAGACAGACACAGGGAGGATACATAGACTGTGGGATGCCCACATTTGATCGACCTAGGTAATTCCAAATTTATTTTAAAAAATCAACCCCATATGGGTTATCAACAAATGTTAATTTGCACTGTAAATATAGATTTGTTTTCAAACCATGGAAAACTAGGTTGACTTCTGCACTTTCATATTATACCCACAGTGTATCAACATAATTGTGTATGTAATTATTAATACACGTAATACAGAGTGGTGTAGGGTAAGGAGCGTAAGGGATAGTACCTCACGATGAATGACAGCCACGTCCCACACAGGACGGTCAGGATTCTATTTGGTTCCCCCTCCTTGTCTAGCTCACATATGGCTCCTAGTGTCTGCATGTGTACGCCAGCGCCACACCCCGGGCAACGCTATGGCTGGCCGGCCAATCTATATGAGTGCCTTTCCGAAGGTTTGTCCTCCCTGTTGGTACACACATCTGTCGGCGGAGTAGGCGGATGAATCCCCAGAGGTCAACGGCTATGAAGGCGAGAGATGTAAAGGCCTGGTGTCAGGCCAAGGGCGCATCAGTGATTTAGAATGATAAGCGGCCAGAACCGTCCAGAAAGCAATGGCAAACTATTAGAATGTACATTGCCGAAAACCCAGATGAAATCATGATTGCAAAGAGAATCGATGTGGGACTCGGTGGTGAGTCACCCAAGCCAGAACAGTCCCTAACGGCTATTGGGGAATAGCCAGAAGCAACCGGGAGTACTACTAAAGCTGATGAAGGCAATTTGCTCGACTGTGCGGAGAAGGGAAAGAAGTTCAGTGGATGGCTAAACAACAAAACTTGAATAGCAACTTGGAATGTCCGCAGCATGGCGGCTGGAAAAATTTACAATGTTATAAAAGAAGCGAAACAAAACAAAATAAGTGTCCTAGGAATAGCAGAACACAGATGGGCGGGACAAGGTAATTTTATACCATACGCAGGAGGAAAATTCATATACTCCGGACAAACAAAGGCAGGACAAGGATGCATAGCAATATATATGAGTAAACAAATTGCAGATACAGTACTTGGATACAAACCAGTAAATGACATAATGTTGAGCATAAGGTTACAAGGAAAAGTAAAAAAAATATCAAAATAATACAAGTCTATGCGCCGACATCAACAGCAGAAGAGGAAGAAATGTAAGCTTTTTATAATAATTTGCAAGGTGAAATAGACGAATCCAAGAAATCGGACATCACCATTGTCATGGGTGATTTTAACACCAAAATAGGACAAAGACAAGACAAAATAGAACGAGGAACAATCGGGAAATTTGGATTAGGAGAGAGAAACGAAAGAGGAGAACGACCAGTTGAGTTCGCCATGGCTAATAACCTCGCAATCGTAAATACCAATTTATCAAATCACCTTAGAAGAATCTACACGTGGACATCGCCAGATACAAAGACTAGAAATCAGGTACAAAACAGATGGATATCAACAATAAGTGGTCCAAGAACACTACCAGGAGCAGACTGTGGATCTGATCATGAACTACTGATGGCAGAAATGAAACTTAAGTTGAAAGTGAAAAAAGGAGTGACAACAACACAGAGATATGATGTAGACAATCTGACGAATACACAGTATATGTGAAGAATCGATTTACAACTTTACTGACAATGACAGAAGAGAAAGAAACAGAAGAAATTGCAAATGATATCAAGACTATTTTCCGACAAGAAGCGGAAAAACACCTACGGAAGAGAGAGGGGGAACACCAACCCTGGATCAGTATAGAGACCTTAAAGAAAATAGCAGAAAGGAAATAGCCTAAGAAACGCAAAAACGAGGAATCGATCAGATTAAGGTATAATGAGATGAACAAATTAATAAAAAAAACTCTGCAAATGGGACAAACAAAAGTATATAGAAGCCACGTGTAAGAAAATAGAGGACTGTGTGGCAGAAAACCGAAACCAAGAAATGTTTAAAGAAATAAAGAACATGACAGGTAAATTCCAGCCCAGACTCGGTGTCATCAAAGATAAAAATGGGAAAACTCTGACTGATGCAGAAAACATAGCCAAAAGATGGAAACAATATTGTGAAAATATGTATGCACGAGATGGAGACAACAACGACCCTCCTGATATGGGAAACGAAGACCAAGACGAGGACGATCTCGAACCATTAAGAGATGAGGTGAAATGGGCCATTAATAGTCTAAAAGATTGGAAAAGCCCTGGGTGCGACAACATACAGGCAGAAATGATAAAAGCAGCGGTAGAAGAAGGAATAGACATATACCATGCACTGTGTGAGAAAATATGGAAGAGTGGAAAATGGCCAGAAGACTGAAAGAAAATAATATACATCCCATTACCAAAGAAAGGAGATCTACAGCTATGCTCCAACTACAGAACCATATTACTCATAAGCCATGCAAGCAAAATATTGCTGAAAATCATAATGAAAAGAATGCAAGATAACATGGAAACGGAAGTGAGCAGTACACAGGCAGGCTTCAGAAAAAAACAGAGGCACAAGGGACCACATATTCAATCTGAGAATTTTTATTCAGAAATTCATAGAGATAACTAATGATCTAAGAATATGCTTCATCGACTATTCCAAGGCTTTCGACTGTGTGAATCATCAGATGATGTGGAAAACGCTCAGCGACATGAACTTCCACCCAAAGATAATCGCCCTCTTGAAATCACTTTATGGCAACCAACAAGCAGTAGTCAAGCTGGAAAACACAACTACAGAAACTTTTTCAGTGGGAAAAGGAGTAAGACAAGGGTGTATTTTATCTCCATACATATTCAATCTCTACACAGAAGAAATGATGAGAGATGTAGAATTAGATGACAGAAGTACAAGAGACGATGAAGTGAATACTCATGGACATAGAATCAGAGACCTACGATACGCAGACGATACCGCACTCCTGTCTACTACAACAATCGGCCTAACAAACCTAATATCTGTAAAAGAACACAGTGAGAAAAAGGGCTTGTTACTTAGTGTGAAGAAAACAAAGATCATGGACACTGACAATGCATTGAAAAAACAGAAATTGCAATCAACGGAGAGCAAGTTGAAAATGTGAACCACTACGAATACCTTGGAGCAACACTACAAAGAGACGGCAAGACATCATCAGATATCAGAAGAAGAATAGCCATAGCAACGCAGAAATGAAATAATCTGAAAAATGTATGGAAAGGACAAAACATACCAACAAAGATAAGAATTATAAAAAACTTGCTTTTTCCCAACAGCTCTATACGGGAGCAAAACGTGGACACTGAACAAAGAAGACAAGACAAGAATACAAGCGTTCGAGAGTGCCATGGATAACAAGAACAACCAATGCAGAGATTCTTTAAAAAATTGACGTAAAGAACTGCCAGTTAGTGAATAGAATAAAAGGACTAAAACTGAGTTATTTTGGCCACATCAAAATACGTAATACCTTAGAGAAAACAGTCCTAGAAGGCAAAGTGGAGGGAAAGAGAGAAAGGGGAAGACCAAGGAGAAGATGGGAGCAGGACATCAGCGACTGGTTGAAGACGACATCGTGAGAGCATGAAGACGAACGGCAGAGAGAGCAGCGTATCGTGGGATCATCCGGGCAGCTACGTCTCGCAGAGATATGCTGAACTGAAGAAGAAATACAAATAGTATATGGCGATGATTCAGAAATTAGTCGAAGGTAAACACACATATTATGAACCTTTAAATAGTCGACGAGGAAAATATACTGTTACCATCACAATAATACCATATTTTGCCATTTTCAACATTTACTTTGACTATTTAACCTTGAGATTCAAGCAGAACGTTAAAATGTCAAACATGAATAGATGTACTACTACTGCACATGCAAACACTGACATGAATTTGGATACCGAAAACAAAACAAACAAATAATAAATGCGTTTTACTGATTAGCAGAATTGAAATCAGTATATCATATTGACTAAGATCAGGGGTTAATGTAATGCAATTGAACAATTTTAAATCATGTAATGACAAAGACACTGTTTAGAGAAAATGTATCAGTCTTGAAAAAGAGCATATTCCATGTCTGCATGCTATATCAACCTCCTGCCCCGGAGCAACCCCAATAAACACTGACTATTCTCAAGATATCAACATGTATAGATGCAGCTGTAGTAGAACATGTCTCGCTGCCTGTGAAATGCTTCAGGTCATTCATGAAACATTATTTTGTATTTACTAATTATGATTTATTCCCAACACTACTACGATGCCTGTTTTTGTTTACTGAATATATATGCTTTTCTTTATAGGAGATTGAACTAGTAGTGCGCTTAGAACCACTAGTTCTCTAATTTAATATGGCATACTGGAAAATTTTAATTGTCCAGGATCTCGGACAACATTCTGCAGCCACGCTGCATATAGACAGTTCATCATGTGAATGTCCGCTGAATGATCCACAATTGTCTTGTATTGCATCTGTAACAGATTATCCAGTGTCGATGGGGTGTACACTGGCTTCCAAGTATGTAAGTTAGTTTGACAGACTGGAAGCGAGCTCGACATTCGAGTGTGAAGACGCTTGACTAGCTATGCAGTCGGTGATGGAACAGTGGGTCTGGCAGATATGGCAACTCTCAACGCTGTGCGACACGTTCTGTGTCGAGCATTCTTCAATGAACTACATCGGTTTGTATATTAATGACATCACTGTATGTGTTCGCTGTCTTCGACAATATACTGCATACCAGCTTCCAGACTTTTTGCTGTACACCCGCTTGTACCTATACAGCAAACAAAGTGACAATTAGCATGGCTCTGACATGTATGATATTTTTATATGTGGCAACACATTTATTAAAAGTCAATAATACATGGTATTTGTGTTCAATTCAACTATAACTTTCAGCAGTGTCCATGAAAAAATACATTAATTATCCAGCATTACTACAATGGTAGGGTTTCATTGTCTCTGTGTTGCTGATATACAATGGCAGCCAGCTGGGTTCTTCCAACATACTTCGGGTACTTGTTTTGTGATGAAGTAGTGGTATTGAAAGATTTGTCAACAACAATCTGTTGATACACTGACTGCAGCGTGTTACTTGTTTATTTAAACTATCTATGTGTTATGAGGACTTTTATATATGTTTCATGACACGTGTCAGTTTTCTACATTATTCTTTTTTATCACTGATTGATATTTTCACAAATAATTAATATTTTCATTTTACATGGTGTTAATACACGGGTCTGTACACATTGTACTAGTTATGTTATATAAAACACTTGAATAAACTTAACTACTTCTTAGTAAGTAAGTAAGTAAGTAAGTACATTTATTTCCTCATCCAAATAAAATACAACACAATTCAAGAGCAATGTAACACAGATGAGGTGGTTACCAGAGAAGTATAACGTATCGAGCCCGTAGCCAATTAAATCAAATTTATATAATGTACTCCCACATACATAATATTACGTATATAAAGGTTATACAGTGCATTCACTTTCAATAGCTTCAGGTTAACGACTTCCGTAAATTAAAGATAGATATGTTGAGAGAATTCACAAGCGAATTCCTTACAATGTATAATTATATTTAAACTTTAATTAATGCCAATTATAAAACTCCTGGCTTTATGCTTAAACTATTTATCGTTTTCGAATGTTTAATGTCTACAGGTAGTCTATTCCAAAGTCGAGCCCCTAATACTTTCATGGAGTTCTCTCCAGTTCTATAATTACATCTAGGTATATATAAATTGTTCTCCTGTCTGGAACTTCTGGTCATGAACTCACTATTACATTTGTAAAATTGGTGGAATAGACTAGGAAGTTTATTTGTACATTGTTTATACACAAATATTGGAACATTTAGTTTAAATAGTTCCTGAAGTATATTAAGTTCCCGATGCAATGCTGTTGTAATGTCACGGCGGTTACGTTTTGCTAATGTTTTAAATAATACATTTTGTAGAACTTGTATTTTAGTTAGTTTTACAAGCTGATCCATATAATTCAATCCCATAATTAATATTGGGAAATACATAGGCATAATATAATTGCCCGACCATATCGGCATTAATGAACGAGGCCATGTGATAAAATAAACCTGATAACTTAGACACCTTTGAACAAAGTTCCTTAATATGTTCCGACCATGTCAGCTTACAGTCTAGATATATACCCAAACATTTGGCTGAGTTAACCCGTTCAATGCGTTTGCCCTGCAACAACAATGGCACGACTTCACGTTCCATATGTCTACAGAAAATTGTATAACATGTCTTACTCAAGTTCAGAGTTAGTTGATTGTATCGGAACCAGACACTAAGCGATTATAACTTCTCTATAGCCGTATACACAGTATCATTGGCACCCATTCCACTAATGAACAAGTTAGTAACAGCCGCAAACAATCGTAAAGATACGTGATCCACAGCACTCGATACTCTGAAATTAATATGAGAAGACTATTCGTATCAAACATATCCACCACTGTCTACAGCCTTCATATAGCTCAGTAAACTGGAGCAACGTTGCATGTAGTGATTGTACATATAATGCTCAGTCATATGAATTCCGAGTTTAGGCAATGAGTGGACATCCACGAACATATGCCACCGACACGGCAAAATGGGTTAAACTAGACACACAAAGACAGTACCCACAGAAGTTGGCGACAATGCCAGTGGACACTGACCGTGGGCCGTGGCCCGTGCCGTGGGGTTAGTCGCAACGTCAACAGATGCAGCATTCGCAAAAGTTCTTCCAGACAGGTTAGTAATTTCGAATTATTTAGCTATAATCACGTCTATTTGGGCGTATGAGTATACATATTAATGTTGCTTGTACTAAATTTATTTGATTGTTTACCTTTTAGTCATAGCCAATGGCAATGGCGGAATGGGCGGCCTGGCTGGGCCCTGTTTACTATAGACTAGTATCAGTTAACAGTACGACGCTATGGCATATACCTATGTCAATGATAGTGACTATATTGGCTGGCTACGTCGTATATGGTAGTAGGCTAGTAGCCTAAGTAGACTTGGGATAACAGTAATAATGTAAATGTATTATAAATGATCCGTAATGATTATAATTATTGAACTATTAGTAATAGATTGAACAAAAGCAATATGTACATAATTTACTAATAACAGAAATGTAATAGTAATTTAACTAATCTATTACTTTTATATTAAACATTACTATTATTGGACATTTTAAAAGATTATTTTCATTCAATTGTAATTGTCTGTAGTCTTGGTATTTAATTATTTACAAGGAAAAGAATATTCCAGTAGTTTCACCATGATTTTGATTGCTCCTTCTGTGAGTTGTTGTTATGTTCAGAAAATCAGCGCCCCTCAATAGCGTGAAAAGTAATGCCCATAGCGTGTTTATATATATATATATATATATATATAGAGAGAGAGAGAGAGAGAGAGAGAGAGAGAGAGAGAGAGAGAGAGAGAGAGAGAGAGAGAGAGAGAGAGAGAGACAGAGAGAGAGAGGGAGAGAGAGAGAGAGAGAGAGAGAGAGAGAGAGAGAGAGAGAGAGAGAGAGAGAGAGAGAGAGAGAGAGAGAGAGAGAGAGAGAGAGAGAGAGAGAGAGAGAGAGAGAGAGAGAGAGAGAGAGAGAGAGAGAGAGAGAGAGAGAGAGAGAGAGAGAGAGAGAGAGAGAGAGAGAGAGAGAGAGAGAGAGAGAGAGAGAGAGAGAGAGAGAGAGAGAGAGAGAGAGAGACAGAGAGACAGAGAGACAGAGAGAGACAGAGAGAGATAGATAGCTTTTGACCGTTGGCATTTGGCTGGTTGTCGTTCATAGCATTGCAACTTTTGCAAGTTCATTAAATGATTATTGTTAGAAACAATCAGTGCTAACTATTAATACCATATTTTCAGAACTCGAGGTGTGTCAACAGCATGTACAGATGTATGCGTCAAAGTTCTCCACCTTCAGGTAAACGAGTGTTGTCAAATATGGTACACACCAAACCTTTTATCAAAATTATAAATACAAACAATCAACAAGTATGTCATAGGCGGATACAGGCCATAATAGAAATTTTGCGTATCTGCAGACCCCTTATATTGGGCCCACGCGGCTGTGTCCCCAGACCATTTGAAGTATGCCCCAGTTTAGGTGATAATAATAAGCTGAAGTTATGGCGTCTTCCGATATCACCACTCCAGTGGAGTGGCTGAAGTTATGGCAGCGCGGTAGCGACGAAATTTAGGCTACACCAATTGGTTCGGCTGCCAGTGGAGTTTTTGTGCCCCCCCCACCCCCGACTCGATTTATGGATCCATCCCTGTATGTGATAGTTTTGTTTGTTTGCATGAGGATTTTGCAGAAATGGGTGTCCTCGTTAAATTGCATATTGTTGTTAGAAATGCATGTGAATTAAAGTAAAGATATTTTATTGAAACTATATGATGAGATTGTCTACAAAGTAATGAAAAACACAATACAACTACATTGCACTTGATATGTATAATGTAATAATTTTTAATATCACATACACACCACATGCACATAAAATGTAAAGCAACAATAGAAACAAAAATTAGGAAGGGTTTTAAAAAATGTCAGGTACACATAAAACAAACAGTTACTTTGTTACAAAAACAACACTAGTATACGTGACGTCAAACGCTAGTTGTAGTTTATACATGTCTTGTATGTTTACAACTCACAAACTAAATTAGTGACTAAACAATTATGTGTGTTTAACAACAACTTTTAATATCACATGCCCATAAAATGTAAACCAATGAGAACAAATTTCTTAGGAAGATGTTTAGTTGGACAAATGTAATATGTACATATCAAATAAATATAACTGTATTATGAATCATAATTGTTATTTTAACGATTTTTTGTTACAAAAACATCAATATGATATAAAATTCGAACATTTTGTAGTTTATGCAATGCTTGGTATGTTTACAACTCTCAAATAATAGTGACTAGACTAGTCAGGGTCATCGCCATGTGACTGAGTATTACATGTACAATCACTACATGCTACGTTGCCCAGGCTTACTCAGCTGTATGAAGAGTACCGGCTACAGACAGCGGTGGCTATTGTTGTACGAATAGTATTCGGATATTAATTTCAGTGTGGCTGAATGCTTCCCACATAAGTCGAGATGGTGTTCGATTTAACAGGGCTGCTAGGGAGGCAAGTGTAAAGCGCGTTGAGCAATCCTGAGGACTGGATACTACACCATATCAGAACTAACTTTAGTCAAGTATTTTGTATAACATAATTAATACAATGTGTACAGATGTATAATCATCATGCGAAGTTAAAATGTAATGTAAATCATTTGTGAAAATATAAACCAGTGACAAAAAAGAATAATTTAGAAATAAGAAACGTGGCATGAAAACTGTAATAACGGTCGTCATGATACATAGATAACTTAAACAAGTAAAATGCTGTTGTCATTGTATCAACAGATTGTTGTTGAAAAATTTAAAAAGACTTTGAATATCATTACTTCATCACAATCTTGTGTTGTACGTAACAAGTACATGGTGTATGTTGCAAGAACTCAGCTGGTTGCCACTGACTATCAGCAATACAAAGACAATGAAACCCTACCACTGTAACAATGCTGAATAATTAAAGTATTTTGTGATGGACACGGCTAAAAGTGAAAGTTGAATTGAATACAAATACCGTGTATTGTTGACTTTTGATCAATGTGTCGTCACATATGTATAAAATATCATACATGTTAGAGCCATGCTGATTGTCACTTTGTCTCCCGTATGGATAGATGCGGATGTACAGCAAAACGTCAGGAAGCTGGTATGCAGTACCATCGAAGACACCGAATACATACAGTGATGTCATCGATATCCAAACCGATGTAGTTCACCGAAGAATGCTTGACACTGGACCTGTCTCACAGCGTCAAGAGTTCCATCGCCAACTGCAGAGCTAGTCAGGCGTCACCATATTCGTATGTCGAGCAACCTGCATTCTACATTGATTTCTAGTCAGTCAAGCTAACTGACTGACCTGGAAGCCAGTGGCACTGGGGAATCTGTCACAATTGGGATCACTCGGTGGATAGTCACTTGACAAACCGTTAATATGCAGCATGTTGCATGGCTGTAGAATCTTGTTCGAAATTCTGGACAAATACAACTGCTCAGTATGCCATATTAACTTTGAGAACAAGTGGTACTAAGCACACTATTCCAATCTCCTGTAAAGAAAAGCATGTAATAATAATAATAATAATAATCTTTATTGATACATAATGTTAAGTATAGCACAGATGTAGCAGTAATATGAAACATGTATACATTACGTAACAAATGGAACGAAGCAACACATTGCTTGTGTTCCTTATTCATGTCATATTTGAAATGAAAACTATGATTCGTGTCAACAACAACAACAACAACAACAAAAACATAATACATAAAAATCTTCATAATAAACTAACTAATTATTTAATAGTGCATTACACCAGTACCGTAAGACTGAACACCAGGTACATCTTAACATGAACAACATTATACGAGTACCGTAAGACTGAACACCAGGTACATCTTAACATGACAACATTATACGAGTACCGTAACACTGAACACTGGGTACATCTTAACATGACAACATTATACGAGTACCGTAACACTGAACACTGGGTACATCTTAACATGACAACATTATACGAGTACCGTAACACCGAACACTGGGTACATCTTAACATGACAACATTATACGAGTACCGTAACACTGAACACTGGGTACATCTTAACATGACAACATTATACGAGTACCGTAACACTGAACACTGGGTACATCTTAACATGACAACATTATACGAGTACCGTAACACTGAACACTGGGTACATCTTAACATGACAACATTATACGAGTACCATAACACTGAACACTGGGTGCATCTTAACATGACAACATTATACGAGTACCTAACACTGAACACCGGGTACATCTTAACATGACAACATTATACGAGTACCGTAACACTGAACACTGGGTACATCTTAACATGACAACATTATACGAGTACCGTAACACTGAACACTGGGTACATCTTAACATGACAACATTATACGAGTACCTAACACTGAACACCGGGTACATCTTAACATGACAAAATTACATTAAAGCAGCATTTAGCATATGTTTGCTAGAATTAGACGCTTGGTCCTTTGTTTGAACATATGAAGAGATGTACAGTATTGTAAATATTTATTTGTAATAAATGTATTCCAGATTTTAGGACCAACATAAGCCAAAGACAATTGTCTGCAATTAGTCTTGCAGTATGGTATTTTATATGTTACTTCCTGCCTTGTATTATATTTATGTGTGGATATTTGCAGGACAAATACATCATGATATATATCTGGCAACATACCCCTATTATGCTTGTACATTAGAATACAGCATAAATATTTATTTACGTCATAAATATTCATTATTTGATAAGATGTAAATAAAGGCTGCGTATGATCAATAAATCCTACATGACTTATTACACGCAAAACTCGTTTTTGGAGTAAATGAATTTTAGCAAGGTATATATTCGGGGCCCTTCCCCAGACGACATTACAATAAGTAATATATGGGTATATAAACATGTAATACAGGTTTAACAATGATTTGTTATCTAATTTGTTTGTCACCTTTTTTATAATACCAATATTCTTAGACATTTTATTTGATATATATTTAATGTGTGTGCTCCAATTCAATTTATTATTTATAAGCAAACCCAAAAACTTTATCTCATGTACAGTGTTAATTTGTATGCCGTCTATGCAAATGTTATTACACCTCTCTCTCTTATACTGATCGTATTACTAAAGGTCACTGTGTGAGTTTTCTGTATATTCAAAGAAAGTTTATTAATGTTAAGCCATAAAAATAGTTTTTTATTTCAGAGTTCAGAACATTTTCCATTTCATCTATATTGTTGCCTTGTATAAAGATGCTCGTGTCATCAGCAAACATAATGGTAAATGTAATCAGTAAACAAAAACAGATATCATTGTAGTGTTGGGAGTAAATAATTATGGAGTGTTTATTGTCATAAACTGTAAATATAAAATAATATTTCACGTGTGAACTGCGGCATTTCACAAGAAAAATAGATCCAACACACGACAAAATTGGGATCACTCGGTGGAAATTCACGTGACAAAACGTTAATATACAGCATTTTAAAATAAGAAAGGCAGCAAAAAATGTGCTACTACGGCTGCATCTATACATGTTGATATCTTAGGAACAGTCAGTATTTACCGAGGTTGTTCCGGAGGAGGGATAGGGTGGGTTGATACAGCATACAGACATTAGTGTGATATTCACTTTTTCAAAATGGTGATAAATGTTAACAATTTTTCTTTACAAGATGTTCATTGTCATTACATGAATTTAAAATTGTTCAATTTCATTACAGTGATGCCTGATCTTAGTCAATATCACAGACTGAGTTGAATTCTGCTAATCAGTAGAGCATCAGTAAAGCGCAGTTATATTGTTTGTTTTGTTTTCAGTTTAAGAATTCATGTCATCGTCTGCCATGTTTAACTACTACGCATATTCATGTTTGACATCTTAAGATTCTGACTGAGGTAGAATGGTCAAGGTGAATTTTGGAAATGACAAAATGAGGTTGTATTGTGATGCTAACTGTATATTTTCCTCGCCTAGTATTCAAAGGTTTATAATATGTATGTCTACCTTCTTCAACAATTAGTAATTTATTTTATAAACTTATTTCTGAGTCATCGCCATATGCTGAATACTTTTAAAGGTGTATTAATATGACTGTGTTGATACACGGTGGGTATAATACAGTAGTGCAGCAGTCAACTCAGTTTTCCATGTCCAAGATGTTATTATTAAATTGTGAACGAAAACAAATGTGCACATTAAACTTTGTTGATAAGTTATATGAGGTTGATTGTTATAAATGTGAAATTACCTGGATTGGTCAAATGTGGGCCTCCCGTAGACTGTGTATCCTCCCTGTGTCTGCCTGATCCAGGTGACCGCCTCAGCCCCTCTTCTGCCTCTTCTCATTCCCATTCTCGGGTTGCAGTGTGGCCTCTGGCGACATCATAATTAAAGTTACGTATTATGCCTTCAAATATTGCTGTGGTGAGAATATATACACATATTGTTAAATACACAGTGTCAGTTGAAAGGTACCACAGGATACCAATTAATACACTAAGCCAGGCATCAACGACCATAATGGAAACATGTGCGAGAATTTTCTTGTGTAATTCTTATATATGGTATACTCTAGCTGTACTTATAATATTTTATGTATTTATACGTTTACATTTTTATATTGAATAAAATCATCATCACCACCATGGTTGTCATATAAATATCTTATTTTGCATAAAATACAGTGCAAATCAACAATATTCTGCAATAATAGTATCAAGATGGGAGTCACAAGACACTATTTTAATAATTATGATCACCAATATAATACTCCCGTGTTTGACGTTGTGTTGCACGAAATTTCGGATGCTCCCCGACTAAGTTACTTGCACGATCAACACGGGCCTACTGCCAAACGAATGGTACTTGTCATTTCGCACCCTCACGTCATCTACTCTCTATAGTGTTGTCGCAATAACATAACTTATTAAAAAGATTCTGCGAAATGAAATACAATAATATCAAATATTATGCTCGTTGTCACAGTCTCTGACTGAATCTCTGACTGATATGGTGACTGGCTTAGTTAGAGTTAGAAGTTAGACTTAGAGTCAGCCTCGAGTCGAGTGTAAACGTTCGCAAGTTGCAATTCTCGTTGAATTAATACACGGCTACGCGTTCTTGTTGTTAACTGCGATAGTGTGATACGTACCTTCGTACAACCATTTTGGAATCTTCATCTTGATACCCCAAAGCACGTGTAAGTTGTTATTGTTTTCGAAAGCGTGGGATGCCGATCTCGCATAAAGCACGTGACCAAAATGGCGCAGGAGTTCAACAGCGCAATTGGCTTTCGCCAAGCATACCCGGTGTAACGACAAATTTTTTTTAATGATTAAAAACAAGTCGCATGTTTTATTAAACCGACTGTATACACTAGTTAAACTATTGACACATTACACATCTGGACCTAAAAGAACCGGTTTGGCGGTGGGCAAACGAATTGGTTGAGGACCTTTAATAAACATAGAAAGGTACTCAATATATTGCACAAACAACATTTACAATCCCAGCAACTTCAACATTAGTCGCTATGTTTGCAGCGCACTTGCAACAGAAGGGGTTGCAAAGCTCAACGATAAAAATATACCTATATATTCAGCCACTTCTAATGTACACATACTACTTGGCTACCTCGACCCTTCAGCCACATTCCTTGTCACTAAGTCGTTACAAGGGATATCGAACACAGAATGAAAGCAAACACTACAGAGGCTGTTCATAACAACATTTGAACTGGGGCAAATAATACAAAACATTCCCTAATGCACAAGTCGTACCTACACACACATCATGCTAAAGGCATTATTCCTCCTAACATATTATGCATGCCTACGAGTTGGAGAGGCTGTATATTCTACTCAACGTTCACACACATTAACAATTAACCACATCACTCTGCTAGAAGGCATCGGATACAAAGTAAATGTCACCTCTTAAAAATATAGCAATTTCACTACACCAACAATACTATTATAAATGCACCCGGCACTGCCCAGTAATGTCACTAAGGGAATACCTGCTTATACGAGAAAAGATACCAGGTCCAATTTTTTTTCTGAACTCATTAGGTTAACCATTGGTTCGCGATAACTTTGCACACTACCTCAAGTTTTGCCTGCAACTAGCAGGTTTACCGGAAGGAAGCCACAATACACAATCACTACGAATTGGGCGCATTACTCAGCTAGTCATAGGAGGAGTCTTGGAAACTACCATAAAAACCACAGGGCGATGAAAAAGTAATGCATTTCAGATATATATATATTTGCCCTTTACTCTTTTATCTACCGTAATAGCAGATGTGTAACAAAGTCCACAACATCAAACTAATACACGAATCAACAAATAAATTACAAATGCACAATTTATATAGCACAACTAGAGCGTCAGCGCCTGCTGGCTCTAAAACTACACCCACTGCATACAATTATGCAGGACATAGATATGCTAGAAAGAGTACAGAGGAGAGCGACTAAAATGATACCCAATCTGAGGGATCTTAGTTACGAAATACGCCTAAAAGAATGTGGTTTAACAACACTAGAGACCAGGAGATTGAGAGGAGATCACATAGAAGTGTTTAAAATATTGAATGGTTATGAAAATATTGATAGAAACATTTTTTTCTCAGTTAAGAAAGATAGAAGGACCAGAGGACATGAAGCTACATTAGTAAAGGAGCAGTGTAGATTAGATATAAGAAAGTTCTCATTCTCACAAAGGACTGTAAATGAATGGAACAGATTATCTCCTGATTGTGTTGGTGCTAGTAGCGTGAATATGTTTAAAAATAAAATCGACACACACCTTAAAAAGGCGGGATACATGTAGATAAAAAGTATTGGACTCTCGATAAGCCAAAAGGCTTCCTTGTCCACCTGCCATCCAGAGTAATTTTCTGGATGGCAATCTTGTTAAATCTTGTTAAATTACAGAGCGTCAGCGCCTGCTGGCCCTAAAACTACACCCACTGCATACAACTACAGAGCGTCAGCGCTTGCTGGCTCTAAAACTACACTCACTGCATACAATTACAGAGCGTCAGCGCCTGCTGGCTATAATACACACCACATACAACTAAAAGCATCAACGTCTACTGGCTCTAGTACATCAATTGCTAGAAACAAATCATTGCCTGCTCTACTTCTTGGTCAGAACATTGTGCATTGTTCAGTTATGAGGGATTTCAGTATTATCTTAAGTTGATAAGATAATACTTTGGCGCTTACAGTGACATCCCATATAGGAATGACATTCACTATTAACAATTGTACAGTTATGATACTATTGCTATGGATAGTCATAGAGAAAGTAAGACGCAAGAAGTATATTACACGTTTAACTGTATTAGTATTAATTTCACTTTGTTTAGTTTATAATTCATTCTATGAGTGTATAATCGGAAATACCAGTTGCAGCTGGTGATTTAGAATATTATAGTTATTGTTGGATGTTATTCTTAGGTTAATACATATTACAGACACTAACTGTGGTTTGAATTGTATTTGTATAACGTCTGTTATTGTAATTCACATGTTTCTCGACAGCCATTTTCAAGTAATAAACATGCTATCCCAGCTCGGTTTCCATTGTATCTCGCACAAAATAAGGTTAGATTGTTTCTTGGGTCATATGATAAATGTTCACGCATCAGCGGAGGTTGGTATGGAAACGTACATAATAACATCGATCGAAACGTAGCTATACATTCCTGAAGTCTGCCCTTTAGCGTCACTTGATATGTGTGTACTTCTTAAAACTGCATTCAGTTTGAGTGGGCTTCACTGTTAAGTGAATGTCAAGATGACACCTACGAAGCAGCATGTCCGGTTTACTTATTAAGATTAATGTTTTTGCGTAGCATGTGGCACTTGATTTGCTATTATTATATTACGAATGGTTTTTTTATACTTTTTACGTGCATTGTGTTATATAATAAGGCGGCTGTAAAACGGCGAAGAAAGTACAGCTCAATCGATAGTCGGAGCATGGAACAAAAACAGAAGATCGTCATTGTGAGTTGAACTAAATAGTATTCCATTTGTTCTTGTACGTTTATGTTGGTTGGATCAGCCACGTCATAACTGCATTACTTCGCAGCCTTCTCAATATATGTGCGTGCATGTGTGCGTGAGCGTGTACGCGTGCGTGTTTGCATATACGTGAGGATTTGCGCATAGGTGCATGTGTGAACGTGTGCATGTATGCTCGTGTGCACGTATGTACTTGTCCATGTCTGCATGTATGTATGTATGCACGTATGCATTTATGCATGTATGCAGATATGTATGTATGTATGTACTGTTTGTATGCATGCATGTATATATGTACGTACGTACATATGCATGCACGCATTCACACACGCACGACCGCCCGCACGTACGTACGTATGCAGGTATGTATGTGTGTATGCGTATATATGTATATGGATGTATGTATGTATATATGTATGTATGTAAGCGCACATGTATGTACGTTTTTATGGATCCATGCATGCACGCATCATTATTACGTATCAACCATAACATAATGCGACGGTTTCAGCTCCTAGCCTATCTACTTCTCGTGATTGCTGTCCAGGTCGCTTGCGATCCTGCAAAGGAAGGTTTTGTTCATCTGTGCCTTGGTATGTGCGACATCAATTTCTCGGTGTGCTTACGCAGAGAGTGCGGCGGACGTCCCTTTCCTCTGCCCCTTTCGGAACACTGCCAAGAAGAACGACTAAAGTGCATCGACGAATGTAATTCGTTCCTTCTTTTGGACAAAGTGTGACTCGCTCATCAAGGCAGGACGACATGTTCGTTGTGTATTGTGATCTAACTCTTTCCATCACTTCTAATGATCGTACGGCTTATAATGCCCATGTGGAATTTCGTTAGAGTGATATTAAACTGTGTTGGTCCAAGTCAACGACTTCCCGAATTCAAACTATGCATCAACATGATTGCCATTTTCAAAACGTCACTGTCAATATCCGTTAAAAGTCAAACTCCTCAGAATTAGCAACATTCTGCGAGAATGCACCCAAGCAAAACTATTCTAATAGCAAGTGGACAAGGAAACTATTGGCATATTGGTGTAGGCCCTTGTGTAATTTCGTGCACAATTTTTAAAAGTAGACGTTCACTTGATTATGAATCTTTCTGTTATTAAGGTTTAAAAAATGTAAGTAGGGTGGCAATTTTTCGAAGGAGGATAGGCTAACTAAATTCAAGATAGCCTCCGATCAACCAAATTGAGCTTATTTTCATTAAAATATTATTTTTTATAATTCCTTAATTTGTTTTAATGGTATCTGGATCCCATAGCAATGACAACGCCCTTTTATGTTAATGTTTGTATATTTAGATACATGTGAAAGGTACAAGAGGGCCGCCATATTGAATTTCAAAATGGCGGTTATAAAAAAAGAATTGCTTACCGTTCACTGTATTAATATGTTCAATGTACACTTTTCTCTTACCAGTGATTCTTGATATCCCCACAGTATCCGTCAATTTAAAAACAAATTATAATTAGGGTGGCAAATTCAAGATGTCCGCCAGAATGAACATCACCATTCATCACGGAATAGTTGGCTTCTGAGATCGTTCATCTTTTACATACAAAAGTCCAGTGAATCAGCATGCCCCATACACTATACTGCTCTATATATCACTGTTCTCTACTCCATATAAAGTTTGTTTCAACTAATAATTTGTGTAACAGAATCAATTTTAAACTAAAACAGCGCAAAAGACGAAGTGTTATATACGCGTGCCACACATTTATGATTCAGAGGGCCGGACCTGGGAACAGGTTATTTTGAAGAAAAAAAAATGTATCGAATATCATATAAAATTCTAGAATGGCATGTACGGTAGCAAGTATGCCCAAATAAATCGTCTGTCTAGAGTCAAATCAAAAAGTCCAAAACAGATGTTTCCCGTAAATCAACAAAATGTTATTGCATGACCTGTATTAAGCAAAACACAGTCTTAATACACTTGATTATGAGGAAAACATGATACAGCAATGTTATATTTTGTGTATATGTGTTACTTTTTCCCATTTGGCCATACAATGGACTTATTTATTTTTGCACGATAATGCAATTGGACTTAATTAATTTTGATAATTTCACATAAAGAACTGTATATTACTGAAGATTATGTCCATAATTAACAAGCTTTGCATTGTAATATAAACGAATTGTTAGTGCCTTAAAAATATGAAACACATCACATCTTTTGAACAGGGTCAAGACTTAAGTATCAAATTTATCCTCACATGTCTCATCACTATTTGTTGTGATAGACTAACTGCTACTAACACGTGTACTAAATGTAATGTCCATGTAACTGTTAAGACAAGTTCATCGACAAAGCATTCAGCATGCGGAATTGTGGTTGCATCGCGGCTACCCAGTTCACAGATATGCGGCATGGTATGCATGCTGATTCTCTACATGTGAGGCAAGTTGTCCTAAAAGCCATGGAAGTCTGGTGGTACCACTCTCTTGAGCTGCTGGAGGTGTTCATATTATGAGGTTATACAGGTGTGGAATTGCAAACACTGTAACAGCCCTCTCCCTCTGAGGGTGCTCGGCCCACTCTTCATCAAGTGCCGCCTTGTACTGAACACTGCCAATGGGAATGTACTTCAGTGCAACAAGGTCATGGACCTGAGGATCCCCTGCTTGGTTACCTGGTCGGATACTTGTGCGGCATGTAACAGAGGACTAGTCCTTGAAGAAGATGTGATTCAAATATTTGACGTAGTAGGTGTTACTTGGTATTGTTTATTGCATGACACGATAACATAACCAGCAGGGCTGTACACCTGTTTCTTCTTTAATCTGCGTTCTATTTAGCTGTGCACAGAGCCCACCTCCATCTGCGTGTTTCCTTCAGTGAGATATTTTTGAACAACGGTCTTTCCCTGATGGCCCAACACATGCAAGTTTAGGCGAAGCGCGTGAATAATGGAATTGTGTGATTTTGATTATCAAAACCGTCGCGTCAACATAACCGTCAATTTGCATCTATTCGCTAGGTCGCACCACGTATACCTTAATGAGTCATGTTGTTTTGTTCCTGGATCGGTATATCTTAGAGGATTATTTTTCAATGATAATATTTATTGGCCAAATATGTACTTACGCAGTTTTGACTTTTTACAGAAGAAATACTGTTCCTGTTGCACAGTATACCTTTTTAAGAACAGTTTCAAATGGTATGTTTATTCAGAATACAACTCTAACATTGATCGAGTCTGGCATCCCACAGGGGTCTGTGCTAGGCCCAATCCTCTTCTCCATCTACACTCTGCCATTGGGTGCTATCTTCAGAAGGCACAAGCTGCAATACCATCTTTATGCAGATGACGCCCAACTGTATGTTGACCTGAGTGGAACGCGGGGTGGAGAAGCCGCTGATGCAGTTGACCGCATCGAGCAATGCATCGAAGAAATGCTGAACGAAAACAAGACCGTGCTATTATCATCAAGGCTCCAAATCGTAAACACATGCATGACGTTTCGTGTGTTAGAATATGCTGATGCAACATCCGTCATAGACCATCCGCAATATCGGGATTACAATCGACTCTGGACTAACAATGTCGTCACACGTGTCACGGATGTGCAAGTCAGGGTACTACCACCTCTACGCAATTTCAAAAATAAAACATTGTCTTACTACTGATGCATGTAAGATACTAGTCCCTGGTGACATCGCGGCTTGACTACAGTAACGCGGTCCTGTACGGCATCACTGAGGCATTTATGAACAAGTTAGAGATGGTATTGGACTCGGCGGCAAGACTTATCTCTAGATACCGAAAGCACCAGCACATAACACCTGTGCTGATCGAACTTCACTGGCTTCCAGTTCGCTGGCATATCCAGTACAAGCTGCTGGTCCTTGTTTTTACGGCTTTACATGGTCTTGCTCCAGCGTATATCCAAAATATTATAATACCGTATACGGCCACCCGCAACCTCCAATCAGCTGATCTACATCTCCATGTAGTCCCGTGCTACAACTTAGAGGGCTACGGCAGACGAGCTTTCTCCGTGTCTGGACCTACGCTCTGGAACGCTCTGCCAATAAACGTTCGTCAAATAGACACTTTGATATAATTCAAAACTTGCCTTAAAACTTATATATTTAAGAAGGTGTACTTCGACTGAGAAACTGTGCTGTAGGACACTTTTTATGAACAAGTAGTTAATCAATTAATTTATTTCTATTATATAATATATTTCAATTTATTTATTATTATTTATCTTTTAATACAATTTATAATATTATAATATATATTCTTTTACTTAATTATCTTAACATTTGTGCAAATATGTCATGTATTTTAGTCACATTATATATATATATACAATCTTGTAAATCTTAGTAATTGTTATATTTACCGGCATCCTTATACATATGTATTTTTACATTGGTTTCCATGTACGTTTTATAATGTGCGTACGCGCCTATGAACGGGCTAGTCCCGGAGATATGGCGCTATAGAAATGCTAGTAATAATAATAATAAATAAGCTGCTGGACGGAATTCTTTCATAATTTTAATGTCTATGGCGTAGAAAATCATTCGCTAAACATGTTAATATGACTAATTCATGGTATTCTATACATTTCGTTATTAGAATTATGTTTTTAATCACAAATTATGTCGATATAATAACTCCAGATCCATATAAGGTATGCATATGAATATTTTATGGTTCTTATACGGCGTACCTGAGTGGCCTGTATTTTCGCCCAGTCTCGCTTGGACACGTATCGGCCCGGGTCCTTCCACGTCAGTGCGTGAAAGACAACACTACGCTGCTCGGTTCGTCACGCATCAGTGCGCGCAACGCTGACATGTCGGCCGGAGCCATTGACTGTGTTATTCAAACGTGCTTCACGGGAGAGCTGGAGGCGATGAAGTCTGCGAAAGCCGGCAAGGGTGTTAAAAAGCGTGGCAAATCAACATCCGATCCTGAAACTGAGAGACTAGTCTTTGATGTAATTGAGGTAATCGTTCCAATGTTAATTAAAACTATGTCGGGCGCCTTGGAGCACCATGGTAATATCCTCCGGCAGGATTTTAGCAAACTGCAAGCTATTGTCATTGCCAAAGATGAACGTATCCGCTGCCTGGAGCAGAGAGTTAACGCCCTGGAGGCGGAGGCGGACAAACGCGAGCAATATTCTCGCCGTCCAAACCTTCGTATCCATGGAATACCAGAAGCCAACAAAGAAAATACAAACGATCTGGTGATCGCCGTGATTAAAGACAAGATGGGACTGATGAACATTGGCGTAACCCAGTTGGAAAGGAGTCACCGACTCGGCCCTAAGACGGACAAACAGGGTCACCGACGAAAACGACCAATCATAGTCCGTTTCAAAAGTGAATCAACCCGCGATGAGGTATTCCGTGCCCGAACACAGCTGAAGGAGCACAACAAGCAGAAATCCGAAAATCCGATTTTTATAAACGAAGACCTAACGGCGAAGCGGCCCGCACTGGCGTTCCAGACAAGAACACTGAAACGTAAGAAACTGATTTCGGACTGCTGGACATTTGCAGGACGAGTCCTCATCAAAACAAATACTGGCACCATAAAGGAGATTCTCACGGAGAAGGATCTGAAACTGTAAGAACTGGCTTGTTTTTTTCCTTGTCTGTTTGTTCAGATAAAGAAAGATAAGCTTCCATATCTCCTACTGTGTAACAGTTCGGTTGTTTGTTTGTTTGTTGGAACTTATCATTGCGCCATATACATAACCAATGTTGTTTTATAATGTAGAATACAATACATTATAGATTTGTATTATCTAAACTTATTATTTATATTAATTCATTTGTTTATATATGACATTAAATAATAATTGTTGTATGCTTGTCCTAAGAGAGTTATTAGTATTTTTTTTTTTTTTTTTTTTACTATTAAAAAGTTTAATACATAGCAACTAAAGGTGTTGCTTAATTATATTGGGTCAACTTATAACCTAATGTTTGACCTAATGTTGTTCCCTAATGTGTTTTTTTTTCATCTATAAATTTGATCTTGCAATATAGAATGGAAACAACCATTTGTAGACATTAGTCCTGTGCAAATGGTTTGCTAAATGATACAGTTCTCTTTAAATATATGTATGTTAATTATTTGTTGTTATATCTCGGTTGTTGTATTTTTGTTCTATTATGTTCATAATTATGCCATGCCTAATGGAAGGCCAGCCAGTTGGCTATCCTTATTATTTTTGTTCCCTAATGCTACCGGTTTTATTACATATATATGTTTTATTTTGTTTTACTATTACTCATACAATCACGGTGAATGTTACGATGACGTGCTACATAGGATGTACTAAGCTGATTATTTGTTTGTATTACAGGTTTTTTCATTTGATTTTCTATGTTGCTTCTGGTAGTAGCGTAAAGACGACGGACTGGGGAGATTGGTTTAATATGATATACTTAACTAGATTTGTAAATGGATGATAATATTAGTATTGACCGGATCCAAACAAATGCAAACTTTGACTTTAGACAATTATATAATGAAATTAATCATTACGGAGATGAAATGCATCATGATTCCCCCTTTTCTTTAAATACCAATGATTGTAAATATTTTACCCCAACTGAATTCTCAAAAGCTTACCACTGTGACAGTGTATCTCTATCGATGTTATGTATGAATTGTCGCAGTTTGGAGGCACACTGGGATTCTATGCAAGAAGTACTTTTTAACTTATCTTCAAATGGTCTCAACCTTTATTTAATCGGCTTAACAGAAATATTTAGAATTCGTGATTCCCAGCAATACCAAATAAGTGGATACCATAGTTTTTTTTTAATACAAGATTACAAAATGATGATGGGCACGGTGGAGTTGGAATATATATCAACGAAAGCTTCATCTACTCTAAACGTGAAGATCTCTCTATATTTATTCCCCATGTTTTTGAATCTATATTTTTTTAAGTTCAAGGTAATCATAATAAACCTTTTATAGTAGGTGTAATTTATCGTCCTAACTCTGCTCCTCGTGCAGATATCGATATGTTTATAAGTAAAATAATAGAAATACAGGATAAAATATCAAATGAAAATAAAACTGCTTATTTAATGGGCGACTATAACATTAATTTGCTAAACTTTGTCACCCATCAAAAAACCAATGACTTCATAGATAATGTAATATCCCAAGGATTTATTCGCATATAACTAAACCAACACGAATAACATCATATTCGGCAACACTTATAGACCACTTATGCTCAAACTATACTCATCCTAGTTATGAATCGGGGATTATTATTACTGATTTAGCTGATCATTTTGGAATATTTAATATAATTTATGGCACACCTCGTCCACAAAAATCAGTATATAGACAGGTACGACAGTTGACCACACAAGACATTGCATCATTTAGAAATCTATTGGATATGGCTGATTACTCAACTGTACTATCCACTGCTGATGCGAATGGAGCTTATGATAATTTTATGATAATATACAAATCATTTTTCGAAATATCTTGTACAATTAAATTTGTGAAAGTTTAAAAAAAATACATTAAAGGAGAAACATGGATTACGTCAGGCATATTGACTTTATCTCTAAATAAAGCAAATTTACTTCGAAAGAAATTAAACAAACATAATCCAGAAATCATCAATAAATATAGAGAATATTGTAGAGTCTTTAATAGGATTAAACGAGCAGCAAAAAGTGCTTATTATACAGAAATGCTAGAAGAACGTAAGCACAATATAAAAGAAACATGGGATGTATTACGACAAGCAATACATAAACAAAAAGAATTCGCCAAACTACCTGAAACCTTCATCATAAACGGACAAGAGAATTCAAATTTAAAACAAATTACAGAAGAATTTAATAATTTTTTCGTTGGAATAGGTAAATCGATAAGCAACTCAATAGCTCTTCCAGTTAAGCAATTTGAAACACACCTAAGAGGAAACTTTCCCGTAATTTTTTTCATGCAACCAACGCAGACAACAGAAATATAAATAATTGTACGAAAACTTAAAACAACAAGCACTGAAGGTTTCGACGATCTATCCACTAAACTACTACAAGCGACCATACATGAAGTAGCCACTCCGCTTGAGCATATACTAAACCAATCCTTTGTCACGGGAATTGTTCCTGAAAACTTAAAAACTGCAAAAGTCATTCCCGTCTTCAAATCAGGTAACAATAAACTGTTCAACCATTATAGACCTATAAGTATTCTACCCACGATTTCAAAAATAATGGAAAAAATCGTATGCAATAGATTAATAATGTTCTTAGAAAAATATAACATTTTGTATAAACATCAATATGGGTTTCGTGCAAAGCATTCTACTATTCAACCAATACTACACCTGCTGAAAGATATTGCAGAGGCAAACGATAAAATAACAAAATACCTTACATTGGCTGTGTTTCTGGACCTTTCAAAGGCATTCGACACAATAAACCATGATATTTTACTGTACAAACTAAACTTTTATGGAATTCGGGGAATACGCAATAAATGGTTTGCAAGTTATTTATCAAATCGAAAACAATATACTGAGATACACAAATGTCAATCATCTTCAAAAAACATAATAAGTGGAGTGCCCCAAGGATCCATACTTTGACCAATCTTATTTTTTATTTATATCAATGATATAACTAATTCTACGTCTCTGAATCTATTATCTTTTTGCAGATGACACAACTGTATACCAACCAGGTCCTCATATTGATACTTTAATTGACAGCGTAAACCAAGAATTAATACATTTGTACGATTGGTTTTGTGCCAATAAATTGTCATTAAATATAAAAAAGACAAACTTTTGCATATTTAGTCCACCGAATAGCAAATACCAGATAAATAACTGTATTAAGATAAACAGTGAAATTATTAATCATGTTGGAAAGGATGACAAAGAAGAATCGGTGAAGTTCTTAGGAATACATATTGACAAACATTTAACATGGAAAAAACATATCAACATAATCAGTTCTAAATTATCTAGAGCAATTTTTGCAATTAATAGAATGAAACATTTTTTACCACGCAGTGCTTTAAAAACTCTATATTATACCTTGATTCAAAGTCACTTAACTTACGGTGTACAAGCATGGGGCAATGGAAATACCATAAGAACAATTGAAATATTACAAAAACGCGCTATACGAATAATTAACAAAAAAATATATAGAAGCCACACCGATCCTATCTTTAAATCTGAAAAAATACTTAAAATCACTGATATTCACAGGTTGCATGTCTCACTATTTATGTATGATTATCACCATAATACACTGCCTAAATCCTTCAAACACTATATACCAAAAAAGAATCTAGCCACTAACACCATAATTACTAGACAACATAACCTCTTATATAGAGAGAAGCCCAGAACACATTTTTCATCTAAATTACCTAAACACCATTTTATAAAACTATGAAATAATCTCGATTATAAGTTACAAAACGTCAAATCCAGACAACAAATGAAATTTGTATTATCCAATCAATATCTAGACAACTATCTTAGCCACGTGCACTGCCTAAATCCCATATGTGCGGAGTGCAATTAAATATTTGTTTACTTTATATATTAATGTTTGGATCCGCACAAATTTCTTATAATTGTTTTCTAACAGTAATTTCCTACACTAATTCGTTTCTTTCTCCATCGCATCCCCGTCCGTTGTCATACAGAAGATATCGTACACTCGTGATAATCATCGTATACGTATGCGTAAATATAATTCGAAATATATGTTTATGGGGTCACAGGAAGACGGCATATTACATGCCATGTGACCACTATGCAACACAACTTTATTTTTAAACAGTTGTTTTGTGTATGTATACTGCTATGTTGTTGTTGTTGCAAAATAAATTGATTTGATTTGATTTGATTTCGGTACCATCCGTCAGACTTTGGTTATCTCCGCCGAGATTTATGGGGCAAGAAAAACATCGTGCATATTTATATATTTTGTCCCTAAAACACATATTAAGACGCCAGTGCAAACATGTATCCAAATTAAATAGCTGTTTCTATTGTAGCACATTTTGATATATTACTCCTGGTCATATTGAATAATGTTATAATCACCGCCGCACAGGATTCGGACCCAGGTTCTTTCAGTCGAGAGTTCGAATCTCTAAACGCTGAGCTACTGCGCTCCACAAGTAATGTTGCATTATCTTAACATTATTTTTATTTGAGCAGTTAGTTAATATTGTTGTGTAATTTAAAAACGGATTGACTTCCCAATACAGTGGTTAAACAAATACAAAGGTTGCATAGCTACACTGTTGACCACAATATACTGCTAAGTAAATTGCAATGCTACGGAATAAGGGGTCTGGCTCTGGACTGGATAAAAAGCTACTTAACCAACCGTAGACAATATGTATGCTATAACAACTGTAACTCAGAACAAAAGGAAATCAAGTGTGGAGTCCCGCAAAGTTCAATCCTTGGCCCGTTATTATTTATTCTGTACGTAAATGACACGTGTGAAGTCTCAAAATTGCTTGATATTATTTTGTTTGCTGATGATACAAAATTTTTTTATACCGCTAGTAACACAGATGAAGTAAGCACTGTTATTAACAACGAACTAAAAAAACTAGACCTGTGGTTTCGAGCGAACAAATTATCGCTTAATGTGAACAAAACACATTTTATAATGTTTAACAATAAAAAGCAACCTAGACAGATGTGAATATAGTTTTGAATGGGAAAAACATTGAGCAGGTATCATATACAAAATTCCTTGGAGTAACCATTGACGAAAACGTAACAAACGTAACGAGAACGCATAAAAAAGGTTGAATCAAAAAGCATAGCAGTTTTGTATAAAACTAGGCAAGTTCTTGATTGTCAAGCGTTACACACATTATATAATTCACTTGTTGAACCACGTATGTCATATTGCTGTGAGATCTGGGGAAATACTTATCAATCTAGACTCAGAAACTATTTATGTTACAGAAAAAAACTATACGGATTATTTATAACCTTAATTACCATGATCATACATCTGTATTTTTACATCTCTCAAACATGCTTAAATTTAATGATTTAGTTAAATATAAGACTATGATCATACTTTATAAAGCAAACAACCATTCTTTAAATGGTCGTGTTCATGCATTATTTAAACCAACCGCAGCTATACACATACATGATACCAGACAAAACAAACTGTTCTATGTTTAAAAGACAAACACCACCCTCAGACTGCTGTCACTCACCGTCAGGGGTATAAAAACGTGGAACAATTTACCAAATAAATTGACTCAGCTTCCAAGTTTAACACAATTTAAAAAAGCAATCAAGTTGTCGTTATTTTCTACACATTTGTGAATTGTTAATTGAAGGTGACGTTTTGTTAAACCTATGTAATAGTAACACAAGCACTATAGTAAAAAGTTTATATATGAGTTGTGTATATTATTTTGTGATTTATTTATAATTCCTGTTGTATTTATTCAGTTTTCTTAGTTCGAGTAGGGCATAGCAACACATAAGTCTATGACTTCAGCTATGTCCTTTCAGCAGCAGCAGCAGCAGCAGCAAACCATACTGTGCATGTATTATGTTGTTGTTGTTGTTGTTGAATAAACGTTCATTCATTCATACTTTGTCTACATAAACTAGATCATGTTACACTCCGTTTGAAAGCAAATTGTATCCCGTCAGAGCAAGGTATATGAGTTGTAAAATGGTCCTCTGACTGTGGAGTGAAAGTTAAACAAGGTCAACGTCAAAAAATTAATTTTCGAAATTATGCCTTTCGGCATATAATAAGTTTGCCAACATGTGATGATATTCTTTTAATATAGTTATACATGCTAGATCCATCAAACAAGGGATAGGAAAATAGGTGCATGTGGATGCCATATGTGCGTGGATGCCACCCTCAATTTTGAAGGTTATTTGAGAGTCACAAACTCAAACGTTTGTCAAAATAGTTTTAATAATTAATTGACATCTCGTATACACCGGTGCATAAAACCAAATATGTTATGATTTGTAAATGTATTGTCTGTGTTATCAGGTGTTGAACTTTGAATTTTCTCATAAATATATGGGATAATCTAATATAAAAACGTGATTTTATCAAATGTGTTTATCGCATACACCAAAGTTATTTATACACCCAATTATTCTTTGTAAGCCTTGTTGTACACATTCCTGTTGATATACCGTACATATTATTTAATACTACACGAGCATTTAGTCATTACCATGACGTGAAAGTCAAAGAACTTGCCCAAAGTGTAGTTAGGAAGTTGAAGATGAGAGATGGCAATCGCATATTAAAACACTACTCGCAACACAGTTAACCAACTGTCAGATATTTTGAGTAACGATACAATTCAATATATCATGGAGGAATCCAAATTTCAGGATCTGACTGACAAACGTGGAAACTATGGAGATTATGCTGAACAGCATCAGGACTGAGAAGATTGGCAACTATATAAAAGCGATTGCTGCAATTATAGATTGGCTAACCATCTATGACCATACAAGCTATGCCCTCCCGAGAAGACAGTACCAGAGGCTCGTGCAATATTAATTAAATTATTTTTGTGTGAAGAAAACCAAAAGGCGCTTCAACCAAGTACCTGCTGATCGGGCAACTGAGCCAATTACTAGCACATGCAGGATGCATAATGGTATCATCGGCATTATAAAACACGATCGAGCCAGTGCGCCGAGCCGCCCTGTTTTTTGAGTGGCATCCACATACATCTACAATAGGGGACAGCCGCGTTCACACAGGCTTTCTAATACCTTCTAGCTCGTGTATGTGTCGATGTGATATGGTATAGCTATATCACAATCTGCCTGTAACCAAATCTATGCGTGGTGATTAGCGTGTTCAACATGACGTTGTTGGGTGGAGGGTGGGGTAGCTTCGTCAGACCCATAGTTCGATCCTGACAGTATCGATGGTTTGCTACTCACGAGCGAATGCCATAAAAAGGTGACACACAACATATCCAGCCCGTGCAAGTTCCCCATCGTGACAAATTTCCTTGACAAGGAGCTGGTTAGTTCTGGAAATTTTGCAAGCTCGATGTCTTCACATGACCACCAAAGGCTGATGTTGAATTCCTGTTAGTGCGTGGAAGCTGAGCAGGTTATCATTCGCAGGTTGTGTAAGTATCTCAGATTGTTTCTGGAAGTTCCAAGGGTGTACGAAGTCCAGCCGTACCAAGACACAGGGTAGCTATACCTTCGATGTTGATTTCAAATGATCTCCAAATGTAGCAATATACAGCGGGACTGGGGATAGCTAAAGCTTCATGGTATTCACCAGTTCCACTACTCATCCAATAGTGACACCGTTGACCTATTACTTTAACAGCTTTCTCTCAACTTTGACAGTATTTTGTATATTGTGTAGTTGCAAAGATTTATGAACGTTGCTCGGTGCGTAATGAAACCATGTAGTTTCTTCAACCAATCGTTGTTTCATGGTGATGACAACCTACTATGTTTCTTGTTCTTTAGGTGTTAGTTGAGTTGACTATTGACCACGTCACTTGAAGCAGAATATTTCGTTGTTATAGGTACTAAAGGCATGTTGTTACTCTGTGGGTCAATCCGGTTTCTGCCGAAGGCTACTGATTGAATCAGCGACGATATTGCTGACATACACACGCTTGACAGGAAAGCAACTCCGTCGACAGGGATACCATCAGAGCAGTTGAATGTGGTCTCTTTTTCGTCGTCTTCCATATTGAAGAAGGAGGATCTTGACTACTGTGACATTCGTAATCGATCTGATCATGTGACGCAAACGTATCCCTATCTGGATCACCCCTTGTAAGGCCGATGATGCCACTATGCATCTTGTATAATTTATACATCAGTTCAGTTGGCTGATCAGCTGGAATTTAGTTGAAGGGCCTTTTGGTTTTCTTCAAAACAAAGTTTCCTTTAATAAATACTGAATGAACCTCTGGTGCTGTCTTCTCGTGGTGTTTCACATCTGCCAGAGAGACTGTTTTCCATCGGGAGGGCATAGTTTTGTATGATCGTAGATAGTTAGCCAATATATAATTGCAGCGAAGTATTCTATATAGCTGCCAATCGTCTCAGTCCTGATGATGTCCAGCGTAATCTCCACAGTGTCCACGTATGTCAACCAGATCCTGAAATTTGGATTCCTCTATGATATATTAAATTGTCTCTTTCCTCAACAAATCTGACAGTTCTAGTGTTCAAATCTGCGATTGCCACCTCTCTTCTTCAACATCCTAATTACATTTTGGGCAAGTTCTTTAATATATAAGTATAATATATAAATTTATTTTCTTTGGCAGTTGGATTTGCAAAGCTATCCCTATCCTACATTACCTTGAATATATATATATATATAAAGTAAATATACATAACCATTTATATTGTATGACGTTTACGGGATGACATATTTTCGAACATTTATCACTTGTCAGTGATTCTGTTTGAACGTCGCTCCACACCTACTCTATCAACTGGCAGCTCCATTTCATTTCATACCCCATTTTGACGGGAGAAATGGTTCTTTCACACAGTGTATGACTCGTACATACATACGACGTAGTTACAGGTCATTGTATCTTTATTTCTTTCGTGGTATTGCAAAAAATCGAATGTTCATCATTTCACGGTGACCTTGTTTGACCTTAGCTCCACTCTTACCATATCAGATAACACCTCCATGCCGTGCGTCATATTGACGGAGAGACGATAACCATTCCAATTGTATATTACTTCGCCATCTTATAATTACGTAAAGAATATATGCGACCATTGTAGTGTTAAGACGATTGCCGAAGCGCACATTTTCGAAAAATCATAATTTGAAGGTGACCTTGTTTGACCTTGGATACATGCTTACTGCACCACTTGGCAGCTCTATAACAGGCATAGTTAGTATAATAAATATAAGTTATTGCTTGAAACAACATGTCTAGACAACAAACACATATCTACTTGTGCAAACTGTGGGGTAACACTAACAGTAACATAGTCCGTATCCTGCGCTGCAGAGACTGTACCATTGGCGCGGTGTTGGCAAATTGTCTATAATGTCCCTCCCTTTATAAAAAATAAACCCTCCACTTAGTCGTCTTTCATTGGATTAGTCCACAATGCACCTGTTCATCCTCCAGTCTCAATGCGTTACTGTAATTATGAAGATTTTCCAGTAGATTTCGTATACAGTTTTCAGAAGACATCAAAACACTGGAGGCTGACATCAGTACACACAAAATATAGTTACGCGAAACTGAAAACATCGCCTAATTTCTACCTATAATGAACACAATAAATATGTTTTGGGGTCAAAACATTGTAGTGACATAGTTGATGAACGATGGATGGAAGAGGTGATATTTATTTTATGGAAATAATATTGTTGGCATAGGTTTAAGGATCTTGTACAAAAAAGCTACGTGATCAAGCCACCCGTGGCAGGGACACTCTTGGAGGGAGCTCGCACCCGGAAGAGAGCCTTTGCTTGGAGATTGACGTACTCTCACTTCTATTATCGACAGTTTGGGGAAATCAAGATGGCGGGCAATGGCTTCATGTAATCGCCTTCACTTTCTATCCATGTGTATAGATCAGTGGCCGGTATGTCAGTCCGCAACTGCGCAGTGCACACCTTCCTGGCAACGTCGTGCCAGTACACGCATGTGTCCGAAACAATTTGTATTAAGAAACTTAACATAGGTTGCTATCGATGGTGAAAGCCTAAAACTGGGGTTACCCTGTACGTGTATTGACTGCTGGCTAGTGCTTACGCAATAGTGTGAATGCACTGGGGAGGTGGCATAGTGTCAGATTTTTAAAGAACCGGGGAACATTACATTGTAGTTAGGGTACACAGGTAGGATAGTTGAATCTAATATGTAATACTTATAGAATGGTAAACAGCTTTATATGAGTAGGAACTGTGATACGGATGGAAACTTATGTAGTATAATTTCACAGCGTATTGGAATGTCGCTAAGGGAGATTTACATACAGGTTGAATTATTGTCGTATCTATGGGGCGGTATAATTCTTACAATGATGTAAGCAGGGGTCACATGACAGATGCGAAGGATATTGTGCACTGACTAGTGGTTGAGACAGATGGAACACACCAGTCCAGAGTTACGCGCAGAAAGGAAGATGTACCCTTTCTCCATTGTAACCAGATATTGCTACTCTGGTTGTCACACCAAGACAGAGAAGTCATACCGAGCGTTTGGGTAAATAGAAAACGAAGTCTTACATTCACGCCCTTCAAGACGAGAATACCGGACGTATGTAAAATATATGTTCTGTGTACACGTGAGTGAATGTTAGCTTATAGGCATTGCATTGGTTATCTGCTTTACATTGGTAAGGTTGAAAAAGGATGTGGCCGAGAATAAATTAACCTTGTTTAGTGCGACGATACTGATAGCCAATTATCGCGCAGCATTGGGATTGTTTTGTAGTAACGCTAATCGAATGCGAATGTGAATGATACTCATGGGTGCATAGATTCATAAAACATAGAATACTTTTGGTGGTGGGACTGTTTAGTGACGACAAATTTAATATTTTGCTCTGATATGTATGCGTCGAAGATATGTGTAGGTATTATGATTATGTGTTGTGTTGATGGAAATTACATATATTCTGAGGGGATGTATCGTTCCCACCATTGAGTAGGAATATTTTATTATCGTAGTTAAAATGTATTGTAGTGTCGGGTCAGAGTGACGGCCAGCAACGTCTACGCTTTTGTTCGTGAGGCCGTGAGACCTACAGCGAGGCTACACGCGAATAGGCGGTAACAGCAACATGACCGATTCCCGCGAGAAGAGGGAAGTTCCCTCAAATTGAGTCGACTTCGGAAGGTTACGGACGGCTAGAACCGAATCACGTTGTCGTCCGTGTCGAAATAGGGTATTGTTGGATGCGAGCATTCTTCGAATTGTATTTACATTACTATGGCTTCGACGGTAACTGTACCCAGACATTTCACTATTGTGATCGCAGAAGATTGTATTTGTTTGTCATGATTGGTTGTGTTGACTATGGTGGAGGGGATGAGTCTCATTAAGGAGTATTTCAAAGATGGTATGAGAAGATAACACTCTCCCCAAGGTGATTTATGAATATTCTTTGTGTTCGGCGGGGGTGAATCAATTATGGAAATATGTACCTTGCCTTGATGTGTCTGTAAAGTTTTACACTATCCCTGAATCCAAATATGTACACAAGTTCGCTTCACTTGGCGGATCTTGATAGTGTCAATTCCATGTTGCAGGTTCACGACCAGACACACACAGCATTTTAAATTGTGAGTGACTATTCTATACCTGCTAACGTTTGTTGTTAAAACCCGGGGGATTCATCAGCGGTTCATCACGCTTTCCCTGTCGCGCTGTCTCAACGCGCTGTCTCGGATCTTAACATCGGAAGATGGGAGTGCTGTTTCACGATCTTTCGCTGGAAATTCAGAGAGTCAGCACGTCTCCGCATGTCGCCCGTGGTGTTGCGCTGTCTCGGAGACGTGGGGGTGCTTTTGGAGATCATCACAGAGAACCCGGGAAATTTGCTTGTATTCCGGGAGACCGGGAGATACACCAACAATCCAGGAGACTTCCGGATTTCAGGGGAGAGTTGGCTGGTATACTAATTATACAGCATCCAAATTTCTGCACCTCCGTCTAATGTCTGCATACTGACCACTCGGCATCTGATTAATGGTGATATACCATTATCATATTGATGTTTTAAATTGTGTATATTTAATGTCATTTTAAGAACAATAATTTATATTTTCCGTCCGAATAACTAAAAATTATACTAAGACCTCAAGGAAAATGTGGCAATATGTTTCATGTTCATAACTTATCAATAACTTCATATATTTTATTTCAATAATTTAGAACGCCATTCATCGCTCCATGTAACTTACTTCATAGCAATCAATTTTGTTAGGATCTGGGTACATGACAAACTAAGATGGAAAAAACAAATCATACTTTGGGAACAAGAATAAAAGAACACAATTAAAACGCAACAAATCAACGACAACTAGATTTTCCACCGGAAACAGTAGGAATACATCAGGCAATTAGATGCATAGATCGGCCATCACAGATCACATGGCAGACGTCGACACCAGTGGCAGCACCGAGTCAGCCATACATCGTCGCCATCTGGCGGAGTCCCTCTGATGAAGACAACTAAAATCCGCTGGAACGTTACGAAAGAAACAGTTAATACTGACTGTGGAACAACAATCAAAGGGAAATTAAAGGCAATTGTTTGGGCCAATATGTCTAAAACAAATTAAACAATGTAACTATTTGCAACTACGGTGAAGAATATCACGCCAATGGTTTATTTACTGTATGACATTTTCCGACGTGTGACATATCGACAGGCTCTGGTTAGCAATAAAGCCCAGTGCTTGTTTGATCGTGACATTAGTGTGAAGCGTCGAATGCTCGTTTTCCTCGACTTGTATAATTATGAATACACCTGCTCATATATTGGATTCTCGTATTCCCTTCAAACCAGAAGCAGAGTAGCACACAAATGTTATAATACCATGCCTTGCACCATGCAGACGTAAAAGCCGTACGAGCCAGCACTGCTGCAACCCGACTACCCCACATGCAGCCTAATTTCCCTAACAATTACACAATTGCACTAACACTAAGACGTCTCACAATGTCCTAACCGCTAAAGTCATTGTTCTGTAGAAGTCCATTGTTCATTATAATTTGGTGGCCACCAGCATATCTGTCATATTCTTGTTCTTTGAGAAAGCTGTTATAAATCTCGGCGTGTATATTTCTGGATACGCGGTTTGGAGCAGTTTATAGGTGGCTTTAGCCAGTTTGATTGTTCGTCCCTGGTGGGAGAAGCGAATCACACGAGGTATAATATCAAAAGAGTCCTCGCTAACATTCAGTCTCTGCGTAGTTTTAAGTCTTGTAATCCATCCAGTGAGGCGACGACAGAAATGGCCCTGATTCCAAGATTGTAATACGCAAATCGGATATTGAGTGACCGGCTCCGTTGAAATGCTTGGCCACTTGTGTGTCGTTGTGATGTCGTATGTCCGATCTGTGATTATTTAGACGTGTTCGGAGTTGATTGCCAGTCTCACCCACGTATCTTGCGGGACAGGCGTTGCAGGTAATTAGGTAAACCACGCTGGATGTACCGCAATTGTTGATTTTGCCCTGTGGTGGCCTCCTTGTGTTGTTAATAGGTGTGAAGTCTACAATTACCGTACAGGCTAGACACCTTTTCACCTGACATTTCACGGCTTGTTCATTCCTGTTCTGATTTTTAATGTCCGCTAGGGTAGTGTTTTTAATGTGCCTTAAGAAACGCGATGTATAATTCCTTTGCCTCAGGCTGTGAAAAAGTGTTTGTACGGCTTCCTTAAAGTCTGATTTATTGTCGCAAATCCTGTAAAATCGTTATAGTTGCGACTTGAGGATACAAGAAAAGGTATGTTTCGGGTGGAACGAGTCTTTGTACAGTAGTTGATGTGTATCTGTTGGTTTAAAGTAGACCTTGCTGTCAAGATGCCCCGTCGAATTAAAGCGTTCGCCTTTAAATATCGTAGTGTCCAAGAAATATATTGAATGTTTACTCGTAACTGACGTTAATTTTACGCAATTTTGATGGCTATTTAGTATGTCCAAGAAAACTAAGAATTCATCATTCCCATGTGTCCAGATTCCAAAGATATCGTCCAAATATCGTAAATAGATTACTGATAATTTGTTGCATTTTTTTTGTGCTTGTTTCTCCCACTCAGCCATAAAAAGATTGGCATAGTTGGGGGCAAATCGTTTCTCCATTGCAGTGCCGAAAGTTTGAAGGTACCAGTTTGATCCGAATAAAAACTCGTGTTCTAAGGAAATTGTACGTAGTTCTAAAATGTCTGCGTCTGGGCGGTCAAAATCCGGGTTTCGTAAAAAAAACGCGTGTCTTAATGCTTCAGTCCCCGAAATACAGTCAATATTGGTGTACAGGCTTTTTACATCCATGGGGAACAGTAGCACATCACTGGGAATTTCGATTTTAGTCACTTTATCGGTGAAGTCTACAGTGTTTTTAACATACGAAGCATGTGTTACTGCCAATGATCTTTACAGGAGATTGAACTAGTGTGTCTGGAGCCGTTAGTTCTACAAATCAACATGGCCTACTGGGCAGACATTTTTGCGCAGGACCCCGGACACGACTCGGCAGCCCTGCGACATGCTGCTTACAGGCAGTTTGTCCTGTGGCGACATGGCCGACTTGGGACAAACATCCGTCGCGTCATCCCCAGTTGTGTGGTCAGCCGCATTAGGGATCGATTCCCCGGTGCAAATAGGGTTTACACTGGCTTCCAGGTCAGTTGGTTAGCTTGACTGACCAGACGTCATTGTAGACCGGAGGTTTCTGGACATCCGGGAGCGGTAACGCCTCACTAGTTCGGCAGTTGGTGGTGGAGCGGTGGGTGCCATGGTCCGACTGATTCGGCGGGGATCTTCTGCCATCAATTCGCTACGTCTTGACATCGATTCTGTGTCAGCCATTCTGCGACGAACTGCATCCATTTGCATGTCAATTATGTGGCTGTAGGATTTTGGTCTCTTCGTGGGAACAGCATACCAGTTTTCCTATTTTTTGCTATACATCCTCTTGTACCTTTAAATCAGACAAAATAAATATTTCCATGACTGTGGCATGAATTATTTTTACATAAATGTGACACCATATTCTTCAAAAGTAATTCATACATGGTCTTCTTGTAGCTGCTCTGTTTCTTGCTGCTACAAGTTACGCAGACATTAACAAACATGGCGCTCCAATTTCTTCAGTTTGTGTTTAGTAGCAGTTCTGTGGCGCTCTTTCTGAACCATGTTTACAGACTATCTACTATTTGTACTCTATAACGTTATCTCAATTTTTACACAAATCTTTCTCATTAAGCAGCTTATAAATAATGCACTTGTTCTAATTGTGCCTGTAATATTTCCTTTTGAATAGACTCTTCTATGAATGTATCTTTATTTCATTGTACTCTCAGATTTCTTAACGCAAAGCCACATTTTAATGTTTTGTAAAAAAAAAATTAATGTGTAACTTTTTCCAAATTAATAAGTAATGTTGCTACATCGATAATTTATATATATGTCAACGGAAATACTCACATCATTTCTCCTGCAGAGTTAAGGCGGTAGGATCTGTCTTTGTGCTGTTGGTAGACGATGGCAGCCAGCTGAGTTCTTGCAACACACAGTGGGTAGCTGTGAGATATAAAACATGTTTGTGAAATTTGACTGCATCGACATTGTATTTTTAAATGTTTACAGTGTGTATTTATTATGTATTTATTGTTAAATTTTTCTACATTATCACCAACTTTATATTACATTGTTTTTTTACATCCAAGTGTAATACGTATACCTGTAATTCTTGGTTGCCTTTCGTAATTGCCTAGTCATTTTTTGTTTTGTTATTTTTCATTAGACACAGCATGCTATAAACAGTTACAGTTTGATATAAAAGTGTTGTTGTTTTTAACACAGGATCATAATATACATAATTGTTTGTTATTTTGATGTACATTATAATTGGGTTCCATGTCAACATAACTTATTCATGTAATATTATAAATGTTATATTTTACAGTGCAATGATTGTACCTGTTAATTTCTTGCTTGTCGTTATTGTCTAGTTAGTAGAATCACAGTCTTAATAAAATCTTATTTCATATGACAGAAAATAGTGTTTACTTCACATTTTTAAATACGAATATGCAATTTCATGAGGACAGGAGTTAATAAAAAATTATCATGCAGACAAAATTATATGTTGTCGTTCTTCATTGCTGTTATTTATGATTTTCATGAAATGTTTGGTGACAGACCTAAGATAATATGTACCGCATTATTTGTTTACCTGAATGTGACGAGTTTAGCTGCATACATCAACATGTGGTGATGAAACATTTCAAGTTCTCCGGTATGTCTGAAAATATGATATAGGACAGATTTTTTTTGCAGATTTGCACTTCACTTCTGTCGGCAACCACCTGCCAACCATGACCAATGATCACCTGACCATTTTCTGTACTTTACACACAACCACAGTGTGCTGACAACCAACATTTGATGGAATGATAAAATAAGGATTATGTATAATTATATACACACATACACGTTTTACACACATACCGGCATATACAGTAATATTGAAATGTGAAATATATAATACAACTGAAAATATGCAATCAACAGAATATAGTATACATTTTGCAACAATATGAAGAAAAAAACAGTTGCCGTGGGATGGGAGACTCCTATTAAGATCAAAACTGATCGCTATCATAGGAGCCACCCCAACAAAATATTATTATTGTATCAAATCCTACGATTTAAAAAAATAAAAAAATGATTGTGTATAACATTTAAAAAAGAAATGTAATTGTCTTCTCTTACATAATGTGTATGATGGTTGTTTTGTTGATGTAATGTGCTTCGTATTGTGTTGGGTTCGCGTGAACACATGTACGCATGTATGCGACTATACAAATTTAAAAGATGCATTTTATTAACTGTGTTTCTCATTTATAATTTATTAATTTAATCGGCATATATAGCAATTTAGTATATTGCACGTGACGTTGTATTTTTGTAGCATGTGGTTTTTAGCATAACTTGAGAATGCTTTCAAACTATGGGTCACTATCTTATCTTTCACAAAATCAGGGATATTATTTATAACATGTGGTAAGTTATATTTAAGACACTTTTTGGCAAATTCATGTTTAGTTCTGAAGGTATGTAGTTCAGTTGCTCTTCGAGTGTCATATTTGTGTGTGCTGGTATTTGGGGTTAACTGCCAATTTAATAAGTAAACGGGTAAATGTTGATGTTTGTATTTGTAATAAAATTTTAGTTTTTGTAAATTTAGCAAGTCTTCTACTTTTAGTATGTTGAGTTGTTTAAAAAGTGGTTCTGTATGTGAATTGTATTTACTTAATGTTATAATTTGCACCGCTTTCTTTTGAATTTTCGTTAATCTGTTTCCTTGGTATCCCCATGTCATAATACAATAATTAATATGAGATACTAGCAGTGCATTATATAAAATATTTTTTATGCAAGCACCAACACAAGTCATGAATAGTGATGAAATAAGGCCAAATGAATGACGTTTATTAAAGAGATTAAGTTAAAGAGAGAGAAATGTGGGCTCTATATCCCAAGGCCAGGCCTGTGACTGAGCCCATACTAGTCTCCAGTACCTTTGGATGACAGAGCCCACATTTCGGCATATACAACATTAGCAGTATTGTTATAGATATATAAAACAACAGCATTACTACTGTAATCACAGTAGACCTTATGCACTGTACCGTACTAACCAAGCACACCATTCATTCACACTAACTATAATCCCAACTACCTGCTGAAGAGTTACACTATATCAAGATTTAGCCTAAACCTATAAGTGGGGCCATTACGCCACCGGTCACCAAAACATGTGTCCACCCCACTACCAATGTGAAAATATGCCATTACTGAATCGATAGAAACAATAGATGCTGAGGCTAAGCCTCCAACATGCATGTGTGTCACAAAAAGCATAACCATTTCCACCAAGATTGGCAGACGAGGATACATGCCTCGTTACTGCTCATAGAGGGCTCTCGTAACAAGACTCAAAAATTCCCCAAGCTGATTGGGGAGACACAACAACTGAGGAGCCGTGTAAGAGACCCGTCGAATTCACTCCGCAAAATTGGCAAACCATTCAGGGACGCAAACAGGATACCCTGTACTGGGCCCCCGACATGAATAAATTCCCTTAACACTGCTGCTTAGTAATTGACAGAACCTTATTAACATCCACCCCTCTCCTGCAAAGATTATGGGCCGTGTTGTGCACTGTGCTTAAAACAACCCAAGGATACCGTAATAATTAAGGTCACCAGATAGATAGTATAACATCTCCTAAATACAAACTTCCTTTGAATTCTAACACCAGGATGCAGCTTCTGGTGTGTGTCATGAATGTGTTGAAGCCATTATTAGCCTCTCCAATGGTGTATCCCAATAATTAGTAACCAGCTTGCTAATCATGCAATGTTTCCCTGAGCAGATATTCGTTATGCAATCTAGACAGCCATTTTCTCAAAAAATATTTTTTTTTTTTCTTGCATTTGGAAACGGGATATCTCTGGGAATAATTACGCTACATAATAATGTTTTCAGTGATGCATTCAGCACATTCTACTGTGTGTAATGATCAGACACTGTTTTAAAATCATGAATAGTTTGAAAGATATAGCCACATTTGGTGCCAAAAAACAAGATTTGTTTTCGTATTTTACCAAAAATTATTTTAAAATTAAAAACATTTCAAAAAAAATTATCTGGTCATTGCACAACATAATCTGTAGAGAACATGGATTTGCAATACTTATAACTATATATGTGTTCAATAACAAATGGCAGGTTTCCAGATTTGCCAATATTGGCTCCAAATGGTGGCCATTTTGTTTGTTACCATGGAATCGGGGGTTCTGGCTGAAAAAGTTCAATATATGTTTTACTCAGTAAGACCCATTTCATGCATTGGACAAAAAACAAACACAAAATTGAACTGTTTGCACCAATTAAAAAATAATCATATCCACCTGCCGTGTCTGGCCTTAAAATCACTAGTATCTACACTGTCACACAATGTCTGATCATAGGTCGTGCGTTCAGTGCATTATATAAAATAATTGTTATTTTTAAAGGTAACACATGTTTAATATTCCTATAGTTTTGGAACATTTATTTGATATTTTTTCAGTGTGTTTTTTCCAATTTAAATTAGTATCTAGAGTTAAACATAAGAAGTTAAATTCTTCCACTCTCTCAATATTTATATTATCAATTTTGAGAAATAGGCTCTGCATAGATTTGTTTGGCATTTGGAAGGTCATATATTTATTTATATTTTTATTTAATGACAACTTATTAATATAAAGCCACTCAATTATTTTGAGTTCTTCATTTATTACAGATTCTATATTTTTATTGTGTGCTTTATCACTAAAAGTTTCAATTGTGCTAAATAAAGTGGTATCATCAGCATACATTATAAATTTAAACATTTGGCTTGCTAGTGAAAAATCATTTATATATATAGTAAATAACAGTGGTCCAAGGATGGACCTTTGTGACACACCTACTTTTATAAGTAAAGTATCAGATGTGGTATCTTCAAATTCGGTATACTGTTTCCGGTTGCTTAAATAGCTTTCGAATAAAAGAAGAGTATTGCCATCTATGCCATAATATCTTAACTTATTTAATAATATCGAATGGTCAATAGTGTCAAAAACCTTGGAAAGGTCAAGAAAAATACTGATTGGTATTTGTGTTTTGTCCATTTCAGTAATTATTCTATCTACTAGTTCGAGTGATGCATAATATGTTGAATGGTTAGGCCTAAATCCTTACTGATTATCAAAAAATAGCTTGGAATCAATAAAATAAGTGGATATCTGATTATGGATTATTTTCTCTAGTACTTTAGAAATAGTTGGAAGGAGATAAATTGGCCTGTAATTTCTTATTAGAGTTGGGTCATCCTTTTTGAAAATTGGAACTACTTTTGCAATTTTTAGTTTATCAGGAAATATGCCAGTATTAATAACTTGGCGCTGTGACCTGGGCTGTCATTTCGTAAGAAATCATCTCCTAAAAAGATGTATCACCTAGCTGTTAGCTATACACTATAAATTAAACATATCATATGGGTTGTTTACAATCTTACGAACAGTCAAGGGGTACTAGTTTTCTATTGTTAAAAATAACTGCTGTATATTCTTTAATAGTAATACCAACAATTACTATTTAACGTAATTACATTATGTGGAATTAGTGATTAGAATTTATATGTATGTGATATAAATTTTTTAACATATCATATGTATGTTTGTAAATTAGATAATACAAATGTGCTTTATATGAATATGCCATAACATAAACACGTATGGAAAATAAGTCTGGGTACAATTTATCAACATAGGTACACATTAATGTTACCAGTTACCTGCGAGGATGAGTGCTTTGCCCTGCAGTTGCTGAATGGTTGTGGTCCTGAGCTTCTCCCAGTACTCCATCACAGCAGGCACTACGTAGAGTGACTGTATCCTGTCGAACTGTGCCGGGCTCACTATCTCCAGACACATGAAGCAGAACAGTAGTGCCACTTTGGTATAATTGTTTCCTGACAACAAAATGTTTGTTGCCAGGAGAAAATCACCAGCATATACTCCCCGCTTGCGAAGCCGAGGCTGTGAGGCCCACCTACGACCCTTGTGTCCCATTGGGCAGGTCTGAAAGCATAATTCTGTATGAGATGATGTTGCATTGTGGTGCATAAGTTATGTTAATTATGTGAGACACATGTTGATTAATGTTTACCATATGTACAGCCAATGTGAATATGAATATAATTTGCGTCACGTGTATTTTTAATGATATATCACTAAATGAAGATATCTGTATATGTATATATATATATATATATGCAAGTTTTTACTAATAAAGCTGTTTAAATGGCAGCAGTAAGGGATCATTTCATAACATTGTTATATAATATCAGATAAAATTACTTTCATCTGGCCTCAACCCCCCAGACGAAAGTTTGCAAACATTGATATGATGATATAAATACATTAACAGCCCGATGTGTCAAATATCAATGTGTGATGCCACACGAAATTGCCTCTGACTCCCTCCCTCCCCCAAACGAAAGTTACTTTGTCTGATATGAGACATAAACAATTTGTGATTATCCGTAAGGTAACTGCTTTGCAAAAAGATTGCTACAACTAGAATTCTACAAAATTGCTACTAAAAAATTCCACAACTGTAAACAAATGAACAGAGCAGATTAATATAAACAATTAATGGTACTCACCCACACAAGTACAGCAGCACTTCCAACGCGCTTCAGTATCAAGTCATATGATTGTCTGCATCACTTCACTTTGCAAATGTTATCCACCTACACCAATAAACAAATATGTAACTGTGAGAAGTAATTTAGAAAGGATAGTCTATACACGTGCAGCAGAATTCTGTTAATATTTGAGGAGGGGCTGAGGCTTGCATCCCCTGCAGGCTGGGCAAAAAAAACAACCTGGAGGCTCCAAGAAACCTCCAACTGCACCCCACATGGTTCACCAAAAAAACATCTAAGGTCCTCTAAGAACGTCAAAGTACACACCCCATGAAGATCAACAAAATGCGGGCACATTCCAAAGGTTTATGGAGGAACATGTCCCCCAGGCCCTCCTGGATGTGCCTATGACTTCTCCTCTTGTGAAAAAGTATGATACAATTTAATGACATGAAAGTTTAAAAAAAATAGGCACTGATTTCTCTATTATGTATATTCATCAAAAATCTAAAAACAAGTCTCCATCATTTAAAAACTACTACGTAAATTATGCACATTTGTTTTTTCTACGGATTGGCATTAAGTTATTATTGTTAGTTATACTTATGCCAGCAGTATGTATCATGATTATCAAACAGAAGTGTATACCTTCATTGTTGCAAGTTCCAGTAGACATTCTTCATAAACAATCAAGCAGGGTTTCCCAGTGACGTCTTCTGCTCTTGTCACCATCGTTGTTTCTTCTTCGTCTAGACTGGAGGTAGCACTGACTGTCTCTTCCAAATCATGCACCAGATCACATGTGGTGACGCTCTCTAGGCCGGCAGTGTCGATGCGACATCTACATTTAAAAGCAAAGCAGTGAGTGTTGCTATCAACACATCAAACTTCACATCATGTAATACTTCCTCTGCAATAATGTAGAATTTATTTATTGCGTACATATGTGTGCAGACAAAGATATCGACTAAAAAGCTGGTGAACTGAAGATCTACAAACTAGCTAAATGTTGTACATTAATGGTTTAACCAAATATTTACTGTCCCATGTGTAATGATAGAAAGAAACACCTTTGTAACACATTTTAGTGAAGAATATGTATTAAAGTACTATGAAAATAAAAATAATTTGTTATCATAACAGCACTTTCATGCATCTTCCTGTAATTTCAGGAGAAAATGTGCTGGTCTGGTGGACTGACATTTAAAAAATGCTAACCAGAATAAAAGGTTTTCAGTGTTGAACAACCACAAAAGTAACCAATTGTTACCGTACATGCAACAATGTATATACGTATATAAAATTATATATAATACAAATATTTACCGATGTATCTCTCGTAGCGTGTCATCTCCAAACTGATATGATATATCACCAGGATCCACAGCTTCCAGTCCCATCGGGTCGTCTCCATAAGGCATACTGCAACAAAGTGTATTGATTAACTATTGTTAGCAACTTAGCAACACTTGTGAGGCACCTCCCATGCTAACGAAATTATATCATATGTCTTACTAAGAGTATCCCCAACATTGCATATTATTAACATTATTCCACACATTGTATGTTTAAAGAGGTCAAATGAAGTTATTTTGATTTCTGAGCACACAACACACACACACACACACACACACACACACACACACACACACACACACACACACACACACACACACACACACACACACAAATATACATTCAAAGATACAAATCGGTAACTGAACATGAGTATCTTGTACTGTGTGACCTAGCGGGTGATGACTGAGATCAAATGTCATGTGAAGTAACATTAACATTGAAGCAGTTGCAGGCTTTAGTAGATCTATGCATAGGTATAATTATTATGAAAGGACAATCACTGACGCTTCGCTATGTTGTGTCACATGTATTTTCTTGCATTGCATATACGTGAATTTATGTTTGCAACATAAATATTCTAAATTAAATAAATAGAACATTAACATCAAAAAGTGAACTGCAAATTAAATGTAGAATGTAATTGAAAGTTTGACAAAAGCCCTATCAACCAAAGATGGTGTAACTGTGCCCATGTAAGACTGGTCAGAATAAAAAATAATTGTTAAAACCATGCCATAACATGTATTTGCATACCTTCCAATTATGATGCTATGATTTATATATATATCATGTTTGCATAGCAGCAGCTATTAATACTTACGTTTGTTCTAACTGTCCTGAGGTGCATCCAGCCACAGGAAGTGACTGGACACCTGACAGTGAGCTGCTTCTGCTACGACCACTGTTGCTCGATAGAGCGACCACAGATCGTGTCATATGTGATGGCTGCAGTGGTGTTGAGGTAGTTTGCGCCTTTGTGTTGAAACTGTCAAACAAAGTCATGAATTTGATTATGGAATGAGTCCGATTATTTGTGAAAGTGAACATGGTTTGACAGCAATACTACCCATCAACATTGACACTGACAGCATACAGCAGTGTAGAACAACAATGAAATACAGGCTGCTGAAATCATTTTCAAAAGTACTAACAGCTAAAAACATGTGAAACGGTCAATTGCCCAGTTGTTAAACAATTACAATAAATGATATGAGAGTGGCAAAGTTATTATTGTATATATAGTGAAACAGTAGTATATAACAAACAAATACACAACTTACAATTGTCATAGGTAACAATGTGAAACAATTTGGATTGTGTATGGCAGTAATATTCACCATCCAATTGCCAACATCATTAATTAAGTACAGGTAGAACATAGGTGGGCTAGAAAGAAGGTCACAGGAAATAAAGTCACAAAGAAATGTTATTTAAAAATACAACGTAACTAAAAAGTTTAGCAATTTTTTACTGATAGTTCAACAAAACAAAGTTTGAGGAATTCAATAGTAAACCATCCAAAATACCCAATGCCTTAGTTGTGGTCTCAATGTGTCATTCAACACTGCTAATTATTGAGGAGGACACTTGGCTGGCAGTGGGTGAACCTCTGGCAATGTCCACAACTACTGTTTGCTCAGTGCCAGAGGGTAGATTAGCACCTGTCACTGTCCAAGGGTCAATATCCCCTTTGTTCTTTAGCTGGACTGCAAGGTTCCACTGCAAGCTAGCTATACTTGTGTAAACTTAAGGCTGGCTGAGTCACCATAGGTCTTTAGAAGAAGATTGTAGCAGATCTTAGCAGTTAGTCATGACTCTTATGAGAGCAACAGAGGCGTTTTGTTATTGATTTCCTGGCTTGATTTAACAAACAAAAATGAAACGGAAAATAAATTTACAAAATTTTTCGACATGTATAAATGTAGAAGTACAAATTACAAAATGTATGTTAGTGATAAATGTTAATGTTTTGGATGTTTTTTTCGTGAAAGACCAAAATAAAAAACTAACAACAGAACTTCTATAATTTACATGTACAAAACGATTTGTAACTTAACATGGACTGCAATTCTTTGTATAGTAATTCTCTGCTCTCTCACATAAATCAGTCGCAAGCTATTGATACATGTTATTGTTATGGAAATGTTCACAGTATTGAGGGGTGGTGGTTTTCTGAACACAATAAGCAACATGACATTATATTCATACGAATAAATATGCGTGGCTGAGGCTGACTACTTTGCAATTACTAACCTGTCTAGAAGAACTTTTGCGAACGCAGCGTCTGTTTTTACTCCAGCTCTTTCTTTTGTGTTGTTCCACAAATCCATACTGGTTTTCCCCAAATAAACCGTCTAGCGCGAATATTGCCGTTGTCTGCATAATTTGACCCTTTTCTTCGCTGAGTCGGTGGCATATGTCCGGGGACGTCCCATCGCCGGCGTAAATGTCGTAAAATAAGAAAGTGTGATCGTATCAAAACTTGCGAACACTAGAAACAAAAATGGCTTGATCGAGGCACCAATCTTGAGGGTCAGAGGTCAGTCTCGCCCAAATTTGCGAACACGATACTATTATATCAAGTTTCCACTTCCAGATGCATGTCCAAGTTCAAGAAGACTCGAAACCAAATTCGAAATAGTTCGCAGTTTTTTTTTATAATTTCAACAAAACGAAGTGGCACAAGTGCATCAACGAACTAGGATACTATAATGGATACTTGATAGCTTTGCTTTTCGGAAAATTAGTCAGAAAAGCGAGGAGGATACAATTGAACTGATATTGCAGCTTTAATAGATAATTTACATTCATTGTAAATCACGTAATATTTTGTTATATTGCACTTAGGCCATTTGGTATTATATAGCAAGTTACACACCACAATTTAGACAGGCAGATTTTGTGTAAGTAAACTCTGTTTAACGTTGCGTAAGCAGTAACTGTTGTCGTTCATTGCACTGGTGCTGCTGTAGCCATGTTGGATGCGCCGCTTCGTACTAGATCTGCAACAAACGTGTAAGAGAAGAAGCTGTCGCTGCCTGCAAGCTCCAACAATACGGGTTTGGTATCTGGCTAACATTCCGACGACGCAGAAGCCGAATGCTGTCGAGAAGCTGAAGAAATTCTATCAGCAGCATGTAAGTACATGCAAGAACAAACACAGACGCAGTAAGAGGCAAGCTGAGCTGGAAACTGAGTTTGGCAATCGTTTGAAGTGGCACATGCAGGTTGTGATCACCTGATCAGCATTGCTCGTGATGTGGAGTTTCTGCAAGATCAACGAAAAAACGACGAAAATACGACGAGATGCATCGACGAGAGTCTGTCTCCAAGGCAAATGATGAGACCGAGCCGACAACCGAGCCACTCACAGAATCGTCACAGGATGAAAAATCGGATTCTGGTGGCACACTGGACGTTGATGTGGCTCTCTTTATCAGCAAATATCACCACAAACATCTAGATGTATCTGGATCATCACGAACTTCTGAGCGGGCCGAACTAGTTCCCAAAACTAAGAAGGTAGCACGGCGCTGTCTTGTTGATGACCCGTTGTTTGTCGCTAGCTTGGACAGAACACAAACAACATCACGTCAAGCGATGCATATTGTGACACCTGCATTGATGGCTGCTGGCGTTGATGTGTCAAAACTCACTCTGTGTAGAACACGCACAGACCATTAGAGAGCATTTCCATCCGGATTTACCTCTCGTCGCACATTTCGATGGAAAACTATTACCTAACAGGCAAGACGAACAATCAGATCGCATGCCCATCGTAGTGTCAGGGAAAGGGTTCGAAAAGTTGCTCAAAATTCCACGAATTTCATCTGGCACCGGAACAAAGATGGGCAACGGTGTCGTCCAGTTTCTGCGGGATTGGGAGGGCGTTGGCGAGCACGTGGCAGGACTATGCTTTGACACAACGTCAAGCAACACTGGTACCCACACAGGTGCCATCAATGTAATTCAAGAGGCATTTCAAAAACATATCCTTTTTCTCGCATGCCGACACCATATACTGGAGGTCATCGCCGCTGCAGTTTTCGGTCTATTCTTTGTGTCGAAGGGTCCAACTATCCCACTCTTCAATCGGTTCAAGGAGAACGAGTGATCAAAGAAAGTACAACTCTCTGGACAGTGAGACAACTAGGTCATCTGGGTGTGCCAAGAGAAGCAATTTCTGGAGAGGCAAAAAGTTCTAGCAAGCGAGTTCCTAACAGAACAACTTCGCAATAAGCACCAATGACAGTACTACATCGAGTTCATCCAGCTGGCCATCATCTTGTTGGATAGTGCACGTTACTCGAGACACCAGTTCAGCCCACCAGGCGCCTACAACCGTGCACGCTGGATGGCAAAAGGGATCTGCTGCTTGAAGATATTCGCCTTCCGAGAGCAGTTCGAGCTTACTAGTCACCACACACGCATACCGACTCTACAGCGCATCTGCCTGTTCACGATCACCATCTACATCAGATCATGATTAGATGCAGGCAGCTGCAGACGTGCGCCTATCAACAACCTCTGCCTCTTCCGTGACTTGGATAACATCGATGAAATGGATGGTGTGATTGCACAGACAACAGCAATGAAAATGAGGGGCCATATCTGGTATCTCAGTGAAGACCGTATCTCACTGGCGCTCTTCTCTGACCGTGTCTCTGCAGACGAGAAGGCGGCTATTGTAGTCGCCTTTGGGAGACCTGCAAAGAAGAATGACCTGCGGCGGATGGAGGCGAAGAAGATAGTATGCTTCAATGTAGTGCACCTAGCCAATTTTGCAACGGAACGTTCGCTCAACTTCGTCAGTGCTCTCGACATTGTACGCAGCTTTCTCAACAGCAAGCCTGAGACGTGGCCCAGCCGCCAAGACTATCTCAACGCAACGTATATACATATATATACTTATAAATAAATATATTGATGCATTTGTGAATTTATATATATATTATAGGCCATGGGCCAGATATGCCCCTCGTGCACCCCCCCCCCCACAACTCTACCAACCCATGTATTTTTGAAGCTTTGGGGTCTCTTGAAGATGATTTTAAGTGGTAACAGTGAAAAAGTTGGGTCTCACTACCCATTTCCAGCCTATCTTGGATGGTACCCTGAAATATCGTATTTCTCATCAATGTCGCGTGGTATTTAATCACACACCACAATCGTCATTGTATAGTCATATATGTCTCAATATGTACTTGTAATATGTCAAATTGAAGGTTTTGATATGCTGATCATTATAATAGCAATCACTAGATATCTACTATTATGGCATGTGTCCTAATTAGCATTAGATGACATCATTATTTTTGTCAAATATATAAATTTCCTTTGATTCTATGGCCTCTTTAAGATCAAAATAATAATGTATGACACTCTGCAGCATCATATCTTTCATTTGATACCAGAATTGTCTTTCTGTCATTATAAATGGATTAGATATGATGCTTCAAAGATAAACGTAGTGTCGCTGATCAAGTGGCGAAAGCAAAGATAACCATGAATATGGATGCCATACTGTCAAAACTGTCTAAATTATGTGTATGTTTTCAGGTATACATTTACGCCATATTAATTTCAGATGCATAAAACAAAGCACTACATATTTCATATAATGTACATGTATATTAGCTTAATGTGGTATCCAAAACTAGTGAATTAAGTTGTGACAAATGTCAACCGCACAGACAAATCGAAAGCCAGTAGTCAGTATCTCAAAATATGATAATCAAGTTTAAAGCGAATTACGTATGTATGACATTCATTTAGATGCTAGCCATTGATAAAACAAAATGTAGTTAGATGCCAAAACATTATTCACATATTAATTGATGTACGGATACTTCCTAAACATTGATAGCTACTTAACCAATTAAATTAGTCACATTTTGTTGCTCAGTCATAACCACTGTCCCTGTCAGCGTATAGTCCCATCCCATCAGACATGTTCATGTCAGACTCGTCATCACTATCAGTGTGGTCGGGGTCTACCTGAGCTATATCAGCCAGTTCACGTGGCAGCACATCTTCATCGTACCAGAGTGGCTCAATGCTTCCATTACTGATGTTCCAGCCATGGTATCTGCTCACATTGGGGACGTCAGGCTCAGCACTATATATGCTCTCTTCCATATGAAAACTTGTTGACCCTTCTGACATGGTGGGTGAGACTGCGATTGTATGATAGTAGATTGGCCATGTCAATATCAACTGAAGGAATAACAGGTTGTCCTTGGCACACAGCTCATTGATACGAATTAGCCTGAAGTCATCAACGTTTGACACCTTTGATGCTCTACTATACACAGCACAAGTGAAGCTGTCCAGCTCATCAATCCTTTCGCCAGGTAGGTCCCATGTATCTCCCAGCTTCTTGAGTACATGAATGTATTTAGGAATATTCAGTAGAGGTTTCACTGGTTTTAGTTTGCCAATCCCTCGGAAAGCACTAGTGCTGTCACATCTACTGAAAGCATACAGAACCATCAGAGCCGTACATTTGTCTTGGCCGAGATCAACTCCTAGTTTGCTGACACCAATCAATATTTGCTTATTTCCTACACCAATGTCAAACAAGATGGTGATGTCTCCAATTGATGCAGCACAGTGCAGAAGAACGAAGAAGATGTCTGAATCTGGGCTCTTCACACGAACGAATCGGTAATTCCTACTCCTCGCGTAATTAACATAGAGAATAACTCTTGAGTCAGTTTCCTGTGATGACTTCAGAAGGGGCAGTTCATGGGTTACTGTCATCCGGCCATCATTGGAAGGCAGCAGAGTGGCAGTCTCCTCATATATGAAGATCACTTGTCTTCTATGCAGTTTTGATCCGTATTCATCAATCTGCCACAGCTTCAGAAGCAGTTTGATGAACTGACACTTGTTTTCACCATTGGACAAGGATGATTTCCAATCAGGTGGCCTCGTGGTTGCCTCTCCTTTCAGAATCAGCTTCTCTCTAGTGTGGCCGACTCCTTCAGGTTCAGCGACCTCTCCTTTTTCCTTGTTTGAGATGGTATCTCAGGGCAGTCACCAGATTCCGCAGAATGATCATCACTGCCAACTTCCTGTAACATGCCATGAGCTGTGTGAATTGATCCTATCCTTTTCCTGTGAGATCATTCAGAAGGTGTTCGAAATTCTGAATGGAATACCGTTGGTCCTGGTGGTGACCTGACATTCTGGTTGGAGAAAAGAGTGGACGACTGCGTAACAGGTTCAGCTAACGTTGTCTCCAGCTCCAATGAAAAGGAATAGCTTTCACAATGTCCCATTCTATTCAGCAGAATTACGAGTTTTTTACATTTGAACATATGACGCATGGACATGCTCATGAAGAGGTGTTTTAACAGCTTCCATGATCCATTGGTTGTTGCCCGGCAGATGTCCTGACCAATTGATAGAACAAGTCTCTCTGTGCGGGATGATGTGGGAGCTGCCATCCCAGTTACGACATAACACAACAATTTGTGGAGTGTGTCTGGTACGATAATGTCAATTCTGTCACAATCACGGGGAGTTGGTGGCCATTTAAGATCAGGTGCTTCAGCAAACCCATCCTGGATAATCTGTCGAAGATATGTACCAGTGGTCTTGATAACATCAGTTGATCCCAACTAGAAGGCATGTTTCACGGCTGTTGTGATGTCAATCTGTGAAACATAGACTACGCTTGACTGGAACTTCCCCATATCGCAGAAGGACAGTCTGCCTTTGAAGGGTTCATGAGTTTTAAGTTTGAGTTTTAATTTCTTACTCCGGAAGTCAGGATTACTATGCTATGTATTCTCTAGGCTGGATATGTACACCTGTTGCAGGTCAGCCAATTTCACCATCTTCCGATCATGCAGGACATCCTTCTCCACCATGCAACAGATTATGTCAAATCCCTTTTCACGGGCTTCCATCAAGTTGAACTGGTTAACACGTGCCACTTCATCTGTACTTCGTCATTTCTCTGGTTTTTGCATATAGTTCATGCATTCTTGTGGAAGTTGGCTTCACAAGCAAACAGACCATATTCTTGTGAGGAACTTCTCATCCTGTTTTATTTCTGCCATCGTCGCCACAGTCTTACATTCATCAAATTCAAACTGACTCATGCATTGACTGGTCCATGTGCCTTTCACTTTTACTGTCTTAAGACCCTCTGATCCACAGAAAATACAGTCCGACTTGAAGATGATTTTATCACCTTCTGTGGAAGTTATGCGGCTCGTACGTTGAAGTGTGGAGGCATCAGGTGGTGGTGATGAGGTGGACGTCAGCCTGTCCATATTCATGATGAAACGTTTGTAGCATTCCCAATGGAAGCCCATTATTATTATTATTACTAGCATTTCTATAGCGCCATATCTCCGGGACCAGCCCGTTCATAGGCGCGTACACACATTGTAAGACGTACATGGAAACAAATGTAAAAATATATGTGTATAAAGATGCCGGTAAATGTAATAATTATTAAGATTTACAAGATTGTATATATATATATAATGTGACTAAATACATGACATATTTGCACAAATATTAAGATAATTAATTAAAAGAATATATATTATGATATATAAAATTATTAAAAGATAAATAATAATAAATTAATTAAAATACATTATATAATATAAATTATTTAAATGATTAAATACATGTTCATAAAAAGTGTCCTACAGCACAGTTCCTCAGTCGATGTACGCCTGCTTAAATAGATACGTTTTAAGGTAAGTTTTGAATTTATCCAAAGTCTCTATTTGACGAACGTTTATTGGTAGAGCGTTCCAGAGCGTAGGTCCAGACACGGAGAAAGCTCGTCTGCCGTAGCCCTCTAAGTTGTAGCGCGGGACTACAAGCAGATGTAGATCAGCAGATCGGAGGTTGGGCGTATACGGTATTATGAGCTCTTGGACATAGGCTGGAGCAAGACCATGTAAAGCCGTGAAAACAAGGACCAGCAGTTTGTACTGGATACGCCAGCGAACTGGAAGCCAATGCAGTTCGACCAGCACAGGTGTTATGTGCTGGTGCTTTCGGCGTCTTGAAATTAGTCTTGCTGCCGAGTTCTTTACCATCTGCAATTTGTTCATAAGTGCCTCGGTGATGCCGTACAGGACCGCGTTACTGTAGTCCAGGCGCGATGTCACCAGGGCGTGGACTAGTGTCTTACATGCATCAGTAGTAAGACAATGTCTTATTTTTGAAATTGCGTAGACATGGTAGTACGCTGATTTGGACATCTGTAACACGTGTGACGACATTGTTAGTCCAGAGTCGATTGTAATCCCGATGTTGCGGATGGTCGGTGACTGAACAACGTTACATCCGCATACACTAACACACTAAACGTCATGCAAGTGTTTACAATTTGGTGCCGAGGTGATAATAACCTCGGTCTTGTTTTCGTTCAGCAGTAGATTGTGGTCTGACATCCACTGCTTCGCTTCTTCGATGCATCGCTCGATGCGGTCAACCGCAACAGCGGCTTCTCCATCCCGCGTTCCACTCAAGTCAACATACAACTGGGCGTCATCTGCATAAAGATGGTATTGCAGCTTGTGCCTTCTGAAGATAGCACCCAATGGCAGAGTGTATATGGAGAAGAGATTTGGGCCCAGCACAGACCCCTGTGGGATGCCAGATTCGAGCAATGTTCTATTTGTGTTGTGGCCACTAATGCACACTGACTGAGTCCCGTTCGACAGGTATGACTCCAGCCATTTCAGTGCGATGCCTTCAATGCCTATGCTGCGCAACTGGTTGATTAATATCGAGTGGTCAACAGTATCAAACGCCGCACTCATATCGAGCAGCACTGCCAGCACACCTTTCCTTTTGTCAAGGGAATGGATATGGTCATTCTGAATGCGCACCAGTGCTGTCTCAGTGCTGTGATGTTGTTTGTATGCACTTTGGAAAATGTCCATCAAATTGTTGTCGTCTAGATGCTGGCGAAGTTGGACTGCTACGTGGCGCTCCAGTAACTATGAAACAAATGACAAATTCGATATAGGCCGGTAGTTGTTCATCGAGTCTGAATCAAGGTTTGGTTTCTTTAATAGTGGTGTGATCACAGCATGTTTGAAGTTGGCCGGCACAGACCCCGACTCGAGCGACATGTTGATGATTGTAGCTAATGTCGGCGCAAGAATGTCAATGTTGGTTTTCACGAGTGAGGTAGGAAGTGGATCGAGCGCGCTTGATTTTGTTGGACACTTCCTTACCAAAGAGAGAACGCCGTCTGTGGTGATGCAGTAAAACGCTTTGACTGTGCAAGACTGTTCACAATGCACGTACTCAGCGTTGACAGTTTGCAGGCGTATACTCGCTAACTGGCATCGAATGTCTAACACTTTGCGTGTGAAGTGCACGAGAAAGTCATCTGCCAGTTGTGCTATACCAGACACAAGAATGGGCTGTTTTGGAGTAGTTTTTCTCTTCATCAAGTCATCCATGATCCTGAACAGTGCTTTGTTGTTACGTGCACATTCATCAATTTTTGTTGTGTAGAATTTGGCTTTCACAGACTGTCCAGTGTAGATGTCTCGGTGAATCTGCAGCTTTGTCAGTCTCCATTTCCGCTCTGCTTGTCGGAGCTTTCGCTTAGGAAGCGATAATTCCACTATGTGCCAAGGCGTGTTGGGGCGCACAGTAATTGACCGTGTGATCAACGGAGCGTGGCTGTAACAGTTCTTGCAAGGAAGTGTCATACTGTTGCGACAAGTCTGCAATGTTGTTACACGGGCGTCTTGCCAGGTGTGAAAGTTCGAAAATCTGATCTTAAATTCGTGGGATTAATCGCAGCATATTTTCGATAAGAAACCCGCTTCTTTGTTCGGTTCGGCTTTGGTGTTTGGACCATGCAGTTTACAGCGTGGTGATCGGTGATCAGGGTTCCCACCGTCACTGATGTCAGAACGCTTCCTGACGATGGTGAAATTACTAGGTCCAAAATATTGCCGATGGTGTGTGTCGGATCACGAACATGTTGCTGCAAGTTGGTGACGTGCAGGAGATCAGAGAAGTCGTTTGAGTCTTTATTTCCGGCCTTTCCATAGTGGATGTTAAAATCGCCCACGATAATTAGTCCAGTCAACTGTGCTGTGAAAAGTTCCAGGAGATTGGTGAACTCGGCCTTAAACGTTTTGAAAGAAACACCGCCTCGGCCTGTGGATGGAGGTCTGTAAACAAGTAATAACCTGATAACACTTGATGGTGTAGCAAACACCACCTCGAGGCACTGGAAGGACAATGCTGACCAGTGTCGCGATAAGATCATGTTGATACACGACTTGTATAAAACACCGATTCCCCCACCTCGTCGGTCGGGCCGAGGTTGGTGCACGAAGTTGTATCCTTCCGGGGTCAACTTGCTGGTGTTTGGGATGTCCTTGGGGTCATCTGTCAGCCACGTCTCTGTAAGCGCGATGATGTCAAGATCATGTTCGTGGATATAATCGGTAATGAAATCAGTTTTGTTCCTGACGGATCTTGCATTTAGCAGAGCAAGGTTTGTGCAGTTGCAAGGATTGTATGGTAATGTCAGAGTAATCAAGTTGTCACGCCGATGTACAGGCTTAGTGGGAGTTGTTGGTCGCGCTGACAAAAGTACACGTATCAGTCGTTGTTTGCGTGCACCCCCACGACAACCTCGATGGGTGGGCCGATGGAGTGCCACCCCCGCTTCACAAGCAGCTCTCCAGGCAGCATTGTTGAGCCGAATGTGACTGCGACCGCTGGGCCGTAACCGATGCAGGTAGTCTTGGGTCATGCTGGGCGTGTAAACAACGTTCTCTTTGTCCGGGTTACACATGACCGATCACAAGCTTGTCAATGTCACACAGGTGCAATCGCAAATGTAAAATGTATGTCGGTTAAAATAGTAAAAAGTCACAAAACACTTGATAACACCATTTAGTCCAGTGTCCTCTTGGTGTATTCATAAAATATATATATATACAAACTTGAGTGCTGTAGATTGGCTAGAACTGGTAAAATCCTCAATATATCCAGATAGCACCTATAGGTGCAGCCACATAGGCGCAAACCAATATATATATATGTAGCCATGATATTCCATCACTGTGTTGGGGATGAGCTTGCACGTGTCCTCCATCCTGTGGGTTGAAGTTGGATGTTCTGAAAGTCTCTTCTCGTTGATCTCCTGCAATTTCGCCAACTTCTTCTCTGCATCCCGCATACCAGACATGAGTTGACGTTATCCATATTTTAAGCCCTCTACGTGAAACATACAAGTAGGTTCGACAGTTTGATCATTTGTTCGTTTTCGTTTTAATAGTAAATACATACAAAGGTAGGTATGCAATATCAGCAGGTCAACGCAGGTAAAGCTTATAATTTATCATTATCTAACTTAAATAACACTTTAACTTATCGATATATGTGAAGTTGACCTGAGGTATTCGAATAAGCTGCAATTGAAAGGTACATAATATAATATGAGACTTAAATAATATATTATGAAACTTAAATAATATAATATGGGATACAACCTGGTGATCTCCGCATACCATGATGAAACATGTAAGAAAACTAGTATTCCAGCTGCAAACATGTACCTAGATATCGCAAAAGAACGTAAATCACTTATAAAACAACAATATTATGGTCACTTCTTCAATACATTTGAAACAATCCATTGCTGGTGGAGTTCAGTGTGTAATAATAAAAAATGCCCTGGGTTACGCCTCTTGATCCGCGACACTACGGTTATCTTTGAAGCATCATATCTAAGCCATATATAATGACAGAAAGACAATTCTGGTATCAAATGAAAGATATGATGCTGCAGAGTGTCATGCATTGTTATTTTGATCTTAAAGAGGCCATAGGATCAAAGGAAATTTATATATTTGACAAAAATAATGATGTCATCTATGCGATCACGAGTGAGAATGGGGAATGGTTATTCTATGCTAATTAGGGCACATGCCATAATAGTAGATATATATTGAATGTTATTATAATGATCACCAGATGAAAACCTTCAATTTGACATATCACAAGTACATATTGAGACTTATATGACTATGCAATGACGTTTGTGGTGTGGATGATTAAATACCACGCGACATTGATGAGAAATACGATATTTCAGGGTACCATCCAATATAGGTTGGAAGTGGGTAGTGAGACCCAACTTTTTCACTGTTACCATTTGAAATCATCTTCAAGAGTCCCCATAGCTTAAAAAACATGAGTTGGTAGAGTTGTGGGAGGGGGTGCACGAGGGGCATATCTGGCCCATGGTCTATTAAGGTGTCCATGTTTGCATGTGTACACGTATGCATGTATGACTGCATGTGTGTTTGCAAGATTCTTGACATCTAAACACTTAAATAGACATCTGGAAAACGACCTTTGGGTCATCATCGTCACTCTAGTGACAGTGATATATGAGATGGCCCATTGAAAATATAACATGGACAAGGTCATCATAATTAAATAAAGCTTTTACTTACTAGCGAATAAACACGGCGGACGCCTGACGTAACCTGTGATCTCTGCACACAGGCCAGCTTACCGGAGACAACTGTTAGTCACAAGGAGCTATGGACACGTTTGTGAGTAGGCCATTTTTTACGTGTTTGTTAGCTGCCAAGTCAAATTCCCATCCACTCATATTTAGCGATTGTGTTGGATAGCGTATGCCATGCTTTAATATTTATATGGTTACACTGGATCTAGTCGAAATATTACGGTAATTCATGTCACATAAGTGCAATTATAATATAACGAGATTGGTAGAATACAGGACAATGTTTCCATTTGTTTCACTGCTGCCGCTGTGGTTGATTGGGGAATTAGGCTAAATCACATTAGTTTAGATGTATCGATATGCGTGATTATTAATTATAAAACTACATTGTTTCCGTAATATTTGAATAACTGAATACACAATTCTGTTGAAGCTACACTATCAAAAAAATTGCATTTAATAAAGCCAAGATATTTCTCGCAATTTGAATGTTTCCCATTAAAAGTGTTCAAATTGAACATAAGACATTCCAACATTAGACACCAGGGATATTATGGGGACAGGTGAGGCTAATGGACTAACCGTAATTTCCTGAAAATGTGATGTTTGGTTCTATAATGAAGACCTGCGAAAACAGCAAGCGGGATGAAGTATAATTAATTCAGCGTAACGTGTGTATGGGATTCAACTTGAGTAACCTAATAATGTTTCCACACCTGGCTGGAGAGAAAAATTCCGAGTAACGCAATACAAAAGGTCGCTTTAAGTGCATTAACACAGGTTATTACGTCATAGGTTGGAGGCAACATTACGAACTAATTCCGATCTTTCGACCATTTTGCTTCCATACTTTTCGTACATTTTATTGCATACTCTGCTATTTAGATATGCCTTTCCGTGTCTTTTTTCATTAACTTTCCTCCTTATTGTTCTATTTCTCATTCTGACATCATCATTTATTATTGAATCCATGCTGTCATATGTCATTCTCTCCGCTTTTATTCTCTGCTATGCGATCGGCAAAATTGCTACGTTCTACGGATTTCCCTTGCTATCTGCCATCAGAACCAGATGCCAAATCCCCACTTCCCCCTATGCCGACTTCCTCCTTTGTATAAATAAAAAGAACGAGTACCAATTGTTCGTACGAACCAAATGGTCCGCACACATTATAATTCCTGTCGTAATCAGTCCAACTGAAAACTGTATTGCTATGCGCGAAGCAGGTTATTAATTTTAAGCCACTTGTGAGTCTGCTGACTTAGCAAATTAATCTATTTGATTCAATAACCGCAATCTGCGAGGCAAATTGTACATGGGTAACCGCGGCAACTTCCAACACGTGTACCGACTTACAGGGCAACCTGTGAACAAACATGATTTGGTCAAGTGGTTCTTGTTTGTCTGCTCCGATGTCCACATCAATATCACTGTCCCACTCCAGTGGAATGTCCACGGTCAAAATGGGCCTATTAGAGTGCGATAGCTTATCTGACAAATCCTCGGCTTATCTATAAATCGAGAGAATTCCGGTTCGAAACCATTTATTGCAGTTTTGAAATTTGGGGAATTTCGTACACTCCATGGTTCTTCAATTCATTTAGCAGTACCTGACAGTGACTGGTGTATATATATATATATATAGCGTGATGATTCGCAGAGAAGTTGCGACAGTGTTCTAATGAAAAGGTCGTCCGTTGGTTAAAGAGTAAAACGCTTTAAGTGGTCCCAAGGACAAGATACCGCGATATGTAAGAACTTTCCATTTACTGTGAAGGCCATATCGTTTGCATAGTTCTATTCCATTAGTAAGTTCAGGTTCACAATTGATTATTCATGGCTACTTATTTTTTGCTGGACTGCAACTGGGGCTTAGTATTAGTTTGCATAAATATCATAGTGTACTTTGAAAATAACTTATTCCAGCGTGTAGTTTCCCTTTCAGCTTACGATGTCCGTGATGCTAGCTATGTCCGCCTGTGTTGCCGGAGCTGTTGAAAAGACTCCCTACGAATATTGCCTGATGTCTTGCGACGAACTGTTCATGCAATGCCTCCAAAGACAATGCCCTGGTTGGACGTGGCCTCTTCCGGTTTTGCAAATATGTGTAGATGAACGAATCGATTGCATTGACGAATGCGTCGTCTACAATGATGATCTTACGTAAATATGGCTCGACCAACAGTATTGGTATTGCTGGTTATTATTATCAACAGAAGACTTGTTTCACTGCAGTATAAATACAACGTGAACCCGTATATACTGCTTGGTTTAGCCACTACAATGCTGTACGAAAGAAGGTGATCGCAACATTAGACACGCGAAATCTGCAGTGTGTTGAATAAATATCACGACGAGAGTTTTACTAATTCGAAGAGTTACGGCGATATGTGGAGAGATCGGCTGTGATGTGTCCGAAGTGCAGATGTGAGAAACCTGGTAAATACTCCAGTTGTTTGTTTTTGTACACAAAAAACACTCATTTTCTTTGGGTTTATTAACATCGATCAGTAACTGTAGTTCATAGTCTGTGAGTTAACCATGTTTCACAAGGTCTACATTTTATTCACATTTAACACGATTCCGGTAATGTATATACAACAAGTGGGCAAAAAAACCTCTGGCATATCTGGATTACAACAATCTGCTTCTCATTGTCTCTGTCTGTCTAAATGTATGTCTGTCTGCCTGTCTGTCAGCCTGAATGTCTGTCTGTCTGTCTGTCTGACGGTCTGCCTCTCTCTCTCCCTTTCTCTCTCTCTCTCTCTCTATATATATATATATATATCTCGCTCTTTCTCTCTATCTCTCTGTCCGTGCGTGCGCACGTGCGTGTGTGCGTATGTACTTGTGTGCGTGTATGCGTATGTGCGTGTGCGCGTGCGCGTGCGCGTGTGCGCGTGTGCGCGTAAGCGTGTGCGCGTGTGTGCGTGTGTTATTTGTTTTAAATGTATTCGCTTTGCCAGCATTACGATGATACTTACATTATGTAAATAAGGATCAACCCTTCAAAACACGTATCCAGAAGATGTTTATGTAGTAAGATGAACATACAACGTTCGTTCTTTCATGTGCCAACACTAAATTCTGTAGCCGAGCCAGGTCATATTGACATAACATAGCATGTCACACTAGTCATATGATCCTGTCACAAGCTCTATCCATGTCAATTTTGATCCGCCACAGCGAAGCGGGTATTAAGTCGCAAGGGTCTATACTGGAAACGAGCCAAAATAACTGCCTATGTCATGGTCCGTCAATTTGTGTAATTTGGGCAGATATGCATACTTTCAATTTCCAGTATATTTTCCTCAACAAACAACCACAAATTAATAAAATACATACATTTAATAGCCCATATAAAAAAACAGTATACAGTATGAGTCAAAATAGCCTCGTTCCCCGAAACTATGCTTTTTAGTGTTCGCATAAATTTTAGCTATCAATCAAAAACTCCTCCAAATATTTCAACAAATGAGGTAACGTTTTACAGCTCATGGTCTTGGAATCCAAAAAGTGCACAATACAATTTCACAAATTTGCTACTTAATACCAGCTTTGGTATAACAGGTCACAATTGTGATCAATGATCATGCATGTACATACTTGCGTAAGTATGTATGTATGTATGTATGTATGTATGTGTGTATGTATGTATGTATGTATGTATGTATGTATGTATGTATGTATGTGTGTATGTAGTTGTGTATGTGTGTGTGTATGTGTGTATATGTGTGTGTATGTACGTGTTTATGTATGTACGTATGTACTTATGTACGTATGCACGTATGCTCGTATGCACATATGTACGTACGTACGTATGTATGCGTATATGTATATTTTTGTGTGCGTATTCGTGTGTATCCGTATGCGTGGATGTGTGTATGTGTGTATGTGTGTATGTGTGTATGTGTGTATGTGTGTATGTGTGTATGTGTGTGTGTGTGTGTGTGTGTGTGTGTGTGTGTGTGTGTGTGTGTGTGTGTGTGTGTGTGTGTGTGTGTGTGTGTGTGTGTGTGTGTGTGTGTGTGTGTGTGAGTGTGTGAGTGTGTGTGTGTGTGTGTGTGTGTGTGTGTGTGTGTGTGTGTGTGTGTGTGTGTGTGTGTGTGTGTGTGTGTGTGTGTGTGTGTGTATGTGTGTATGTGTGTATGTGTGTATGTGAGAATATGTATGTTTGTTTGTGTGCTTGTGTTCTTGTGTTCTTGTGCGTATGTGCGTATGTGCGTATGTGCGTATGTGTATGTAGTTGTATATGTGTGTGTATGCATGTGTGTGTATGTACGTGTTTATGTATGTACGTATGTACGTATGTACGTATGCACGTATGCACGTATGCACGTATGCACGTATGTACGTATGCACGTATGTACGTATATATGTATGTATGTGTATATGTCTATATGTGTGTGCGTATGCGTGTGTATGTGTATGCGTGGATGTATGTATGTGTGAAGATGTATGTATGTTTGTATGCAGGTATGCATGTGTGTATGTACGTATGTATGTACGTATGTATGTATGTATGTACGTATGTATGCATGTATGCATGTATGCATGTACGCATGTATGCATGTATGCATGTATGCATGTATGCATGTATGTATGTTGTATGTAATGTATATATGTACGCATTTATCTATGCATGCTTGCATGCAATCATCTGCAACTACTTAAAAGGAACTGAAACACACCTGTTGATGCTGTCGTCGACGAATCGGTCATTATTTCGCAGGGAGATATGGGGTTGGTCATTTTCGAACCAAAATAAAATATTACAATGACACTATTATAATAAAAAAATTACTCGTTTTCCTAAGTCACGTTAGTATATTAAATAGTTTACTTGCTTGCTTGGTCATGTTATTTTTTAAGTGTTTTCCTATTTAAATGTATATACTTTGTTTCATGCTTTCAATGCTTCCTTCAAAGTTAACAACATGTTGAAGTACACCCTTTTGAAAACAGCATCATTCACGCCTGTACAGACGAGTCATGTAATCTGATAGCATACAATATTGTTTGCAAATTATTTTATCATGTGACTGAAACTAATATATTTACATTTTCGGTTAGTAATAAGTAAGTACAATTATCTAGTACTGACCGTTTGGGCAACAAAACACACATGACCTATTGCTGTAACCTGACAGCCGATAAGTTAATTTTGAATAGAATGTCAGCAATATGTTAGTCAACAGTAGATAAAAACTAGAACGTTCAGTTTATTTCTACATAATACTAATACACGGACAAATCCAGCTTTGTTTATTGTTATGTCCTAATATGAAGCAAAGAAGGCATGGAATAAGGCACCTTCCCTATCCACTGGAAATATTTTGAACTGAACAGTTGACCACATGCAACATGTCGAGGCATAGATTCTAGTGTTTTTAATTTTAGTTATGGATACAATGCCAAAAGCGGTGTCCAGCCCCCTGGACCCACCACAGGATCCATTGTTGTAATACAACATTTCAATAAAAAATTAGATACTTTAATATTAAGTGAACACGCACCTAAGTGAACGAGTTTAAATAATAAAGTGATTGTATACGTGTGAAATGGACGGAAACGATAACAGTTAGATCACAGGATGATAATGACGATGATGACGATGATGATGATTAATATTATAATGATGATGATGACAACGACGATGACAATGACGATGATGGTGATGGTGATGGTGATGGTGATGCCATTTTCTTTCTTTTTTGTTTCTTAATTCAACTGATACAATAATGGTGTTAATTATTACAAACCACACTTTAATCCAACAGCAGTTGTTTTACAATGTGTAACTACAACTTTGTATAAGCCGTCCTGCTCGTTTTCAGGATACCAGTTTCCTACAAAACAAAACAATATAGATGTTGTTGCACATGACACACCAAACAAAACCCAATCGTTGTATGCGTACTTAAAAGTCGAGTGCATTTAGCCAATGTATCGAATTCAGGTCATAATGACATGGCATAACATATAGTGACAGGTTATGACAGGGCATCCTATTCACTCACATTTGTTGGTCCGGTCACGAGCTATTTTCATGCCTCAGTCCGTTATTTATAATTTAACTTTGATGTACGTATGTCTTACTTACGTGACTACCTTTGTGCGTGCGTGTAGATGTATGTGTGTGAGAACGTTAAAGGTACGTATTTATTAATATATGTACATTTGTATGTTTTAATTTATGTGTGTATGTGTGCATTTATGTATGTATGCATATATATATTCACTTAATGACTGTATGCATGTCTCCGTGTACTAGTGCGTATGTGCGTATATATGTGTGTGCATGTATATATGGATGTACGGATCTACGGAGAGGTGACAGACGGACGGGCGGATGGACGGATGTGTGTATGGGAATATGTGAGCTTAGGTTAAGTTAAGCCTAGCATTAATTAACGTATATATGTATGTACGTATGTACGTATGTTCGTATGTTCGTATGTTCGTATGTACGTATGTACGTATACACGTATGCACGTATGCACATATACACGTATGCACGTGTGCACGTATGTACGTGTGTATTGTGTATGTATGTATGAATGTATGTATGTATGCATGTAAGCATGTGAAGCAGGTATGAATGTACACATATATACTTATAAATGTATTGATGCATTTGTGAATTTATGTGTGTATTAAGGTGTCCATGTTTGCACGTGTGCATGTATAGATGCATGTATGCAAGACTCCTGACATAAAATAACTTAAATAGACATATGGAAAACGACCTTTGGGTCGTCATCGTCACTCTAGTAACAGTGATATATGAGATGGCCCATTGAAAAATCACGATATAACACGGACAAGGTGATCATCATTAAAAAAGCTTTTACTTACTAGTGAATAAGCAAGCGGACGCTTGACGTAACCTGTGATCTCTGCACACAGGCCAGCTTACCGGAGTCAACTGTTAGTCACAAGGAGCTATGAACACGTTTGTGAGTAGGCCACGTTTTACGTGATTGTTAACTCACAAGTCAAATTCCCATCAACTCGTATTTAGCGTTTTTAAGCTTTGATATTCCTATAACCACACTGAACCTGGTCGAAATATTACGGTAATTCACGTCACATAACTGCAACCGTAACATGGCGATACTGATTAAATATAGTACAATGTTAGCATTTGTTTCACTGCCGCTGTGGTTGATTGGGGAACTATTTTAAATCACGTAAGTTTACACGTATCGATATGAATGATTACTAATGATGAAAGTACATTGTTTCCTTAATATTTCAATAACTTAAGACACAATTATGTTGAAGTTAGACTACCCACAACATTGCATTTAATAAACCCAATATATTTCTCGCAATGTGAATATTTCCCACATTAAGTGTTCACATTTAATACGAAATGTTCCAACACTAGACACCAGCTATATAATGGGGACAGGTGTGACTAATGGCCTAACCGTAATTTCCTGAAAATGCTCCCTGGTGATGCTGGGTTCTACAATGAAGACATGCGAAAACAGCAAGCGGGACGAAGTATAATTAATTCAGCGTACCTGAGTACATTTGTGTTGGATTCAACTTGAGTAGCCTAATACAATTTCCACATCTGGCTCGAGAGAAAGATTCCGGATAACGCAGGAGACATGGTCGCTTTAAGTGCACAAACACATGTTATTACATCATAGGTTGGAGACCACGTAACGAGTTAATTCCGATCTTTCGACGAATTTGTTTCCATACTTTTCGTCCGTTGGTTGATGGGTAAAACGCTTTGAGTGGTCCCAATGACAAGGCATGTAAGAACTTACCATTTACTGTGAAGTCCATATCGTTTGAATAATTCTATGTTCAGAGTCACAATTGATGAGTCGTTGCTACTTCTATTCTGCTGGACTGTAACTAAGGCTTAGTATTAGTTGGCATACATATCATAGTGTACTTTGTAAATAACTTATTCCAGCGTGTTGTTTCCCTTTCAGCTTACGATGTCCGTGATGTTAGCTATGTCCGCCTGTGTTGCCGGAGCTGTTGAAAAGACTCCCTACGAATATTGCCTGATGTCTTGCGACGAACTGTTCATGCAATGCCTCCAAAGACAATGCCCTGGTTGGACGTGGCCTCTTCCGGTTTTGCAAATATGTGTAGATGAACGAATTGATTGCATTGACGAATGCGTCGTCTACAATGATGATCTTACGGAAATATGACTTGACCAACAGTGTTGGTATTGCTGGTTATAATTCTCAACAGAAGGTTTGTTTCACTGCAGTTGAAACACAACGTGAACCCAAATATACTGCCTGGTTTAACCACTACAACGCTGTAGGAAAGAAGGTGATCGCGACATTAGACACATGACAATTGCAGTGTGTCGAATAAATATCACGACGACAGTTTCACTAATTCGGTTAGTTAGAATGATATGTGGAGATATCGGCTGTGTTGTGTCCGAAATGCATATCTGAGAAACCTGCTAAATACTCGCATTGTTTTTTTTTGTACAGAATAAACACTCGCTGCCACCGGGTTTATTAAAATCGACAGTAACTTTAGTTCATAGACTATTATTTAACCATTTTTCACAAGGTCTACATTTTATTCAGATTTAACACGATTTCGATAATGTACAGACAACAAGTGGACAAAAAAGCTACTGGCGTATCTGGATTATAACATTATGTCTCTATGTCTCTTTCTGTCTATCTAACTGTCTGCCTCTCTCTCGCCCTTTCTCTCTATCTCTCTCCGTGCGTGCGTACGTGCGTGCTTATGTGCGTGTGTTTGTGCGTGTGTGTGTTATTTGTTTTAAATGTATTCGCTTTGCCAGCATTACGGTGATATTTACATTCTGTAAATACGGACCAACCCTTCAACAGACGTATCTAGACGGTGTTTATGTAGTAAGATGCAGAGATACAACGTTCGTTCTTTCATGTGCCAACTCTACTTTCTGTATCCGAGCCAGGTCATATTGACATGACGTACCTTGTCACACTAGTCATATGATCCTGTCACAAGCTATATCCATGTTAATTTTGATCCGCCACAGCGAAGCGGGTATTAAGTCGCAAGGGTCTATACTGGAAACGAGCCAAAAATAACTGCCTATGTCATGGTCCGTCAATTTTTTTTATTTGGGTAGATGTGCATACTTTCAATGTCCAGTATATTTTCCTCAACAAACAACAAAAAATTCATAAAATACATACATTTTATAGCCCATATAAAAAAACAGTATACAGTATGAGTCAAAATAGCCTCGTTTCCCGAAACTATGCTTTTTAGAGTTCGCATAAATTGTATCTATCAATCACAAACTCCTCAAAATATTTCAACAAATGAGGTAACGTTTTACAGCTCATGGTCTTGGAATCCAAAAAGTGCACAATACAATTTCACATATTTGCTATTTAATACCAGCTTTGGTATGACAGGTCACAATTGTGATCAATGATCATGCATGTACATACTTGCATAAGTATGTATGTATGTATGTATGTATGTATGTATGTATGCATGTACGTACGTATGTATGTATGTATGTATTTATGTATTTATGTATGTATGTAATGTATATATGTACGCATTTATTTATGCATGCATGCATGCAATCATCTGCAACTCCTACTTAAAGGGAACTGAAACACACCTGTTGTATGCTGTCGTCGACGAAGCGTTCATTATTTCGCAGGGAGAGGTGGGTGTGGTCATTTTCGTTCAAAAATAAAATATTACATAGACATTATTATAATAAAAATGTACTCGTTTTCGTAAGTCACGTTAGTATATTAAATTGGTTACTTGCTTGCTGTTTAAATGTGTGTACTTTGTTTCATGCTTTCAGTGCTTCCTAGCATGTATTAACAACATGTTGATGAACAACATTTTCAAGAGAGCATCATTCACGCCTGTACAGACGAATCATGTAACATGATAGTATATAATATTTGTTGCATATTATTTTTCATGTGACTGAAACTATTATATTTACATTTTCGGTTAGTAATAAGTAAGTACAATTATCTGGTACTGACTTTGGGCAACAAAATACACATGACTTATTACTGTAACCGTTGACCTGACAGCTGGTAAGTTAATTTTGACTAGAATGTCAGCAATATGTCAGTCAATAGTATATAATAACTAGAGCTTACAATATACTTCTACATAATACTATACTGATCCAGTT
>OZ023209.1:16567269-16587269 GCA_963995525.1 Escarpia spicata | reverse complement strand
CAAATGCAATGAAAATGTTTACGAAAAACTGATAAGCAATGGATAAATTGACCGTTCCCAAGTTCATAAAAAGGAGGAGCGTTGGACAAGTTATATGTTATCTTTCCATTAAAACACAATAATATTGTGTAAACCACAGGAGTGGCCTAATCCACCAACAAGTGGGCAAACAGGTAAGCAGGTATACCCGTAGTAACACTGCAACATTCAAGTGGTGCAGTTCAGCTTGACAAGACCATTCGCAAATATTGACACTTAAATGTTTTGGGCGTCAACGTCACTCTGCCAAATGTGAAGCAATCAGGCGGTCATTGAGCTAACCCAATAATAGGTGTATGATGCCCTACATGTAACAGTGTTATGCTGTGAACGCGGAGAGTCATGGACACATCTGTTATGTAAATTTGTACACGTTTAATAACTGGGACGTTCTCACTCGCATCCACCAATTTTAATGATATACCTTTGTAACATGTTACTTGCCTGTTTATTTGACTGACCGGGCAAGAATCCAGCAGTAGTAGTAGTACCCATTGTGATTTTTCTTCTAAAATTGGACTGTTTGCGGAGTACAATTAATACAATCAATATTCAGAGTAAGTTTGTTAGTGTTTGTATAATAGTTCATATCTTGTTTGTAAGGATGTGTACTTTGTGTTTATTATATTAACACTACTAACATGTTCTTCATACAATACACCTTCGCTTTAAAAGTTTTTTTAAATTGTGTTCTCTTAAATTAAACTTGCATTCTTATATTAAACTACAATTTTAACTGTGTTTTTAGAATGTGTATGTACAACATGGACAATGTGAATATACAACGTGGACAATGTGTATGTACAACATAGACAATGTGTATGTACAACATGGACAATGTGTATGTACAACATGGACAATGTGCATGTACAACATGGACAATGTGTAGGTACATGTGTAGCGCCGCGGTGCAGTGGCTAGAGCTTTGGACTTTCAACCGAGAGAACCCGGGTTCGAATCCTTTGCGGCGGTGTCGAACCTTGGGCAAGTTCGTTCACTATACGTTGCTCCAGTTCACTCAGCTGTATGAATGAGTACCTGGCTATAGACAGCGGTGGATATTTGTGTACGAACAGTCTTCGCGCATTAATTGCAGCGTGGCTGGCTGCTTCCCAGAGAAGTCGAGATGGTGTTCGATTGAACAGGTCTGCCAGGGAGCAAAGTGTAAAGCGCTTTGAGCAGTCCTGAGGACTGGATACTGCGCTCTATAAGAACTTATTTTTTTTAACAATATGGACAATGTGTATGTACAACATGGACAATGTGTATGTACAACATGAACAGTGTGTATGTACAACATGAACAGTGTGTATGTACAACATGGACAATGTATATGTACAACATGAACAATGTGTATGTACAACATGACCAGTGTGAATGTACAACATGGAAAATGTGTATGTACAACATGGACAATGTGTATGTACAACATGGACAATGTGTATGTACAACATGGACAATGTGTATGTACAACATGGAGAGTGTGTGTGTACAACATGGGCAATGTGTATGTACAACATGGACACAGTGTGTGTACAACATGGACAGTGTGTGTGTACAACATGGACAATGTGTATGTACAACATAGACAGTGTGTGTGTACAACATGGACAGTGTGTACGTATCTGATCTACATGCAACTGTATATGTCATATTGGCACTTTAATATCGTGTTGGTTGTTGGGACCCCGTCGCCTTCTTAATAATCAATAACAAATACATTGTGTTTTTAATTTCTTTTCTTATGTAATTAGTATGTCAGATGTAATCGTAACTATTTGCTAGATTGTAAGTTAAGTGAACGTATTTATTCTCTGAGATGGTGTCATCAATTATTGGTAACATAACTGAAATATTTGTCAAACCCTTCCTGTAGTGGACTTTATGTACTTGTGTTCTTATTATATTTGTCAAACCCTTCCTGTAGTGGACATTATGTACTTGTGTTCTTATTATATTTGTCAAACCCTTCCTGTAGTGGACATTATGTACTTGTGTTCTTATTATATTTGTCAAACCCTTCCTGTAGTGGACATTATGTACTTGTGTTCTTATTATATTTGTCAAACCCTTCCTGTAGTGGACATTATGTACTTGTGTTCTTATTATATTTGTCAAACCCTTCCTGTAGTGGACATTATGTACTTGTGTTCTTATTATATGTGTCAAACCCTTCCTGTAGTGGACATTATGTACTTGTGTTCTTATTATATTTGTCAAACCCTTCCTGTAGTGGACATTATGTACTTGTGTTCTTATTATATTTGTCAAACCCTTCCTGTAGTGGACATTATGTACTTGTGTTCTTATTATATTTGTCAAACCCTTCCTGTAGTGGACATTATGTACTTGTGTTCTTATTATATTTGTCAAACCCTTCCTGTAGTGGACATTATGTACTTGTGTTCTTATTATATTTGTCAAACCCTTCCTGTAGTGGACATTATGTACTTGTGTTCTTATTATATGTGTCAAACCCTTCCTGTAGTGGACATTATGTACTTGCGTTCTTATTATGTGTCAAACCCTTCCTGTAGTGGACATTATGTACTTGCGTTCTTATTATATTTGTCAAACCCTTCCTGTAGTGGACATTATGTACTTGTGTTCTTATTATATTTGTCAAACCCTTCCTGTAGTGGACATTATGTACTTGTGTTCTTATTATATTTGTCAAACCCTTCCTGTAGTGGACATTATGTACTTGTGTTCTTATTATATGTGTCAAACCCTTCCTGTAGTGGACATTATGTACTTGCGTTCTTATTATGTGTCAAACCCTTCCTGTAGTGGACATTATGTACTTGCGTTCTTATTATGTGTGTCAAACCCTTCCTGTAGTGGACATTATGTACTTGTGTTCTTATTATATTTGTCAAACCCTTCCTGTAGTGGACATTATGTACTTGTGTTCTTATTATATGTGTCAAACCCTTCCTGTAGTGGACATTATGTACTTGCGTTCTTATTATGTGTCAAACCCTTCCTGTAGTGGACATTATGTACTTGCGTTCTTATTATGTGTCAAACCCTTCCTGTAGTGGACATTATGTACTTGCGTTCTTATTATGTGTCAAACTCTTCCTGTAGTGGACATTATGTACTTGTGTTCTTATTATATGTGTCAAACCCTTCCTGTAGTGGACATTATGTACTTGCGTTCTTATTATGTGTCAAACCCTTCCTGTAGTAGACATTATGTACTTGCGTTCTTATTATATGTGTCAAACCCTTCCTGTAGTGGACATTATGTACTTGCGTTCTTATTATATGTGTCAAACCCTTCCTGTAGTGGACATTATGTACTTGCGTTCTTATTATATGTGTCAAACCCTTCCTGTAGTAGACATTATGTACTTGCGTTCTTATTATATTTGTCAAACCCTTCCTGTAGTAGACATTATGTACTTGCGTTCTTATTATATGTGTCAAACCCTTCCTGTAGTGGACATTATGTACTTGCGTTCTTATTATATGTGTCAAACCCTTCCTGTAGTGGACATTATGTACTTGCGTTCTTATTATATGTGTCAAACCCTTCCTGTAGTGGACATTATGTACTTGCGTTCTTATTATATGTGTCAAACCCTTCCTGTAGTAGACATTATGTACTTGTGTTCTTATTATATGTGTCAAACCCTTCCTGTAGTGGACATTATGTACTTGCGTTCTTATTATATGTGTCAAACCCTTCCTGTAGTGGACATTATGTACTTGCGTTCTTATTATATGTGTCAAACCCTTCCTGTAGTGGACATTATGTACTTGCGTTCTTATTATGTGTCAAACCCTTCCTGTAGTAGACATTATGTACTTGTGTTCTTATTATATGTGTCAAACCCTTCCTGTAGTGGACATTATGTACTTGCGTTCTTATTATATGTGTCAAACCCTTCCTGTAGTGGACATTATGTACTTGCGTTCTTATTATGTGTCAAACCCTTCCTGTAGTGGACATTATGTACTTGCGTTCTTATTATGTGTCAAACCCTTCCTGTAGTGGACATTATGTACTTGCGTTCTTATTATGTGTGTCAAACCCTTCCTGTAGTGGACATTATGTACTTGTGTTCTTATTATATTTGTCAAACCCTTCCTGTAGTGGACATTATGTACTTGCGTTCTTATTATGTGTCAAACCCTTCCTGTAGTGGACATTATGTACTTGCGTTCTTATTATGTGTGTCAAACCCTTCCTGTAGTGGACATTATGTACTTGCGTTCTTATTATGTGTCAAACCCTTCCTGTAGTGGACATTATGTACTTGCGTTCTTATTATGTGTCAAACCCTTCCTGTAGTGGACATTATGTACTTGCGTTCTTATTATGTGTGTCAAACCCTTCCTGTAGTGGACATTATGTACTTGTGTTCTTATTATATTTGTCAAACCCTTCCTGTAGTGGACATTATGTACTTGTGTTCTTATTATATGTGTCAAACCCTTCCTGTAGTGGACATTATGTACTTGTGTTCTTATTATATTTGTCAAACCCTTCCTGTAGTGGACATTATGTACTTGCGTTCTTATTATATGTGTCAAACCCTTCCTGTAGTGGACATTATGTACTTGCGTTCTTATTATGTGTCAAACCCTTCCTGTAGTGGACATTATGTACTTGCGTTCTTATTATGTGTGTCAAACCCTTCCTGTAGTGGACATTATGTACTTGTGTTCTTATTATATTTGTCAAACCCTTCCTGTAGTGGACATTATGTACTTGTGTTCTTATTATATGTGTCAAACCCTTCCTGTAGTGGACATTATGTACTTGCGTTCTTATTATGTGTGTCAAACCCTTCCTGTAGTGGACATTATGTACTTGTGTTCTTATTATATTTGTCAAACCCTTCCTGTAGTGGACATTATGTACTTGCGTTCTTATTATATGTGTCAAACCCTTCCTGTAGTGGACATTATGTACTTGCGTTCTTATTATATGTGTCAAACCCTTCCTGTAGTGGACATTATGTACTTGCGTTCTTATTATGTGTCAAACCCTTCCTGTAGTGGACATTATGTACTTGTGTTCTTATTATGTGTCAAACCCTTCCTGTAGTGGACATTATGTACTTGCGTTCTTATTATGTGTCAAACCCTTCCTGTAGTGGACATTATGTACTTGTGTTCTTATTATATGTGTCAAACCCTTCCTGTAGTGGACATTATGTACTTGTGTTCTTATTATATGTGTCAAACCCTTCCTGTAGTGGACATTATGTACTTGTGTTCTTATTATATGTGTCAAACCCTTCCTGTAGTAGACATTATGTACTTGTGTTCTTATTATATGTGTCAAACCCTTCCTGTAGTGGACATTATGTACTTGTGTTCTTATTATATGTGTCAAACCCTTCCTGTAGTGGACATTATGTACTTGTGTTCTTATTATATGTGTCAAACCCTTCCTGTAGTGGACATTATGTACTTGTGTTCTTATTATATGTGTCAAACCCTTCCTGTAGTAGACATTATGTACTTGCGTTCTTATTATATGTGTCAAACCCTTCCTGTAGTGGACATTATGTACTTGTGTTCTTATTATATGTGTCAAACCCTTCCTGTAGTGGACATTATGTACTTGTGTTCTTATTATATGTGTCAAACCCTTCCTGTAGTAGACATTATGTACTTGCGTTCTTATTATATGTGTCAAACCCTTCCTGTAGTGGACATTATGTACTTGCGTTCTTATTATGTGTCAAACCCTTCCTGTAGTGGACATTATGTACTTGCGTTCTTATTATGTGTCAAACCCTTCCTGTAGTGGACATTATGTACTTGTGTTCTTATTATATGTGTCAAACCCTTCCTGTAGTGGACATTATGTACTTGTGTTCTTATTATATGTGTCAAACCCTTCCTGTAGTGGACATTATGTACTTGTGTTCTTATTATATTTCGAAAGTGTTTCAATGAGCCAAATGTAACTTGTTTAAAATAACAATTTTTGGGCGGCAGCTGCGAAAGCGACCAACCATGGCCTTAGTGGTAATCTCCCTGACCCATTTTTAGCTTATATACAGCAACATGACAGTCCATGGTTAGGATATTGTCAGTTCGCAATTCCGTACATTAATTCATTATTGTTCTATTTTTGTGTTATACATGTTATCTAAAACTACACGAATGCATTGCCTACCTGCTATTTTTCAACACATATTATTTCATAATATTTATGTTTTTAAAATTGTACCGTTTTGTTTTATATGTGGGTCAAATAAACACCACGATTCCGATTTCGATTCATGAATTTATTTCCAAACTACTATCAACGACTTGTCTGTCTCCTCTCTGTCAAGTTTTTTCCATGACCCTATTATCTCTCCCTCCATCTTGTTCACGCTGTCACGTTAACATAAAGTTGATCTTAATTTTGTTCTTCGAACACCCTCTTTATTTTCCACGGTGGCTTTGTCACCCCTTCATTGCTCATTCTCTAAATGTACCCTGTAAATAGCGGTCTTTTCTTTGTAAGTGGTTCTTCATTCCACCTGTTTCTCGTACCCCGCCAGTGCACTCTTTGTCCTTTCACTTGCTATATGTTCCCAATGTCTGCTTCTGTACATTTAGCCAATGTCCATCCATCATCCATGTCTTGCTAACTTCTGTACACCCTCCGCAACAGATGCGCAACGCCATTTGTTACACCCAATGATCTTTTATTCTGGTAAACAGTCGCTGTATCGATTTTCTTACGTTTTCGCTTAGCAGTTACACTAAATGCGTTTAAAACAAATCACTATTTTGATTAAAACGAGTTATTTAATGGTGATTTTGTTAAGCGCATACATAGACTGGTTGAATAATCGTTCCGATGACATTGAGGCGTTTTGCTTTTCAGGTTGTTGTTCATGCTGATAGCTACGTCCGCCAGTACAGTAGTAGCCGGCCGATTGGATCGATATGAGCATTGTGTGTTGGTTAGCGAGGAGAAATTAGCAATGTTCCTGGAGGGAAAGTGCCCTGTGTGAAAGGTAGCTTTATCGGGGGAGAAAGCATGCGATGATGAATGGACGTCTGCAGAACCATCAGATGATCGCAGGTAACACGACTTCACCGACCATGTTATTCGTGACGGTGACGCTTGTCGTTTCAAGACGTTTCTTTGCGTGCAGTCATTATGTCAACTCTTAGTTGTTGTCTGGATTAGTGTATTGATCAGGCTGTCACACGTGAGCGGACAGCTGCTGATACGACGACACAAATGACTAGTCGATCATTAATATCAGCTATGATTTACGTTAAGTAGATGTAGTAGAAATAAGCCTTTCTGGTAAAGACAAACGCTGTTTGTATTGTTTCAGGACAAACTTATCTGTCTACATTCTTGCCGACGTTCATCGCATGTATTAAAGCTATCATGTACGTTTTATTACCCGGCCTCAACCTGCCAAGCCGGGGTGCGATACTGCGACACGTACTCGGTATAGCATAGACGATAGTATGCCACGCCCGCTCGCTATTATCGTTGTTCGAGACAAGAGGAGGCTGGCAGGCTCTGGTCAGGCGCCCTAAATGTTTATTTGTTAAGCTTCGCCTACTCGGTAGGATTTTGATAATAATACTAAAGTCTTATATAGCGCTGTATCCAGTCCTTAGTTTTGTTCAAAGCGCATTACAAAAAAGTTCACAATTATATGTCACTCATTTACGTAGTGAAAGCGATTTTAAAAAGGCGAGTCTTCAGCGCCGTCTTAAACGACGCAATAGTGTCACACTGTCTGACTGACTGTGGCAGATGGTTCTAAAGTACAGGGGCCGCTTTGGAGAACGCACGCAAATCCGTGGAGTGCCTTGAAAGTGATCAGGATAATTTTAAAAGTAATTCTTTCTTGGATGGGAAGCCAATGGAGAGATTTCAGGACTGGTATTACGTGCTCGTGTTTCCTTGTTCGTGTAATTAGACGAGCAGTGGTGTTCTGAATGCACTGCAGTCTACGTAGCTGACACTTGTTAATTCCGGACTGCAGCGAATTACAACAATCCACTCTACACGTTATAACTAATTGGATGATTTGTTCGGCAGCTCCTGGCGTAAGAAAGTTGAAGATTTTACCCACATTTCGGATTTGCAGACCAGAAGATCTACAGATGGCACTAACGTGTTGATCCATTGTAAGTCCAGCATCGACCATGACCCCAATGTACTGGGGGTCACTTGGACATCTCCAACGCAGCAGACAAGTCAAGGAGGACTAGACACGAGACACACTGATTATCTGCAGATAAGAGTAAATCGTTCTGGATTCTCAGCAGTGCAGTCTCTGCACTGTGGCCCTTTCTGTATGCTGACTGATTCACTTCAAATAGGTTGTGCTGTGCCATGTGACGTGACAAATGTGACGACACCACCTTGTCAATTACTTTTGGCAGGAAACTGAGATTAGATATCGGTCGGTAGCTTGTAAGACATTCGGCATCCAGGTATGGCTTCTTTAGAAGCGGAGTCACAAGTGCAGCTTTCAAGTTAGCCGACACATCTCCTGTGGCCAGCGAGATGTTCACAATCCTGGTAATGACAGGAACAAGTGCAACAAGGCAATTCTTCAGCATCTGTTTCGGCAGAGGATCGTGAGCGCAGGATCGAGGAGCAGATGATGTAATGATGTTTCTGACCTCATCCTCGGAGGCTGGTGATGTTGAGCTCCCGCTCGGCGATCCAGTGCACAGCGAATACTTGCAGTTTTCTCTTGGAAGTAATTTCGGAAAATTTCAACCAGAGCTTCTGGAGAGGCATGCGTTGGCAATGGCGGGTCCACCCGAGTGTGCATTAATGTTTGCACAATGCTGTAAAGTTTCTTTTGGTTTGATCCAGACTCAACAACCTTGTTGGAATAGTATCGATGTTTGGCTTGACGAAGACAGTTATTTGCGACCGTGCACTTGTGTCTGAACATCTAGCGATGAATTTCAAGTCCAGATTTCCGGCATAGACGTTCATATTTCCGACGTGTCTGTATCTCCTTGCGTAACTCTTTGTTGTACCATTTCACATCGGGTCGTACCGTGATTGTCTTCTGCCTCACGGGAGCATGTTTATCTAACAAGCCGCCCAAGACCGAGTCATACTGGCGAACGAGTCCATCCAAGTCATCAGCTGGAGCAGTGCACAGCTCTGACTGAGAAATGTCTGCCTGCAGGTCACACCCACTTACATTGCGCTATAATCTGTAGCTGACCCGTTTCTTAGGAGCACAAAGTTTACAACCTTGTTTCTTGAATGTCACTGCAGAGTGGTCGGATATACCCGGATTCTCAACCACGATATCACCAATGATGTCTGCTTCGGATCGCATGATTATCAGGTATAGAGGCTTCATCTCCCTCCTAGAAGAAACACAAGTCTTCAGTGAAATCATGGTCGCCAAAGCTAGCACTGTGGCTGATGAAGATATCTGGAAGACCATCGAGAACAACCTAAACACCATGATGGTGAAGAATGTCCCAACATAACTATGTTCCACCAAAGTACACCAGCCGTGGATCACGAACAACTTGAAGCGCCTTTCCAGACGTATATATAGAGAGCTTGGGCCAAGGCAAAGAAACAAAACCAACAGAAAGACAAGGAGAGGTAAAACAGAATCAAGAAAGAAACAAGAAGAGCTAACCGGCAAGCTTACCAGGATTACGTTCATGACTTCATCAATGAAAACAAATCAAAGAACCTATGACCTCTCATCATAAATCATATATGTGACTCATTTGGCATACCTTCCCAGAAGGATGGGCTGACGCACAGTGAAAGAAGGATTAGTGCAGACAAGCTCAACGAGCAGTTCTGCGCTGTCTACACAAAAGGAAATCTCACAACAATGCTCACTCTTACAATGCAACAGCTTACACCCAGACATGACAGAAATCAGTACTAGTGTAAATGGCATCACTAGCTCCGTAAAACCTAAATACTCGGAAAGCAGCTGGCCCTGACGTCATTCCCTGCCTTATTCTACAGGCAGTAGCAAAAGAGCTCGCTCCTGTATCGCACAGCTGTTCCAAAGATCACTACAAACAAGCGAGATTCCTGCAGTATGGAAATATGCAATGGTGCAACAAGTGTATAAGAAAAGAGACCGAAGGCAGGCTGTGAACTACATACCTATCTCCCTCACATGTATATGTTGTAAATTCCTCAAACATATCATCAGATCCGATGTTACTGCACATCTGGACCCAAACAATATCGTCACCAATACCCAACACGGTTTTCGGTAACGGATATCATGCGAAACATAGCTAATACTAACCATCGACGACCTGGCAACTGAACAAGACAAAGGGGAACAGACCGACACAATCCTTTTAGACTTTGCCAAGGCCTTCAATAAAGTCCCAAACCAGCGCCTCCTCAAAATGCTCTAACACTATGGCATCCGAGGCCGCACACTAAAATGGATCGAGGCATTCCTCTCCGTGGGGACACAGGATGTAGTTGTTGAGGGAACGAAATCATCAATAGGACACGTTATCTCAGCAGTACCCCAGGGATTTGTCCTAGACCCGACATTCTTCCTGATATACATAAATGACATCGGTGACAAAATCCAACACAAAATCAGACTCTCTGCAGACGATATCGTCATGTACTCTCCCATAAAAAGCACACATGACACGAAGAGTCTCCAACAAGACCAGGACGCTCCGCATCTTAGTGCGTGGTTATCGTAAATTATTGCCAGTTTAGTGTATCATTAGGTAAATTTAAATAAATAAAAACAGGTTATGTTCTACTATATCATCGTCCTATATGTATTTTGTGTTTTGTATACAGTGCATTAGATACAGAATGCATCACTTAATAGACAATCCTTAGTTATAGTTATGCATGCAATTACTATACCATAATTTATACACGTCCATAGCATACACGGCCAGGCCCTGTTCAATTGTACGATTGCGATCTCGGATTAAAGTCTGGGCTTAGCTTCTACCATGAGGCTTACGTCGCGTGAAAACGTATCGTGCCGTTTCGTGACATGTTCATTGAGTTATTACGTTACCTGCCCGCTTGGTTAAGTATTTACGTATTCGTGGCGTAAGGGAAGGTTTGACCAGGGCCATTCTGGCTGCCCTCTTCGTTCTGCATTAGTTCAAAGAACGTAAGAATTAACACCACTGCCGTGTCAACACGCTTCACCAAATTGTCACGTGCTACAACACCCGCTAGTAATACTAACATATCTCGGATAGCAAGTTGGCAACGTCATGAACTAAGGCGGTCTACCCTCCAGTTTAATATTTGTAGTGAAGAGTAATTAATCTGCTTATTTATTATAAGGTTTTACAGCATTTTGCCCAGAGTATTTTCGCACACCATAATTACACACTACGTTGACAATGAATTCTACTAGCAGTGAACGTTAATGTTTCCCTTTAGAAGAAACGAAATACAATGTTTAAGTTGTATCGAACTGATCATTCTAATACGCCTCGTCGGAACAGTGTGTGCTGGAGAGAGCGCTTGTGTGCCGACCAACCATGCCATTAGTTACTTTTTACTGTTCAATACATACACTCAAAACAAGCACGCACGCACGCACACACACACACATACACACATACACACATACACACATACACACATACACACATACACACATACACACATACACACATACACACATACACACACGTAGCTCAACACCTAACGTCGGGCAATTGCGATAACATATATGTCTTTATTGTACACACACAACATATACAGCGTATTTTGTATTCCACCTAATGGAAAAGAGTTAGGCTTGAGGTCTCAATCGGGTGCAGTTGGAGGTTCTTTAGGGACCCTTCTTCATCCCAAATACAAAAACCTTTAGAACGTGATGACTAACGCGTGTATAGGAAGCCGGCCGAAAACAGGAAACGTGTGCCAAGATATTATGATGGGTACATTACAAAAATATATAACGGATATATTAACAAAGAAGGCTTGAAGGATAGAGTAACAATGAATGTATGACTAGTACATTATTATCAAAGAAAGTATAACGGGTAGATTAGGAAAATAGGTGTTAGGGTTACATTTGAAAAGTAGGCATGACGGGTAGATTAGCATGCAAGGTATTTCAAATAAATGTGCAAAGAAAATCATTTGATGGGTATTTATAATATTAGAAAGACAGACTACGAAAAGGATGAAACAATAATCGTATTGATCCATCTACTATATACAAGAACATGTAAATGGGATAGGAATACTTCCATATTTCCTTTGATATAACACCAATCGAGCATAGTATGTCTTTGCTAGACAAGCAACACTGGCATTCTTGTTTGATTCAGTGGAATTCCTCAGTACACGTACAATGTTCACAATGTACAATAACGGCTGTTAAATGCAAATACAAAACACATAACAAATGACAATACCTATGTGTTTTGTTTTATATACTGAAAATGTCCTTAATATTCCACGTGGGGATCAATGACTGCTGTGTTAACGAGAGTGGAGTGCTGTCACCTAGCGAGTATGGACAATAACACTCATACGTCATAAATGACTCATCCTGGACATCCCTCAAACAACTTCGAGCAAGATGGCTTGCTCTTGATGGGTCGTGGTGGACATTGTTTGTTCAAGCCCAGACCAAACCGTTGGCTCGGTGTTATATGGTGGACGTCGAAACACGAAACATCCAAATGATAAACACAAGTAATTGACCTATCCATCACATGGTCTGTTGCCTAGCAACCGCTCTGTCAAGCCATAACAAATGGATGCCCAACACGTGGTGGGTTGGACATTCCGTCGCACATTTTGAAGAAATGTTGTTCCCAAAAGTGTTTCTTTGTAAAATAATATAAGGCAACATTTTTACAGTAACGCAGTAATGTGACGTACACAAACCGCAACGTACTGGACATATCACTTACGGAGGAAAATCGCTTATTCACCACACATTCCTGGGGTCTTAAGCATGAGCCGAGACAACTAATAGTCTAAGACAATGCCATTGTCCGAGACAATAAACGTCGGGACTTCTGCCGTCGCAAAGTTGATATGCATGGATCGGACGTTAGATTAGACAATAAAGACAAAGATTTTATCGCAATTGCCCGACGTTTGGTATTGGGCTAAGTGTGTGTGTGTGTGTGTGTGTGTGTGTGTGTGTGTGTGTGTGTGTGTGTGTGTGTGTGTGTGTGTGTGTGTGTGTGTGTGTGTGTGTGTGTGTGTGTGTGTGTGTGTGTGTGTGTGTGTGTGTGTGTGTGTGTGTGTGTGTGTGTGTGTGTGTGTGTGTGTGTGTGTGTGCTTGTTTGTGAATATGCGTATTATATTGTGGCCGAACGAAAAGTACCTAATGGCATGGTTGGTCAGCACAAAAGCGCTCTTACCAGCAGACACAGTCCCGACAAGGCGTATTAAAATTAAAATGATCAGCTCGATACAACTTAAATATTTCATTTATTTCCTTTTAAAGGGAAACATTAACGTTCACAGCTAGTAGAATTCACTGTCAACGTAATGCATAATTATGGTGTGTGAAAATACTATGGGCAAACATGCTGTGAAACGCTGTAATACATTAGCAGATTAATTATTCTTCACTACAAATATTGATCTGGAGGGTAGACCGCCATGTCACTATTACTGGCAGGTGTTGTAGCAAGTGGCAATTTGGTGCTAGTTGTTACATTCCTTGAGCTACTGCGTTCAATAGTGCAGAGTGAAGAGAGCAGCCAGAATGGCCCTGGTCAATCCTCACCATACGTGACGAATACCTTATAATTTATCTAATGATACACAAAACTGGCAATAATTTAACACACACACGGACTAAAATAGGAAAATTTACATAAAAATAGACTAAAATGGCAATACTTTACAACACACGGGCTTAAATACAAAAAATTATATAATGATAAACTAAGATGGCAATAATCTACGACACAGACGGACTAAAATGTGAATATTTACATAATGATACACTAAAATTGCAATAATCTACGACACACAAACACTAAAATATGAAAAAAATCCTTTATGATACAACAAACTGGCAATAATTTACGACACACACGCACTAAAATATGAACATGTTACAAGTGTACTGTATTGAAACGATAATGTCACGACTTGAACGCTATGAAAAAATTATTCTAAATTCCGACTTTGAAAAATATTCTAAGTTCCCACATATCGTAGTTCTAAGATCATCTGTTATAATCGATCAGAATATGCAGCCGACTGAATACACCACACGCACATTATAAGAACTTATTCAGCAACGTCTGACGGGCTGGATGCTTTGTAATACGCAAATGACAATGTTTGAGCGGGCTTAGTGACATGAGTTCGCAACGAAGAAGGTTCATATTTGACACATCACTTGAGAAGAGTATTACGTTTGTGTATAATTATATTTCAAAGACATTTAAACTTTTTTTTTCACTTAGTCTTTAATGTGTACTCACATTGGCAACTGAAATTGTGGTAATTGTGAATTAGCCAACTTCATCCGTTACAATAAACTGTCTGAAGCGGCATACATTGTCGCCGTGGGGAAACGCTATCCTTTCTCACCATTTATTGCGATTGGACCCACAATAACTTTCCCTTCAATGCGTCAATTATATTTTTCTTAAAGAAACCTATTTTCGAAATGATCCGTGGCTATTATTATACCACGGTTAATACGTTTGTGGAGCTGGGGATTCAAATAGGCGAGAGCCATAGACCCAACATTTACATCTACCATATTGGTAACATGTGTTGTAGGATAGGGAACGTGCTGCAATTTGTTAGACATAAAGCAGTTTGCAAAACAAGAACTCAACTTCAATATAACGTGAATTTGGTCAGTTGACCAACACATAATTTATTAATTACTAATCAAACAGAATATCATTATACAAGAATCATGATATTTGGCCATGTTTCCATTGATGAATGTTTGTCCACGTTGGATATTGTAACTTTCCACAGCGCTGCTGTCCGTAGACTAATCCGTCGTAGCCGTGCTGGAATGTTCACTGATGGGTCTAACCGGGCAACGTGTATTGAATAATAGAGTACAACATAATATATTGAACTGACCGTATCAGTGTTATTTGAATTGTTTATAAAATAGTGGTGTTGTATCACGTTGTTCATATGAATACAATAATTCAATTGTCAAGTGTCAATCCCACAGACAACTTGATATTAACTGCATACATCAGGCAGTCCGATATGTAGTAGAAGTTAGTTACAAGAAGGACCGCTAGAGGAGTTTTGATGAATTTCTAAGTGTAAATATAATGATAGGATAGTTTCAAGGAAATTGGGACTGACAGACAGTAACTGTTGTCGCCATGTGTGTTACATCGATGACTGACTAAAATACGAAGAAACAATTACTCCACTATAAAGTATACTATGAAAACAGTACAAGTCTATAAAAATGGAAATATAAAAGTATGTAGACACAGAGTGAGAAGAGTGCAACCTATGTACATGTCAATATCTAAATATTGAATTCACCAAAACTTTGTTGAAAGGTTGGTAGTCTAAAAAATGCTAGGTTATCGTTTTAGTATTGCCAATGCCGGGTTATGATTTTAGTATTACTATAGCCAGAAAGACCGCTTACAAAATGAGGCTGTGACCTACGTAGACGACAATTTGTTTCTTAATTAAAAAATAAAATGTCGACACCATTTTTGCGTTTATGATATGGTATTCAGACACCTAAGAAAAGGTCCATGTTATAGGATTCCTCACCTAAGAAACGGTCCTGGTTATAGCTTACGTTTGCTGCCGTGTCTACGCCTAGGGATTATGTTGGAATTTTCCGTTACGTGGATAGAGACCTTGATAGTAGCGATTTTGAAGGCGTCGACGGCGTTGTTTGAAGCACCTCACGACCTCAAATGATAGGTAGCTTGCCAAATGCATTTTGAATTTCCGAAGAGTTGATCGTCAGCAATGGTGAATTCAGACAGCAGGCAGTTCATTATGATTGCATCGGCAGATTCTCTTTCGTTTGATGCTTTGCTATTCGTGGAAAAGACAAGAAGTAATTTGCAAAGACATATAAGATAATGTCGTTAGTAAATAAATATAAAGAATATAGTATAAAGTCAAAGTGGAGAAAGAAGGATGTGTAGTTGAAAAGTGATGACTGAGAATAATTCACGACACTTGTATTAAAATTTAGCTCACTATAAACATAATGATAAACGTCTATTAGAATGAAAAGATAGGAAATGACCTTGCTGTTGCGGTTGGTTCTGGTGGTGTCACGTTTAGCCCTGTTTCTTGTACCGGCTGCGCTCTAAGGCTTGTCTCCACTATCACCACCACCACAAATATGAATCATGGTCTGTGAACATAATTATAAAACAGTACTGAAAAACAGAAATGTCGGACTTATAAATTTATTGATGCATTTCTATATGTATGGAGGTGTGCATGTTTGCCTGTTTGCATGTGTCCGTGTATGCGTGTATGCATGTATGCATGTATGCATGTATGCATGTATGCATGTATGGAAAACTCGTGACATGCAAACACTTAAATAAAAACCTGAAGAACGACCTTTAGGTGGACATCGTCACTTTAGTAGCAGTGAAGAAGCAAGACGAACTCTTAACGTAATTTATGATCACTGCACACAGGCCAGCTTACCGGAGTCAACTGTTAGTCACAAGGAGCTATGGACCCTTTTGTGAGTAGGCCACATAATACGTGTTTGTTAACTCACAAGTCAAATTCCCATCAACTCGTATTTATCGATTTTGTTGGATGGCATATGCCATGCTTTGATACTTCTATGATCACACTGGATCTGGTCAAAATGTTACGGTAATTCACGTTTACAACCGCTGTAGTTGATTGGCAAACGAGGTTAAATCACGTTAGTTTATATATACCGATATGTGTGATTCTTAATAATAATAAATATTTCAGTATCTTGATACACAATTATGTGGAAGCTACACTATCCACAAAATTGTATTTGTGGACTGGTGTGACCAACAGCCTAACCTAATTTCCTGAAAATGTTTCCTGGTTCTACAATTAAGATCTGCGAAAACAGCAAGCGGGACGAAGTATAATTAATTCAGCGTACATGGCTCGAGAGAAAGATTCCAGGTAACGCAGTAGACAAGGTCGCCTTAAGTGCATTAACACATGTTCTTACATCATAGGTTGGAGGCCATATAACGAGGTAATACCGATCTTTCAAAGATTTTGTTTCCATACTTTTCGCACATTCTCTCGCATGTTCTGGTGTTCAGATATGTCTTTTCGTGTCCTTTTTATCTGTTCCTTCTGTCATGTGTCATTCTCTCCGTTTTTATTCTCTGATTTGCGATCGACAAAATAGCTACGTTCTACGGATTCCCCTTTCTATCTGCCATCAGAACTAGTTGGGACTCATGCCTATTCTCCACTTCCCACTATGCAGGCTCTTTCATTTGTATAAGAAAAAAATGAGTACGTGAGTATGTATGTATTATGTATGTATGTATGTATGTATGTATCTATGCATGTATGCATGTATGCATGTCTGTCTGTATGTATGTATGTATGTATGTATGTATGTATGTATGTATGTATGTATGTATGTATGTATGTATGTATGTATGTATGTATGTATGTATGTATGTATGTATGCATGTATGCATGTATGTATGTACGTATGTATTTATGTATGTATGTATGTGTGTACGTATGGTTGCATGCATGTATGTATGAATGTATGTATGTATGTGTGTGTGTGTGTGTGTGTGTGTGTGTGTGTGTGTGTGTGTGTGTGTGTGTGTGTGTGTGTGTGTGTGTGTGTGTGTGTGTGTGTGTGTGTGTGTGTGTGTGTGTGTGTGTGTGTGTGTGTGTGTGTGTGTGTGTGTGTGTGTGTATGTATGTATAAATGTACGTATGTATGTATGTATGTATGTATGTATGTATGTTTGCATGTATGCATTTATGCATGTATGCATGTATGTATGCATGTATGTATGCATGTATGTATGCATGTATGTATGTATGTATGCATGTATGAATGTGTTTATGTATGTATGTGTGTATGTGTGTATGTTTGAATAAATGCCTGTTTGTATGTATGGATGCATGTATGTATGTATGTATGTATGTAATATATATATATATGTGTGTGTGTGTGTGTGTGTGTGTGTGTGTGTGTGTGTGTGTGTGTGTGTGTGTGTGTGTGTGTGTGTGTGTGTGTGTGTGTGTGTGTGTGTGTGTACGCTTTTATCTATGCATGCATACATGTAATCATTTGGAACTCCTACTTAAAGGGGAACCGAAACATACCTGTTGTATGGTGTCGTCGACGATGCGGTCATTATTTTGCAGGGAGATGTGTGGGTGGGCATTTTCGTACAAAAATAAAATATTATATAGACACTATTATAATATAAAGTTATGCGTTTTTCTAAGTTTTTCTATATTAAATTGTTTACTTGCATACTTGGACACGCTATTTTTAAGTGTTTTAAAGCTTTTTTCATGCGTTCAATGCTTCCTACCAGGTATTAACTCATGGACACCTTTTTCAAAATCACTCACGCCTGGACAGTAAAATCACGTAATCAATATAATAAGTGAAGTTTTGTAATTCACAGTTACGCTATGTTATGGCGGCAGGTAAGTTGTTACTTATGTTGGTGTTTCTTCTGTACAACTATTATGCCACACTTTTTTTATTTCACAAAACTGTAAACCATATTTTTCGTACAATTTTATTTCAAATTATCCTAAAAAAGAAAGTGTTTTATGTTTCAAAAATAAATCTTTAAACACAATTGATAGCACTTTTATTGCATATTATTTGATCATGTGACTGAAACCATTATATTTACATATTCGATTAAGAATAAGTAAGTACAATGATGTGATACTGACTGTTTGGGCGACAAAACACACATGACCTGTTACTGTAACCATTGACCTGACAGCCGATAAGTAAATTTTGACTAGAATGTCAGCAATATGTCAGTCAGTAATAGATAATAACTAGAGCTTACAATATACTTTTATCTAATACTAATACATGGACAAATCCAGCTTTGTTTTGTTATGTCCTAATATGAAACATTGAAGGCACGAAATAAAGCACCTACCCTACCCATTGGAAATATTTTGAACTGAACAGTTGGCCACATGCAACATGTCGAAGCATGCATTCTGATGTTTTTAATCTAAAATACATTAAATTGGTAAATCATGTATATAATTTAATTGTTGGCCAAAAGTGAAGCACCAATCAGTGGGTTACGAAGTTGCAAATGTGTAGACAGAACATTTGAAAAGGTATCTAGAATCTGGTTTTTTAATAAAATTATAGTTGTGTAGCCAATGCCGACAGTGATGTCCAACCCCCCTGGACCCACCTCAGGATCTGTCCTGGTCCCTTGATATTATACCACATTTCAATTGCAATACATTATTTCACTATTAAGTGAACAAGCACGTAAGTGAACGATTGACTAATAAAGTGACTGTATACGCGTAACGTTGTTTATTTCAGTTTGGTATGGAAATGCTCACCTGTGCGTCTCCCTTCGAAATAATGACCGTTTCGTTGCCGACGGAGCACGTGCGAATTTACGCATCACTACTTCATGAATAATAATGGGAAACGACAAGCCGCTAATCTAGCCTCAACCTGTTTTTTTTCTGTAGGAATCCTCCCGTAGAAGTATGTGAAAAGTTGCTTACTAATAGCTATAACACAGTGTAAATTCAGGAGCCATTCATTGCATTCAATTTTTTTATTTGTATGTTTCTGTATGCGATTCGTCGGTTGTTCTCGGAGCTATGACACCTGGAATTTCGCGACTCAAACCATTGCGCGCTGGAGCGCAATGGCGCCGCCCTGTGCTAATAGTCGCTAATTTTGAAAATATTATTTACAATGTACCGCGGCGCTGTGCTCGTAAAATCGTGGTGATATGTACAGTACATGGTAAGTTCCTATGTTTGGGCTATGGTTGTTCATGCGTTTCTTCCCCCATTA
>OZ023209.1:16487269-16559769 GCA_963995525.1 Escarpia spicata | reverse complement strand
GAAAAGAACTCTGACAGAAGTACCAGCTTTATCTAAATGACCAGCTGTGAGATCTACAAGAGTCAGAGTAGCATCCTCGACACCTCTTCTAGCCATGTAGGCGAACTACAACGGGACTATGCGATCGGCCATCGACGTAGTGAGGAGAGCGCAAACAATCCACTCCATGCACTTAGCATCGACACAATAAGTGCCACTGGACAAAAATCTTTCATGTGAATAGCACCTGGAATTTTAGGCACTGGAAGGATAACTGACGTTGTGATAATCTAGCGAAGCAGTGACGCCACCTTCTTGATCCTAAATAAGAACACGTAGCGTTGGTGAATGCGACCAGAGGTCGGGCGGAGCACATGGCGCACAGTCACGATGTACATCGTACATAGATGTTTGAATAAACATTCTACATTACTTATATACATTGTTTGTAAGTAATATTACATAGTGACAGAAGAAATACGAGATATTATGAACTAGACGTTAGAAATTGATAGAACTGAGATGGTTATATCGCCCAGTAAGTGACTGAGCGATAAAAAGTGACTGAAATGTGGGCCAGATTCACTTGTAATGCGTGTTGTTGACTCTGTGCAGTGAACTATGGATAAATTACCCCCACCACCTGGGTTGCAGCTCACAGGGAATGTGTCTGACAACTGGGCTAAGTTCAGACAGAAGATTGAAATATATAGAGAGGCGACAGGTGCAGCAGGGAAATCGGAGAGAGTGAAGACGTCATGATACTTATGAGAACCATTGTCATTATGCAATAAATTAGGCACCTTATTCCCCCTGGATGATGTGGTAGGTAGGTAATGAAAAAGACAAAGCTAAATCCAGATCACGTTCAAATGCAATGGCAGTGGTTACGAAAGGCTGTTAAGCAATGGGTAAATTGACCGTTCCCAAGTTCATATAAAGGAGGAACGTTGGACAAGTTATTTGTTATCTTTCCACTAAACACAACTATGCAAACTATGGTAGTGGCCTTATCCACCAACAAGAGACCATTGAGGTAAACAGGTATGCCCGTATAAACACTCCAACTTTCAAATGGTGCAGTTCAGCTTGACAAGACCAATCGCAAATATTGACACTTAAATGGGGTGAGCGTCAATGTCACACAGACAATTGTGAAGCAATCACGCTTTCATTGTAGAGACCCTTTAATAGGTGTATGCGTGAACGTGCCGTACAGCTTACAGTGTTATGTTGAGAACCGCACGGAGACATGGACACATCTGTTCTGTAAGTTTGTATACGTTTGATAACTGGGATGTTCTCACCCGCATCCACCTGATTTAATTATATAACTTTGTAACATGTCACTTGCCTGTTTATTTGACTGACCGGGCAGGAATCCACCTGTCTGTAATACAGGTACAGAGTACCCATTGTGATTTCTCTTCTAAAACTGGGCTGTTTTGTGGAATACAATTAATAATATAACTATTCAGAGTAAGTTTGGTAATGTTTAAATGATAGTTCTCATCCTTTTTTGTAAGGATGTGTACTTTGTGTTTATTTTATTAACATGATTAACATGTTATTCATACAGTACACCTTCTTCGCATTCAATGTTTTTTATTGTGTTCTCTTAAAAGTCATAGATTAAACTACAATTTTAATTATGTTTTTTAGAATGTGTATTTACAACAAGGACAATGTGTATATACAACATGGACAATGTGTAAGTACAACATCGACAATGTGTACGTACAACATGGAAAATGTGTATGTACAACATGGACAATGTGTATGTAAAGCATGGACAATGTGTATGTACAACATGGAAAATGTGTACGTACAACATGGACAATGTGTACGTACAACATGGAAAATGTGTATGTACAACATGGACAATGTGTATGTAAAGCATGGACAATGTGTATGCACAACATGGATTATGTGTATGTACATCATGGACAGTATGTATATATCTGATTTACACGCTACTGTACATTTTGGCACTTTAATATCTTGTTGGTTGTTCGGACCGCGTCGCGTTGTTAACAATCAATAAATAATACAATATGTTTTAATTTATTTTCTTCTGTAATTAGTATGTCAGATGTAATTGTAACTATTTGCTAGATTCTAAGTTAAGTGAACGTATTTATTCTCCGAGATAGTGTCATCAATTATTGGTAACAAAACCTAAATACTTGTCAATGCCTTGCTCCATTGGAAACTATGTATTTGTGTTGTTATTATTTTTTGAAAGTGTTTAAGTGAACCAAATGTAACTTGTTTAAAATATCAATTTTTGGGCGGCAGCTACGAGAGTGACCAAAAATGGTCTTATTGGCAATTTCTCTGACCCCTTTTAGCTTATCTACAGCAACATGGCAGCCTATGGATAGAATATTGTCAGTTCGTTATTCCGTACATTAATTCATTATTGTTATATTTTTGTGTTATACATTTTAGCTAAAACTACATGAATGCATTACCTGCTATTTTTCTGCCCATATTATTTCATAACTGAGCTGCAAATATTTCTGTTTTGAAAATTGTACCGTTTTGTTTTATATGTGGGTCATATAAACACTTCGATTCCGATTCATGAATTCATTTCCAAACTATCAACGACTTGTCTGTTTCCTCTCTAAAAAGTGTTGTCCATGACCCTATTGTATCTCACTCCATCTTGTTCACGCTGTCACGTTAACATAACGTTGATCTTAATTCTCTTTTTCGACCACCCTCTTTATTTTCCACGGTGGCTTTATCAACCCTTCATTATTCATTCTCTAAATTTATCCTGTAAATAGCGGTCTTTTCTTTGCATGTGCTTCTTCATTCCACCTGTTTCTCGTACCCCGCCAATGCACTCTTTGTCCTTTCACTTGCTATATGTTCGCAATGTTAGCTGCCGTACATTTAGCTAAGGTCCATCCATGTTTCGCTTCTATACACCCTCCCCAACAGACGCGCAACGCCATTTGTTACGCCCACTGATCTCTTCCGGTAAATAGTCGCACTTTTGATTTTCTTACCGTTGAGCCTAGCACTTATTCAAAATGCCTTTCAAAATAAGAATAACAATTTTTTGGTTAAAACTAGTTAGTTAATGGTGATTTTGTGAAGCACTTATTTAGACTGGTTGAATAAACGTTCCATTGATTTGCTTTTCAGGTTGTTGTTCATGCTGATCGCAACGTCCGCCAGTACAGCACTGGCCGGCCGAATGGGTCTATATGAGCGTTGTTTGTTGTTTTGCGAGGAGGCCTTAACAATCTGCCTGGAGAGAAATTGTCTTGTGCGGAAGGGAGCATTATCGGGGTAGAAAGAATGCGTCGAGGAATGGAGAAAATGCCTTAACGTCTGCAGAATCATCAGATGATCGCAGCAAGCAACACAGCTTCACCGACCATGTTATTCGTGGCAGGGGCGCTTGTCGTTGCAAGACGTTTCATCGCGTGCAGTCATTAGTCAATTCTTAGTTATTGTCTGACTTAGTGTGTTGTCTGGCTAAAGTAAAGCGTAAACAAGTTCAAAACGACGACTCGCATAATTTTATTGTAAAGTCAAAATTAAGCACTTCATCGAAGAATACAGATTACCACATCTGCGCCACGTACTTGCTATGTCTACCCAGGCAACGCAGCATACATATATTTAGTTATAAATCAACAACTTTAAACATGGGATACCCACGCGAACTTTCCGTCAAAATTAGTACCACTACACCTAGCCAGCCACCGTAAGGCACCCACAATGAAGAAGGTGTTGATATTTAACAGTTATCCTACGCAATATTCATAACTACCACTCTAAATTCACCAAGTGCTACGTGTATTATAGTCTCGTCTCCTAGCAACGACAACACTATGCTTTCAGGCTTACGTCCACAGCTCATGTAAACACAAACACAAAAATAACGCGCTCAATCTTCCGCAACTGTAAGGTTCAATTTGGTTCATAGGCTGCCACTATCAATAGAAGGGAAACACTGTACACAATAATCAACTTTCTACTATTAGGCATTTCGTGAAGACGATCTAGCACAATATTTCCCTAGTGCCCAGCCAGGGTGAAGACCTACATTTTTTATTGCACCGCACAAACGTCTTGAAACTCACTCACCCATACTTATACCATTACAACTAATACTACTACTACTAAAAGTTACAAAAGCAGCCTATACAATGTGGATTGTCAGTATATTGTATACCACAATGATGTAAATACAAATAAAGGACAACATGCAACAAAGTACACATAGTTGAGAACCTTAGCCTCATATAACAGGTGGATATCCTGTGTTTCCCGATGCTCCTTCTCTTTCTGTTGATGTTGAAAGCAATCCTAGGTCACGTACAACAAAGTTTCTTTGTGGAGAAAGCACAAAAGCAGTGAGAGGAAAAAACTATGGAATCGCGTATGATAACTATGATATTTGATATCACACCAGATTTATCCACATGTGTGACCAAGTATATTTTGCACAATGCGACATCTCCTGGACTTGTTCGCCTGTGTTGTATTACGATTCTCCAGTGAACTGTTTATCACTATTCTTGCAGATATGCATGATATCCAAAAACACCCTTCCCTGGATGATATATCATGAGACTCATCACTGTCAACCGGATCCAGTACCATGCATTCCAAAAAGGTAGCCCAGCCAGTCACAGCTTAATCCGTAGTGGGACCCCCACCTACAATTTCCACACCGACGCACTCTGCCAATCCACCATACTTCAACTCCACCTCAAAAACCACGGGCAGCTTGTCCCCAGATGCAAACCAGCCACTACCAACAGAATAAAGCCAAACCCTTCGAACTTTAGTCATCAATTTCAAAAGTCTGCGCCCCAAAACAGCTGAACTGTGGAACCTACTAAAATTGCACACCCATATATTATGTTTGGCACTGTAACATGGTTAAACTCATAACTCTTCAATGCAGAAATATTCACACCCAATTATAATGTGTTCAGACCAGAAAGACAAGATGGTTATAGCGGAGTCCTCATTGCTACCAAGGATGACCTGGTTGCCAACGAAGTACATCATAACACAACAGTTGAAGCAGTGTTAGTGCAGATCCAGACCAATGAAAATGCAGCACCTCTTGTAGTTGGCTCCGTATACAGGTCACCCTCATATACGAGTGAAGAACAGATGAACGAAATACTTTGAACTATGGATCTTGTCACACCCAACAAAATAATTTGGTTTAGAAGTGACCTAAACCTCCTATATATTGACTGGGATCACCAGCAAACATGAAGGAGCAACAATCCACTCAAGGTAAACACTGCCTTCCTTGACAAAGTTTCAAACCTTGGACTCCACCAGATCCAAAAAAAAACACCAACGAGAGGCGACGAATACCAGACCTGTTCTTCACAAACCGTCCAAACTTTATTACCAGAACAACTGTCATACCTGATCTGGAGGACCAAGCCATTGTCCTGATTGACAGCCGAGTAAAAGAACAACAGAAAACCAAGGCGGTCACAGATACGTCACTGTTTGGGGAGAAAAACAGACTTTGAAATATAGTTAAAAACCATGTAAATGGTAAATAACAAATCTGGTTAAAACACTTCATTGTCCTTAAATATTGTTTTGCCTGGACTGGGGATTAATTTGCTGCCCAGCCTCACAGCTGCTGCTTGAACGCTACTAATGAGGTGGTATCTGGTGCGGCTGGTGGGATGGTATTCCAGAGACGTGCAGCTGAGTGAACAAACGAGTGGTTTGTATCAGGCTTGGAGTATGGGATCGTGAGTTTGTAATTATGTCCTGGTTGTATGCAAGCATGGCCGATGTTATTCAGTGGTGATGTCAACAATACTGGACGTGGTAGACCTTTGAAGCAATGTGACTTCATGGTGGCTGGGAATCATTCGAGGCTATATTTGGCGGAGATAGATCGTAGAAATTGTTGGTGCAGAAAAGTTGATAAACAAGTGAAATTACTGATTGATAAGTATTAGTCTTGCCTTCATATCATCCATAAAGTTGCAATAAATATATATTGAGTAGCAGTTGTGCTTAAAGTTAGTTAGTTAAAGTATTTTAGAACACCTTAGTATAGTGAGTATATAATAGGGTAACACATTTAGCCTTCGATAAGTTGTAAACAAGATTTAACAAACCTGATTATGTGGTAGAATATATAGGAGATAAAGTAACAACCATCAAACTACTTACATAAGATAATATCTGTGTAAGCCAGTATTTGCTAGATGTTTTGATTAGGTATCATTGTTGTTAAAATTAAGCAAGGGCGATAGTCGGGCGGCGTAACCTAAATAAATAAAGCAGCCTAATGTAACGTAATTGATTGTATTTAAATTAGGTCACTACCGGTAATGTTAGCGTTCGTGTCAGGATAAATAGTCGGCTGTGTAATTGAAATTTGTAACCTAAAGTGTGCTATAGTACACAGGAAACAATCTTTATAACGACTAAGTTATTAAATAAATTCTGATCGGGATATGGCGCCTTGCAAGCGGCAAGTCAAGGCAAAGCGACACTTGGTGTGCGATCACTGCCACAGCTGGGTAGATTTTGCATTGTCCGGCTGTGGGAAGTCGTAGGCAGAAACCATGGAGGAAGGATTCACCTTTCAGTGCATTGGGTGTTGGAAGGTGGAGTGTCTGCAGAAGGAGATAGTTAGGTTGACAGACATTGTGAAGGGAATGGAGATGGGAATTAGCAAGGAGGCAGGTCGATTGGAGAGAGACGACAGGGAGAGAGGTGAGAATACTGCAAGAATGAAGGAGAATAGCAGTGGCAAGAAAACTGAGGAAAGGAGATTGAGAGGAGGGAAGGTGATTGGAGGGGAAGAAATTGGAAAATCGAAAACAGAAAACGTGACAAGCGTGAAGGTGACAGGGGAGAAAGTGACCGTAGAGAAGGAGGGAGGGAAGATGGGACGGGAGAGGAGAGAGGAAAATGAGACGGGACGAAAGAAGAAGGGACGAAAGGAAGTGCGAGCAAATGTGATAGAAGATAAGTCGATAAAAGGGACGCTGACAGGAGGAAAGGTGACAAGAGAAAAAGCGACAGGAAAGAATGGATCGGAAGAGAATGTGACAGGAGAGAAGACGACAGGGGGGAAGACAACAACCAGACATATGCAAACCGAAGAAGGAGGTATTCTAAGGCAGTGATTGAGGGGGCAATGAGGAAAGAGAGGGTGTTTATGGGCGACTCCATTATGAGAAAGACGGACAAGACGCTGAGCGCGGGGAAGGACGTCGTTGTTTGTTTACCGGGGGCTAGGATTGAACATGTGACTGACATGGTAGAGAATGTATTGGGACATGGCAAGGGGGGTCTATACTGGTACATGTAGGAACAAATAATGCAGACAGGGAGGGAACAACTGCGATAGTACAGAAGTATAGACAGTTAGTGAGGAAGCTAAAGAAGACGAGAGTTGAACAGGTTATTCTGTCAGGAGTTTTGCCAGTAATGGGAGAAAGGGGGGCAACGTATAGAAACTGCAAGAGGATGGCGATCAACGCACTAGTTGAGCAGATGTGTGAAGAAGAGGGGGTGGGATTCACAGATTTACGGGGATACTTTGTTGGGACGGAAGATATGTACATGAGATATGGCCTCCACCTTAGTGGAAAGGGGGCAGTAGTTTTCTCAGAGAACCTGCTGCGAACTGTTGACAGTGGGACAGGTTGCATCTATTTAAATTATATTCGCAGGGGGCACTCACAGAAAAGTCTGAAAATGGAGGCATAGATAAAGACAGCACAAATAAATAAGAAAATAACAGTCTGGAAAACTCTTCTGAAGCTGGATATAAATGTGTTTGTTTAAATGCAAGGAGTATAATAAACAAAAGAAATGAACAAAACATTATGGTAGAAGATATTGTCCCTCATATAATAGGTATAACCGAATCCTGGACCACCACCGATATATCAGATGCTGAATTGGGACTGACAGGATATGTAATGTTTAGAAAAGATAGAATAGGAAGAAAGGGAGGTGGAGTTATCTTATATATTAAAGAATCTATTCAGGCTTATGAAATAAAATTAGAAAGAGAAGCAGATTGCGAAGAAGCTGTTTGGTGTAACATAGTTACAGGAAACTCAACGTTAACAGTTGGGTTAGTTTATCGAAGTCCAAACATAAGCATAGAAGAGAATTAAAAAATACAAAACGCTATAACGGAAGTAAGCAAACAGGACTGTATTAGTATGGGGGATTTTAACCACGGGCATATACAATGGAAATCTCTACAGAGTATGGGGAGTGAGGACCACAAGTGTTTAGTTTTAGTTCAAGATACATTCCTTTCTCAACATGTGCTAGAACCAACCAGGGGTGAGAATGTGTTAGACATAGTTTTGTCCTCACAGAATGAGTTAGTTGACAATGTCAAGATATGTGAGCCACTGGGGAGTAGCGATCACAACCATTATGATCAACGAGTTAGCAATTTGTGAAACAGTAAACAAATTGCTAACTCGTTGATCATAATATTATACACCAACAACACAGTATATATATATATATATATATATATATATATACTGTGTTGTTATATATAATATATATATATATATATATATATATATATACTGTGTTGTTGGTGTATAATATTATGATCAACGAGTTAGCAATTTGTTTACACCTTCTGGAAGTGCAACCACGTTAGTGCCTGAAACACCTGCACAAGTCAGCTGACGAGCTGGCGACCAGTGCGGAGTTGTCAGAAGACTTGACTCCTATCAAAATCCAGTGCTATGCGGAAGAGCGCTACTAGCAAATTACAGGCACTGACAGACTTGCAGTGATTATAGTAACTTATATTTACTGTACGTTGTCTGTTTCCAGTGTGCAGTCTGCACCAAATGTCCCAATACTACTTTTATAAAATGAAACTTAAACATCCTTGAATTTTTCTTTCCGTAATAACCTTTTAACAAGATTTAAGATTTATATATATATCTATATATATATATACATATATATACATGATTATCAATTACATGCATATATTACATATGAAAACACCTATAACTATTATAATTGTGACGCATGTTCAATAAACATATCACATATTCATAAAAACGCAGCCAGTGTGACTGACAACTTATAATTAGCGTTTGCTGTCATTGACGCCAGCTGGTGTTGATGTGCATAGGCGAACACCTGGTCCTATTCTTGCAACCTATGTATTGGTGCATTCGCTAGGTGACGCCACATGATCACTCATACCATCGACGTAACGTCCGTCAACAACTGCATCTCGAGCATAATATCGCCCAGTAACACGGACAGTTACATCTAATTTTCTTTGCTTAATAATTAAGATACATTCTTTATATCATAAAAAGGAATGTTTTATTATTACTACAAAGTATCACATATACATACCTGACGTTTCCTGCTGTCTAACATTGCCGAATAATGTCGATATTGGGGTTCCCGCGCAGGTCTAGTTTCATATTATCTGCGTGTTGTGTTTGCCAGCGCTGTGGCTTCTAACGACAGCTTCTCTCATAGCTTTCACATCAAACGAACGTTTGCATATGCGGCAATGTGCCGAAAATACATTTAACGGATTTTGCGCGAGCCATTTGCTATAAAATATATTCGAAAAAAAGAAATACGCTGTCTACATTTCGAACCACTGGCTATTCTAAATTAAAAATACACCCCCTCTGTTTAATTCTCAATTAAAATGATGTGCACGTCATGTGTAACTGCCGGTATCGGGAGTACGAACCATACAAACAAGAACAGATTAGCAATTGGTCGAGGAAGATCGATTTAATGCACAGGAAACCCAGCACCATAAAGGGGGTCGGTGGACAACTGTTATTACTTAATCGGGAAGAATAGTGCTACTAGCTGGTGGTTACAGCTGAACAGAGGCCAACAAAGTTGGTTGGTGTCACGGATTAGCGAGGTCTCCGTACACTAGATGTCTCTGGTCTAGTAGGGTTCTTATATGTTAAGATCAACGCACATGAGAATTAGCGGTTATCGTGAACGAGCAACAAAGAACGAGGAAAATTTAATAAACTTTATTACATGATATCTTCCTTTAGGTAATTATCTCGATTAGCAAAGATGAAAAGAATAAAGAAAACCCGTAACCCAAATCTTAACAGAACATAGTATAAACAATGACACTGAATTCTGGAATCTATCTAACTAAGAAAGTAAAGTTACAATTAATCTTTCAGGTATCCAATTCCTCTTCCTTTCTAAGGTGGATTGTTCCACTACACGACCAAACACTAGGCGCCAAGTGTTATCTAAGAATAAATCCCATCAGCTAAATACACAATATATCGCTAGCCCTCACGGACACTCATTACAGTAATCGGTTACAACAAATATATAATATATGTATACTTCAAGGGTAATAGTACCTCACTTCAAAACCACAGATAACTACCATTCATAAAACAGCTAATAATAGAAACGTTCAATTAGAAAATATACATTTACATTGGGCTAGTCCCACCTCGAACCTATACGAACGTTTGTTGAAGTCATCACGTTGAGCTCAGAAAACAATCAGAACGGTGTATCTCGGCCGCACTAGTGATGACGCCGGTTAATCGACGCTTGCCGCCGTCCGCCGCGAATTCTCGAGTCGTGTCCGTGCTATGATCGCAAACGATTGCGAAGTCGGACGTATGGGTTCGCGCGAATGACGAAGCCGGGCAATTTACGCTTACCGCATGCCGCTACGAATTCTCGAGACGCATTCGGTCACGCTGTCGGACGAAGTCGCTGTGAGACCGCTGTTCGAGGATGAGCGCGTCGCGATGTTCGCTCATCGACGCAAATATTCGCCTTGTCAGCTGTTGTTGGACGTCGGGGCCTTCAATAAACCGCTGACGTGGCGGCATGGCTTCTTCGACGCTCGAACAGTCACCCTGGACGCCGAATATCGCACACACAAATTTTGGGAACGTAACCCACGTTAACGATTCCCACCACGCTTCACGACTTGATTTGCCATTCTCTTGGCAGCAGGGCAACCTGTGTCGTTCAACCCTGGATCTGTCCCAGTCCTTCGCCAGCGCCCAGATGGCGAAATGCGTATGACAGCCGTTTATATAAGCGGACCTATTTACATATCATATGACCGGTTTCCATCATTTCCATTGGCTAATACAATATACAATTCAAGCTACGCATTGTGCAACACCCTCTAAGGTACAGTGAAACCACCTGCTTATCTAGAAACGCTAGCAAAAGAATACCATGCCCCACTGAGCGCATCTGCAACCGAGTTGCTGTAATTACATAACTAATGCGGTTGGTCAACAATCTGCCTATCTACTGGCTTGACCTTCCTCATTTACCAAATTAAACCCAAGGAAAGTAGATTTAAACACCCACAAATAGCAGAAATGCTATAGTTGGCAACGGTGCCAAGAATTATGTAAATTAAGCAGATACGACGATTTGGGCCCTAGACTGGGACTGGTGGTAAAACCGCGGGACCGGCAGCGTAAGCCCTTGTCCTGGTTAGCAGACGACGACGGCTACCGGTGTCGGTGGACAAAGGCAAGCGCATACCCATACCTAACGTAATGTGGTCTGACATTTTTACTTCTGGCCTTGTTAAAATGCAAGGCTTTTCAAGGCTGCATGCCTGAATTCAAGGACTTCAAGGCCTTGATTTTTAGTTGGTGAAATTCAAGATTTTCAAGGATTTCAAGGCCCGGTACGGTCCCTGTCAGAAAGGGAAAGTACTGAGTGTGTGTTACACTGGCATGCCTTTATGATCTGTAGACAGTGGAGCTGACAGGACACCAACAACAGAAGTTGCACGTTTGTTATTACAACTGGGTTAGAAGAATAACAAGAACAAAGAGGGTAGACAGAAGAAGGACGAATGACCTGAGAACAGAGGTTGGAATGCAATGTAGTGTTACAGGAGGGTTACTGAGAATCCGGATGAGATGGGCAGGCAAGGATGCATGCTGGAAAAATAGCAAAGTGAGCAGAGGCGGAAAGACACATGAAAAGGGGAAGGCCACAGCTGAGATGGGAGGACTGCATGAGGAGGGACATGAGAAGTTCAGGGGTGGATGGAAGATGGAGAGAGGGAGCAATGGACAAAAAACTACGGAAGGAAACGACACAGAGAGCGGTTCAGAAGTACTGTACTTGACCCTCACCCCTGTACAGCATGGCACAAGGAGGAGAGGAACATTTGCATGCAGCACATGATAGGGAACAGTTTTCTAATTAAATATTTATGACTGTTTTAAATGGGGAAATAATATTAAAATAAAGAACACATTAACGTTATATTATACAACTAATAATTAAAAAAAATATATGAAATTCCCTAACAGGTACCTAAATTTGACAGTTAGCTTATCAGTTACACCTCTGTGACATGTAATGATGTATTGACCGTAGTGGTGTATTGGCTAGAGTGTCAGACTCTCTGTCGTGAGTTTCTCTATTCAATTCCTTTTGCTGCTGTTTCGAACTTTGGGCACGTTCATTCACACCATGTTGCTGCAGTTCAACAGGCAGTGGTTGATATTTGTATACGAACAGTCTTCGCGTAGTAATTGCAGAAAGGCTGGGTGCTTCCCAGAGAAGTCGAGATGGTGTTCGATTGAACAGGTCAGCGAGGGAGTAAAGCGCTTTGAGCAGTCCTACGGACTGGATATTGCGCTACATAAGAACTTACCTTTATTGAGGAATGATACAGTTTGACGCACATTAGTTGTGATTATTGATAATGATTGTGATTGATATCATTTTATTCTGTTGCATCTGACGATTTAATATTATTATGGTATCTTAATAAAACTATCAAAAACAAGGGACCACCGAACGTTTGGCTTACTGGATGTGTATACTATTCCTTCGACGTAATGGTACAATAGCATTTTGTTATCCCATAATGTTGCATTATCTTAACATAATTTTAATCGGGTCAGTTAATTAAAGTTTTTGTGCCAATTTTCCAAGGGTTTGGTTTTCCAATACACTGGGTAAACAAATGCAATAATAAAGGTGCATATTTTTATCAAATTATCCTTACTGCTAAAAGTTGTCTAACAGCGCCAAGTTAGTTGTCCAGCTTACCATTTAATAGACACTCGAGATACTGCCATGGTGTCTGCAACATAATGGTTTCATAAAGCAATTATATATCTCATTAAATACTGTTGTAATCAAGCCATGTGACTAGGATAGATACATTAGAACATTAATTAGTATTCCTCTACATAATGTAGAGCGAAACACTTTTCTGTCAAGCGGAACTCTTGTCTCAACGGGGATTTCTTACGCACCCTGCCAGCCTTGGGGCCTGCTACGTGTGTGTGTATCAGAAGAAAAAACATAGACAAGAATACAAGCATAAGCAACTAGGTTTATGTCAGTACCTTAAGAGGTTGACTGTGAAAAACCTTTAATTCCTTTAAAATGTGGGAGGACTATTATTAAATTAATACTAGGTGGTGTATCATTCATACTAAAACATAAAAAAGTAAGTTCCTATATAGCACAGTATCCAGTCCTCGGGAATGTTCAAAGCGCTACATACTTTACTCCCTGACAGACCTGTTAAATAGAAAACCATCTCGACTTCTCTGGAAAGCATCCAGCAAACCTGCAATTAATGCGCGAAAGCTATTCGTACATAAATATTCACCACTGTCTATAGCCAGGTAGTATTTCATACAGCTGAGTGAACTCGAGCAACATAGAGTGGATGAATTTGCCCAAGCTTTGACACCGCAGCACAGGATTCAAACCCAGGTTATCTCGATTGAGAGTCCAATGCTCTAGCCACTGCACCACTGCACTCATCACAACTATAAATGGTTCAATATATAATATAGATACAGTTATCGTTACATTCCACTTTAACATACAATTTAAGTTTGTAATAATTCTTCTAGCTACCATGTGTGTATGTATGTTTTCAGTCTCATAGATATGTTGAAATCAATTGCATCATCACTGACCACAGGAGTGGAAATTGGACACTTGGATTTATAGGATCAGTGTCAACTGAAAGCAAAGTTGAGTTAATAAACCAGAACTGATTATTGTGTTAATTAATTACTGATGCGTGAACACATCAAATGGAAAGATTGAGACGAAGTGATGGACATAGCACAGTTAATGCACATACATGGACCACATATTTATAATGGACAGCTGCACTAGTCTCCTGAACGCAGCATTTGTAAACACAAACTGGTTATTCTTTGTTTACATATATGTACCATATTTGTTTAACTATAATAACGACGTTTGCAACTATTTGCTGTTCAGTTATTACTTTTAATTGGATTTATGTATTAACATTAATGTGCTATTATCATTATAATAAAAGTATAAAGTGTGTTGGCTATACAATTATTTTCCAATGAGCATTCTTATTAGAATAATTTTGTATTATGGAAACCACATAACAATAAGGAAGCTTCATCTAAAACTGTTGATACTTTACAATGATTACACTTGTAATTTGCTATTCTTGTTTAGGATTATGTAATGCTAACATGCAATACAGCTCTATTATAATTATTAATTTTATGTTACTTAATTACTTTCTCATTTATGTATGAATCACTGTTCAGTGTGATTGTAATAAATTGCAAACAACAAGACAATCTGCAGATAAACAGTAATACTTATATTGCACGTATAAAACTAATTTATATTATTAATAAATTGTTTTATCTGTTTCATGTGACATTAAAAATAGTATTATTACATGGGATGTTTTGATTAAAATGTGTCATATCGTATACAAATGTAAACAGTTATGTTTATGTTAGTGGAACAGCAATAACTAATATAACATTAAACCAAAGGAAATATTTTATATAAAAGTATCTGAGGGAATGTTTACTTAGCGAACATTGCATGCCGTACACCATTAGCGCTAGCAGCGTTGTCGAGTCGATGAAAAGTTAGTTAATCGAGTGACATGAACTTCCTTAACATATTGAAAATATTATACATCACTAGACACCATGATACATCATGAGTGAGTTGAGACTAGCCTAGGTAACTATAAAAAGGTTACTGACTGACTCACATTTTCATAGATTTATGATATACTCACGACTCGGAAATGTGTGTCAGGTCAAACATGGCGTAATGATCCATAATTGGAGACTATAAAACGTAGTTCCTGTTCCGCCACCTTGTAGTTATGTCGTACTTTGTCAATATCTAGTGTATTTAGACGAAATACGCTACACTGACGACGAGGATGAATTAAAGAACTCGTCAATCCACTTGCAGAGGTCGGTAGAATAAAGTAGAGACCAACTAGAGGGAAAAAGTGTTGCGCAATATATTGCACACATTAGAAAACTGCCAGAACATTATGAATTTCTTTTTGAAGAAAATTTGGGAGAATCCTGCGAGACCGATTTGTGTGTGGCCTGATAAACGAACGCACACAAAAGCGATTGTTGTCAGAAACAACACTGACGTTTGATCGTGCGGTGGAAATTTCAGTGGCCATGGAGACAGCTACAAAGGATGCTGCTGAGCTGGGGCAGCACAGAAATGGTACGACTGTATACAAAGGCCATGTCAAACTAAAAGGGGCAATATAGCAAACCATATTATCGATTTGCACGGTCGGGCCACACCCCGAAAGATTGCAAACTCAAAGACGCACGGTGTCATAAATGCAAAAAGAAAGGATATATCAAGCCAGCGTGCCGTGCCAATACACATGGAAACCAACGTTGCCAGGGTGAAGATGCATCGCGTGGCAGTACGGGTGGGAAAGACACAGGTTCCTAACATGTACACGTGATTGAACATGTATATGACAGTGATGCTGAGTATGTAACTGCTCTGGAAATACATACAATTGTTACGATCGCCTGATACCAGGATTATTTGGGTAAATCCTAAAATAAATGGTAAACCATTACAAGTGGAACTCGATACAGGCTCGGCAATGTCGGTAATAAACAAGCAACTGCTTGATGAGTACATTCCCGAATTAAAGACACAATTTCTTTGGTGCATGTCGATGTAGAGTACAATGGACAGCAACAAAACTTGCCATTATATGTGGTCAGAAAGGGAGGACCAGCATTGTTTGGGCGCCAGTGGCTTAACAGGATTAAGCTAGACTGGAAGTCCCTCAAACACATCACTGCAACAAAGCATAAAGGGAGTATGCAGGAACAACTGGATGCAATTAAGTTGGAGCTTAAGGAAGTCTTTCAAGCCAGACTTGGAGCAATCCAGGGACCCAAGGCGAAACTTTATCCCAATGAGGGGGCAACTCCAACATTTCATAAGGCCAGACAAATACTCTATTCACTACGCCCGAAAGTTGAAGCAGAACTTGAGAATCTAGAGAAAGAAGGAATCATCACAAAAGTTCATTGGAGTGTATGGGCAATTCCAATCGTGCCAGTACCTAAGTCAATTGGATCGGTAAGAATATGCAGTGATTTCAAGGTCACCATGAATCCGGAACTGAAAGTGGATCACTATACGTTACCCCGGATTGAAGATGTCTTCGCAAATTTCTGTGCAGGTGAGAAATTCACAAAGATTGATCTCCTTCAAGGTTACCTGCAACTCGAAATGGAGGAGGAGTCAAAGAAGTATTTTACTATCAACACACACAAAATACTGTTTCAGTACAACCGACTGTTATCTGGCGTCGCATCTGCGCCTGCAATCTGGCAAAGAACAATTGACCAGATACTACAGGACATTCCAGGAACACACGTTATTCTGGATGACATCATCATTACTGGGAAGACTGACCAGGAGCATCTAGCGAACGTGTGCCGAGTCCTCGAACGTTTACGCGACTACAATCTTAGAACTAAAATAATGAAATGTGAATTCTTCAAGGACGAAATCACATACTGCGGACACCGAATCGACAATGAGGGACTCCACAAAATGCTTTAGAAGAACGATTATGCAGTAAATGCGCCCAGACCGGAGAATGTATCCCAGCTGAGGGCATACTCAGGCCTGCCTATCTACTATCACCGGTTTCTGTCAAATCTGTCCACAACATAAAGACTATTGTTCTGTATCGGCATAATGATCCATAATTGGAGACTATAAAAAGTAGTTCCTGTTCCGCCACATTGTAGTTATGTCGTGCTTTGTCAATATCTAGTGTATTTAGACGAAATACGCTACAGGACGCACGTTTTTTGACGCAGGTGTCTTTTACGAGATTTGCAATGGGATTTCGTCGATGTTTTCGTAAGTACTTCAGTCAGAACAACTTTTCTAACAGTTTGTTTGCAGAAATATGTTAGAATACGTGTTTCAGATTTACCATATAGTTATCTTACGTAAGAATTTAACCAGGTTTTTGTTAAGACGGCATAAACGATTCAAAGGACACATTGACAGATACCTCAGGAACAGGGAAAGTAATACGCGAGTCAATGTCTGACTCCGTTCCTTGTTATATCCACGATTACATTGTAAAACATGAGGATCAACGCAAAATCAGGGTAACTAAAATTACTCTTCTAAGCTTCGTGTTTATATCAACTAGAAACACAAGAATGTTACCCGGAAGGAAGAAACGGGAGGCGCATGCGTACTTCACAAAACTATTTGGGTTTCCCGGGATCCCCTCGTCTAAAACTAGCCCAACACCAAACGTCGGGCAATCACGATAAAGTATATGTCTGTATTGTTTCGGTGTAACGTCCGGTCCATACATACTAACTTCGCGACGGCAGAAGTCCAGACGTTTATTGTCTCCGACAATGGCATTGTCTTTCACCATTAGTTGTCCCGGTTCATGCATGAGACCCCAGGAAGCTGCGGTGAATAGGCGATTTGCCTCCGTAAATGATGTATCCAGTATGTTGCGGTTTGTCTACGTCACAACCAAAATGTTGTGCGTGAACTGAGGCAAGCCTAACTTTGCCATTAATGTTGATAACGGTTACATACGTGAATTGCATTACCATTGCTGCATAACATCTCATAAATCAAACATTCCCACAAACAGTTGTTACTGTTAAAACATTGCCTTAAGTTTTGTCACAAAGAAACACAACATTTCTTCAAAATGTACGACGGTATGTCCGACCCAACACGTGTTGGACATCCATTTTTTATGGCTTGACGGAGCGGTTGCTAGGCAACAGACCATGTGATGGATAGGTCAATTGCTTGTGTTTATCATTTGGATGTTTCGTGTATCGACATCCTCCATATAACAACGAGCCAGTGGCTTAGTCTGGGCTTTAACAAATAATGTCCACAACGACCCATCAAGAGCAAACCATCTTGCTTGAAGTTGTTTAGGGGACGCCCAAGATGAGTAATAAGTATTTATGACGTATGAGTGTTATCGTCAATACTCGCTAGATGACAGCACTCCACTCCCGTTAACACGGTAGTCATTGATCGCCACCACATTTTCAGTATATAAAACACATAGGTACTGTAATTTTTTCTGTGTTTCGTATTTGTATTTAACAGCCATTTTATGGTGACAATTTGAATTTTGATGCGTTATTATATATTGTTAACATTGTACGTGTACTGAGGATTTCCATTGAATCAAACAAGAATGCCAGTGTTTATTATTTAGCTAAGACATCCCATTTACAAGTTCGTCTATATAGTAGATGGATCAATAATAATGATAATTGTTTCATCTTTTTCGTAGTCACTGGTTACAGTATCTTTTAACACATATAATTTTTAATTTTTCCTCAACAGTCTTTCTAACGTCAGCCAATTAACAAACATTCGTTATTGGTAATATTAGAAATACCCATCAGATAATTTTCTTTGCACATTTATCCTTAACACCTTGTATGCTAATCTACCCGTCATGCCTACTTTTCAATTCCATATGGATGCCGCTTAAATTATACGCTTACAGATGCATTTTCAAAGAGGACTGTCATTCAGACAGCCAGTTTTGGCCGACCAGGAATACAAGATTACTCCTTATGAAAACATATATTTGAAGAAATGTCACATTTTTGCATGCGCCTATACTGTAAGACATGTGTTAATACTGGACAATAACAAGAAATTTGGTATCTTGTGAATTATAACTTTTATGGACATTCTTATACCTCGGACAGGAAATGATGGTATAAAAGTAAATACAATACAATACATTACAATACAACTTTATTGATCCCAACATTGAGAAATTGTACGTCTGCCGTCAACTCCAGTGCATAAAAACAAAATCAACCCTCACGCACTCATACATAAAAAATTGTAATATAAACAAGTATTTTACAACAATACCAGCTCAAATGAAGCATTCACTAAGTAATCATGTAAATCAATTACTATAACTTAGTTTAAAATATCACATTTACACACCCACACCCACACCCACACACTGTATGCATTGAAGAAATGACTCCGTATACATCATTTTGCGGGTCGTGTTTATCATTGTGACACAGATTCATGTAATGCAATAAGGTGATGAGATTGTGACACGTGTAGCGTATTGAAGAGTCAGAGATCACACAGTTTGACCTATTAATGGTCTACCTACCTGGCATTATAGATTCTAGGACGGCAAATGACCTTGACCTTTACCTTAGCATGTGACTTTTATCTTCAGGTGTACAGATGATGTGGGTACTTAGATTCGTCATCATCAAAACCCCCATGAAAGAGGCTTTGATTGATTTTGCTACATCTGCAACGCTCAAACATTTTAATGGTTTCCTCAAATGACCTTGATTTCGACCTTTTTGACATGACCTTATCTTCTATGCATCGCCAAACATACCCAATGAACTTAGCATCCTGAAAAACATGATTTTGACACCAACAACATCACTCTATATCTCTCAGGATTTTAAGGGGTTTTGGCATTTCAGCAGTCATTTTGGCAGCCATATTGGATGTTTCTGCAATAAGAACTTAACCAAGCTTGATGAAAACCTCAGAAATAGATTCCTTGCTCCCGAAAACCTATGTCTAGACTACAAGATAATTTTCCTAAGTCAATTCGTTCAGACGTTATATCTAGCATTTCGGCGGCCATCTTGTCGGCCATGTTGGATTCTAGAAAAGGCAAGCGGGTGTGTCCACAGCCAGTGTATTTTGTTACTAGATGATAAGGACTAATCGAAAATGCAAAGCAATTATTTTAGGGAGAAATGACAAGGTTTGGAGAAAATATAGGGTTCTGCCACTGGACTATTAAAATGTCATCTATTTCCTTCCAAAGGGAAACATTAAAGTTCACAGATAGTATAATTCACTGTAAACGTAATGTCTAATTATGGTGTGTGACAATACTCTGGGAAAACATGCTGTGAAACGTTATAATACATTAGCAGATTAATTATTCTTCACTACAAATGTTGATCAGGAGGGTAGACCGCCTTAGCCTTAGTAGCCTGCTTCCTACACGATATATGTCAATATTACTAGCAGGTGCTATAGCACGTGGCAATTTGGTGAAGGGTGTTGACACGGCAGTGGTGTTAGTTCTCACGTTTCTTGAACTACTCCGTTAAATAGTGCAGAGCGAAAAGAGCAGCCAGGATGGCCCTGGTCAACCCTCCCCATACGCCACGAATACGTTATACTTAACCAACCGGGCAGGTAACGTAAGAGCTCAATGAACACGTCACGAAACGGCACGATAAGTTTTCTACCAAGCGTATGCCTCTTTGTAGAAGCCAAGCCCAGACGTTAATCCGACATCGAAATAGTACTACTGAATAGGGCCAGGCCGTTTATCATATGGATCTGTATAAATTATGGTACAGTAATACATGCATGATTATAACTAAGGATTGTCTATTCAGTGTTGCAATCTGAATCCAATGAACTGTATACAAAACACAAAATACATAAAATAATAATAATAATATTTAATATTTATAGAGCGCAATATCCATAATATGACAAAGCGCTGTACAATAAAATCCAATCAAGCAATTCAATGTATACTTATAAAAACTGCAAACAAAGAAACTTCAGATAAATGTAGAACAAATTAAGTTAGTTATATTAAAAGTATTCATTAAATAAATAAATAAAATTAGATACATTATCAAGTAGACCTGTTATTACTTTATTTACATATATGCATACCTATACATACATACCGCCACACATTCATACATAAATAAATACTGATATATGCACTCAAAATGTATAAAAGTAAGATATGCAGTAAAATGTCCTCAAATGAAATTTTTTTAATGTCAGCAGTATTGAGCTTTGAACATGTGCGTCTTTAGTGTCTTTCTGAACGCCGACAGAGTTCTGCTGCACTTGATAGCAATGGGCAAAGCATTCCATAGTCGAGGTCCAATCACACGAAAGGACCTGTCCCCGAAACTGACCAGGTTCGTTCGTGGAACTTCAAGCAACATTTTTTCAGATGAACGTGTGCGTCCCGGACAGTGACTGGTTAACAGGTTGGCAAGTTATAGCGGCACTGTCCCGTTCAGACATCTGAACACATAAAGGAGTATTTTAAACTGGATTCGGCATTTGATTGGCAGCCAGTGTAATTCTTTTAGAACTGGAGTTATATAGGACGATGATATAGTCGAACGTAACCTGTTTTCATTGATTAAAATTTACCTAATGATACACTAAACTGGCAATAATTTACGACACACACGGACTAAAATCTGAAAATTTACTTACAGATAGACTAAAATGGCAATAATTTATGGCACAGACGGACTAAAACCTCAAATTTTTTTTAATAATACACTAAACTGGCACTAATGTACGACACACACGGACTGAGAGTGCATTTAGCCTATATATATCGAATTCAGGTCATACTGACATGACGTGACATCCTATTCACTCACATTGGTTGATCCGGTCACGTGCTGTTTTTATGCCTCAGTCCGTTTTTATAAATTATCATAAGTGTACGTATGTCTTACTTACGTGACTACCTTTTTATATGTACGAACGTGTGTGCGTGCGTGTTGATATACGTGCGTGCGAACGTTAAAGGTACGTATTTATTAATATATGTTTGTATGTTTTAATGTATGTGTGTATGAGTGCATTTGTGTATGTATGCATGTATGTATTGTGTGTGTGTATGCGTGCAGGTATGTCTCCGTGTATGCGTGCGCATGTGTGTATATATGTATATGTGTGTGCATGTATATGTGGATGTACGGATGTACGGAGAGGTGACAGATGGACGGACGGACGGATGTGTGTATCGATATATGTGTGCCTGGGTGAAGTTAAGCCTTGCATGTATGTATGTATGTATGTATGTATGTATGTATGTATGTACGTATGTATGTATGTATGTATGTATGTATGTATGTATGTATGTATGTATGTATGTATGTATGTATGTATGTATGTATGTATGTATGTATGTATGTATGTATGTATGTATGTATGTATGTATGTATGTGTGTGTGTGTGTGTGCGTGTGCGTGTGCGTGTGCGTGTGCGTGTGCGTGTGCGTGTGCGTGTGCGTGTGCGTGTGCGTGTGCATGTACGTGTGTATGTGTATGTGTATGTGTGTATGTGAGTATGTGTGTATGTGTGTATGTGTGTATGTGTGTATGTGTGTATGTGTGTATGTGTGTATGTGTGTATGTATGCATTCATGTATGTATGTATGTATGTATGTATGTATGTATGTATGTATGTATGTATGTATGTATGTATGTATGTATGTATGTATGTATATATATATATATATGCATATATGCATATATGTATTGTATGTTTCGTATGTATGTTTGCATGTATGCATGTGAAGCAGGTACGCATGTACATACATATATCTATACTTATATATGTGGATGTACGGATGTACGGAGAGGTGACAGATGGACGGACGGACGGATGTGTGTATCGATATATGTGTGCCTGGGTGAAGTTAAGCCTTGCATGTATGTATGTATGTATGTATGTATGTATGTATGTATGTATGTATGTATGTATGTATGTATGTATGTATGTATGTATGTATGTATGTATGTATGTATGTATGTATGTATGTATGTATGTATGTATGTATGTATGTATGTATGCATACATGCATGTATGCATGTATGCATGTATGCATGTATGTATGTGTGTGTGTGTGTGTGTGTGAGTGTGCGTGTGCGTGTGCGTGTGCGTGTGCGTGTGCATGTACGTGTGTGTGTGTATGTGTGTATGTGAGTATGTGTGTATGTGTGTATGTGTGTATGTGTGTATGTGTGTATGTGTGTATGTGTGTATGTGTGTATGTATGCATTCATGTATGTATGTATGTATGTATGTATGTATGTATGTATGTATGTATGTATATATATATATATGCATATATGCATATATGTATTGTATGTTTCGTATGTATGTTTGCATGTATGCATGTGAAGCAGGTACGCATGTACATACATATATCTATACTTATAAGTCCATTGATGCATTTGTGCATTTCTACATGTATGGAGGTGTGCATATTTGCATGTGTGCACGTATGCATGCATGTATGCAAGACTCATGACATACAAACACTTAAATAGACATGTGTTTCGTCATTTTAATAGCAGTGAAGAGGCAAGGCGAACGTTTAACGTAACTTATGATCACTGCACACAGGCCAGCTTACCGGAGTCAACTGTTAGTCACAAGAAGTTATGGACACATTTGTGAGTAGGCCACTTTTTTACGTGTTTGTTAAGTCACAAGTCAAATTCCCATCCACTCGTATTTAGCGACTTTGTGGATAGCGTATGCCATGCTTAGACACTTTTATGACTGGACCAGGAACAGGTCAAAATATTACGGTAATTCACGTCACATAATTGCAATTATAACATGACGAGAGTGTCCGCTTTTATTGTCTGATTTGCGATCGGAAAATAGCTACGTTCTACGGATTTCCCTTGCTATCTGCCACCAGGACCAGTTGGGACTCATGCCAAATCCCCAAAATCTCCCTATGCAGGCTCCTTCCTTTGTGTAAGTAAAACGGAAGAGTACAAATAGTTCGTGCAAACCAAATGGTTCGCACACATATAATTTCAGTCGAATCAATCCAATAGAAATATGTATTGCTAAGCGCGAAGCAGATTGTTAATTTTAAGCCAACGGTATGTCTGCTGAATCAGCAAATTAATCTATTTTATTCACTAAAGGCAATCTGCAAATTGTATGTGGGTAACCGCGGCAATTTTCAACACGTGGTCCGACACACAGGGCAACCTGTAAACAAACATGATTGGATCTAGTGGTTCTTGCTTGTCTCATCCGAAGTCGATATCTTTATCACTGTCCCACTCCAGTGACGTGTACAAGGTCAAGATGGGCCTATTAGGGCGCGAAACCACTTGTTGCAGTCGTACCTGACAGTGATTGGTATATGTGTGTGTGTGTGTGTGTGTGTGTGTGTGTGTGTGTGTGTGTGTGTGTGTGTGTGTGTGTGTGTGTGTGTGTGTGTGTGTGTGTGTGTGTGTGTGTGTGTGTGTGTGTGTGTGTGTGTGTGTGTGTGTGTGTGTGTGTGTGTGTGTGTGTGTGTGTGTGTGTGTGTGTGTGTGTGTGTGAACGAAAAAACGGTTGCGTGAATGAATGCTTCGGTCGCCCGTTGGTTGAAGGGTAAAACGCTTTGAGTAGTCCCAATGACAAGATACTGCGGTATGTAAGAACTTAATATTATTTTACTGTGAAGTCCATATTGTTTGCATAGTTCTAATCCAGTGGTATGTTCAGGGTCAAAATTGATGAGTCATGTATACTTCTATTCTGCAGGGCTGCAACTAGGGCTTAGTATTAGTTGGCATAAATATCATAGTGTACTTTGAAAGTAACTTATTCCAGCATGCTGTTTCCCTTTCAGCTTACGATGTCCGTGATGTTAGCTATGTCCGCCTGTGTTGCCAGAGCTGTTGAAAAGACTCGCTACGAATATTGCCTGATGGCTTGCGACCAAAGGTTCTTGCAATGCCTCCAAAGACAATGTCCTGGTTTGACGTTTCCTCTTCCGGTTTTGCAAATATGCGTAGATGAACGAATCGATTGCATTGACGAATGCATCGCCTACAATGCGTATCTTACGTAAATATGTCTCGAAGAACAGCGTTGGTAGTGCTGGTTATTATTGTCAACACAAGGCGGTTTCTCTGCAGTGGACCCACAATATCGCTGTGAATCGACTTCGTACATGGCCATTTTTTTTAAATGTTTATTCAACTCGTCATGGGGTTTATAAAGTAACTGTCTGTCGAGCGATGACGCAGTACAAGGTCAAGGACGGTGTAGATCGACGTGTAAACAACTACACAACAGTGGCAGTAAATGTGACAAGACGATGGTACTATTATGGGTATACATGTGTAGAATCCGGACCCACCTCGATTTCGTTGTTACAAATATTTTTCTGCCAAAATGTGATACCACAGTGCGTAAATTGAAATGACATGTAAGTCTAAGAGCGAATTCAAGTTCATAGTCTAAGTTCATGCATCGTCCAATTGAGTGCCCTCTGACATTGGTAATGTTAGAAAGTATGATGCCAATTAACTTAGTGCACTAACATTTGATCCCAACTTAAAAAATTATAGTGGCTGTTTTTGTGTAACTTTTTTTTAAATTCCGACTAGGTATAAATATGGACACTGCAAACCAATGCCTAGTGAAATGGAGAATATGTGCTACAGCACAGTTTCCCAAGTGGCAAGAAGACTGGTTGACAGGCAGACATGCATCACTCAGCACGATGGTTTTATTGGTAACAATATATATATATATATATATATATATATATATATATATATATATATATATATGTGCTTGAGGAGGCATATTGTCATTATATTCCCATGCACAGCTGTGTAAGAAAACCAAATAGTGAAAATCATTGATTTGTCCTGTGTTAACTACTGTCTTACTGTTTACCTATTGAGATTATGCTGATCAAACCGCTAGTGTAAAGCTAGTCATGCGAATACCAAAATCATTGACAATAAGATTTTGAAAACTGACAGCTAAGCAAGATATACTCTGGACACATTTAAAATTTATTTGCAAAATCTAATATTAAGAATATATATACATATATTATATATATATTCTTAATATAAGATTTTGCCAATAAATTTTAAATGTGCCCATAGTGCAACGCTAAATGATCAGAAATGAAATGCTTGGAGTACTCCAATAGTAGTACACCGTCATAAAATCTTTAATGAACAATTACATTCATTACACATGTCAGTCACATAATCAGTCACCAATGAGTATTTTGAAACTCAGAAATATGAAGTTGCATATAATAATTAATGACTTCCTCTTTAGTATGTACAGGTATCTTGCATACAGGATATTTACTATATTTATATATATATATAGAGAGAGAGAGAGAGAGAGAGAGAGAGAGAGAGAGAGAGAGAGAGAGAGAGAGAGAGAGAGAGAGAGAGAGAGAGAGAGAGAGAGAGAGAGAGAGAGAGAGAGAGAGAGAGAGAGAGAGAGAGAGAGAGAGAGAGAGAGAGAGAGAGAGAGAGAGAGAGAGAGAGAGAGAGAGAGAGAGAGAGAGAGAGAGAGAGAGACAGAGACAGAGAGACAGAGAGACAGAGAGACAGAGAGACAGAGAGACAGAGAGACAGAGAGACAGAGAGACAGAGAGAGACAGAGAGACAGAGAGACAGAGAGAGAGACAATATAAGCATAACATATCACTGTAGTATTGACAAAATATATGAAACAACCTGTATTTTGCAATTCTGTCAAGTCCGTGTTGCCAACAGAGGTGACATCAATGTTTTACAGATCGTGTATGTGCAAACATAACAATAAGTGTGTTAGATGTTTCTTATGTGTGTATGATCAACTTATTCCACATGTCCTAGGATATTCTCAACCTGCAAACTTAAACACAAAATATATCCAGCCGTCTACGTACACACACTTTTGTTATAAGTATTTGAGTTGCGTAACCACTAACATTTATAGTATACACATTTGGATACCTGTAAATAGTATTTTATGTTATTAATTGCGGAAGTAAATCTGGTTTGATAACTTAAAACCAGAACTGCTTTGTCCACTTTTCTGGAGCTGGACGTGATTTGCTTAGGGTTAGCAGAGCTGGATGCGTCTCTCAGTACTGTTGCCTTCTTATAAGATGGGTAGAGTTGTCGCATGCCATAAATTTGCTGGATGATTTCCGGGACATAATCTGAAATGTATGTGAATGTACATACATATATATATATGTGTGTGTGTGTGTGTGTGTGTGTGTGTGTGTGTGTGTGTGTGTGTGTGTGTGTGTGTGTGTGTGTGTATGTATATATATATATATAGCTGCATAAATAACTTAGTATACAATACAAGTGAAATGTAAAAGAACTGTAATTTTTAATGGCAATTATTTTTTCTACCCATTGTAATCACTTGTTTAAAAAGTCCTATTGTTGTAAATATACGAAATATGTTAACTTACAGGCAGCACCACTCTGCGTCATGTGCTGAGGCCTCCCACCATTGCAATTATTGTGAATCGCAGCTAGGAACAACCTGTTAAGCGACAGCGGACATAATATATTACATTTTGGTTACTGATCAGAATTTGACCAACTATACATCATTTGTTTTAGTACTATATGTGTGTCCATAACTATCTGATCTGTTATACACACTATATTGCATTTACCTTGCTTTCATTGCTGGATAGATGAAGTGTGTTGACTTCGGTACAAAGTAGCACACCACTTTATGGAATGATTCCAAGCTGGATGTCTGATCCAATGGTGAGAGTTGGCGAATACCTTTGCATAACAATTTGTTTCCAACAATTTCGTTCAATTCAATGTAAGCCTTTGAACCTAACAAAAACATAAACAACTTTGGAACTGCACACTGACTGGCAAGCCAAGCATGATTAATTACAATTTACACTTCCATCTCACGCACAATACCAACTCCATAGTGGATGTAAACAATGTTAAATTAATTTATGGGAATTATTAATAATATATAAGACAAAAATTTGTGTTTCCAGTAACCCGACCCTACCTAGAAAAACGGGCCGACTATAATATTTTGTTCTTGGTTATGTGATACAATGTATGTGGCATGATGATTCATTGGAAATTGGTATCGAAAGATGAAAGATCTCATAATGCAACTTTAAAAAAAATTATCTACCTACCCTACCTACGTTTTCTGGGCCCGTTACCAAAAACGCAACACTTTTTTGTTTACGCCTAAAGGAAACAGTTCACCGTGACCTTCATGACTATTTGCCACGTGGTTAATTATGGAACGCCACTTCGCTTCAATTAGAGCCCCACATTCACCACTGGTGGCCGCGCACCAATACATGTGATTAGTTATTCCTTTGCGTCACACTTTCAAATGTTGCAAGCCTTTCGTTTTGCTTTAGCGTAAATCTTCTTTGTAATCCCTATTTTTAACAGCCAAATATGGTACCGATTGACAGTGATTAAATGTTTATCTAGCCCTGTAATATGAGTGCAAATTAGATAATGTGAGACACGTCTAGGTACGTTTTATATGAAAATATATTACACAGATATGTTGGCTAGAACATTAATCATGAGCACAAATATACATATGCAGTACATCTATGATTCGAGGTTAATATCTGAAATAATATTTATTATTATTGCATTTTATCGATTTACCTTTTCAAACATGCCATACATCAAAAGTCTGTGTGATGTGAGGTTTCTCTGTTGCTAAAAATGTCTTGACAGAAGGATGGCGATTTGTCACCAAGTTGTTGCACACAATGCGATCATTTTCAAGTTGTGAAAGACACCTTTTGAGACATTCACTGGAATGTAATGTAAATTGCAGTAGTCTTTAATATTCTACCATGATTTTGAATAGTCTCCACAATTGACTTATAAATGCTGTCCACACGATTATAATTATATACCAAATGGTTCTTCCTGTTATCATTGTACCTGGTGTGTGAGTGTGTGTGTGTCTGCGCGCGTGTATGTGTGTGTGTGTGTGTGTGTGTGTGTGTGTGTGTGTGTGTGTGTGTGTGTGTGTGTGTGTGTGTGTGAGTGTGAGTGTGAGTGTGAGTGTGTGTGTGTGTGTGTGTGTGTGTGTGTGTGTGTGTGTGTGAGTGTGAGTGTGTGTGTGTGTGTGTGTGTGTGTGTGTGTGTGTGTGTGTGTGTGTGTGTGTGTGTGTGTGTGTGTGTGTGTGTGTGTGTGTGTGTGTGTGTGTGTGTGTGTGTGTGTGTGTGTGTGTGTGTGTGTGTGTGTGTGTGTGTGTGTGTGTGTGTGTGTGTGTGTGTGTGTGTGTGTGTGTGTGTGTGTGTGTGTGTGTGTGTGTGTGTGTGTGTGTGTGTGTGTGTGTGTGTGTGTGTGTGTGTGTGTGTGTGTGTGTGTGTGTGTGTGTGTGTGTATTTGCCGAGTACAATTATAATGACTAGTACAAACCATTACTTACATTACCTGTATGAGCTTCATTTGTGTCAGTTTTCCCGTTTCTATATCCAGCAGTGTGTAACTACTATACTTTGCAGAATGACCCGGTGAACAACAGCGACTTTCGCCAGCTAATGAAACATGTTGTTGCTGTCGAAGTTGCACAACAACTTCTCTTTGTTTAATCTTCCAAAGGCGGTTGATGGCAGGGATGATATAGCTTGCCTTCGTTCACAAAAACAACTCATTAAATTAAAAATACTATATTCACATTAAATCACAAGGTGAACTGTTTGCATTTTTTTATTATTGTTATAGTTTTCAATAGTACAACTATTCACATGTAGCCATTTTCTAGACTTGCACACTCTAGCAAAACCCCATAGTATAAGGTAATACAATGTAACAATGAGATCAAGTAATATTAATAATTATTAGTTAGTTATTCATAATAAAAACAATACCTGAATTTTCAGATATGTCCTCTGTGAGATGCAAGCAACTCCAATGTTATTGGGACAGTTGAGGGTTTTTATGATAGCGCTGCTGCTCGTGAACATTCCAGCCGCTAAATCGAGGTTCCCTTGAGGCATAGTACCAGTTCTCGGCTGTGTCTCCCATGATTGCACATGACCATTTACACAATGCTGTTCGTACACAGCAAGTGTGCAAACCATTCTTTTAAAAACTGTTACACAAGATGATATGCAGACAATGCAGACAATTAAAAGAATGTTTAAGCAGGAATCAAAGACTACTAATTTTCTAAATTTTGTAGGGTCATCTGCACCAATCCTAAAATAAAAGTGTATGGATTTACCTCCATAAATGCAAGTTCTAATAAGCAATTTGGATATAATTACGAGGAAATGCTGTATGTGGATGTATGATCATTATGGTGTAAATGATTTGGTTTTGTCATTGCATTTATCCAAGTTTGCTTATGATCACATAAAAACAAAGTATAAAAGAAAAATGGGACTAACTCGCCATCGGAATCTTCATCATCACTGAACTCTCCCTCATCCAACTCCCAGTCTGAATCTCCATCTTGATCTCTTACAATACATGTATCCTCTTCCATTATCTCCTCTTCGCTGTTTGATATACTAGGACCCAGTAATGGTGGGTCAGTTTCACATGATGCGTCTACCAGCTTCACAGTACATGTCTGTGTTGCCACATACCTGTTGGTAACTCTAGTAGATGCCTGGGTTGATTTGGTACATGCACACAAATATGTTTGCGTACTTGCATAAATAACCTTAAATAACAACATTAATTATTTCAGTACAATACAATTATATGATTTGACAAATGTTTTTATTAATTTTAATAAAATGAGTTATAATGTTGTATCTAATATAACACTTCACTTGGGGCTTGGCCATATTCTCTGCATGGATAAAAACAGTATTTAACATGGGATTTAAAATCACTATCTACATATTGGAGAAGAGTCATAACACTGGGCACCTGGTATAAAATGGTGAAAGAAGAAATTAAGCTAACTGGGAATACCTCAAACATGGACTGTTCTAGCTCAATGAGATGAGACAGTTTATGCTTCACCTGTTTTATGCTGTTTGTACTATGTACTTTCAATACTTCCTACCAGGTATTAACAACATGCTGATGGACACCCTTTTCAAAACAGCATCACTCACGCCTATACAGACGAATCATGAAATCTCATAGCACTTTGAATATTTTTGGTATTATTATTTTATCATGTGACTGAACCCATTATATTTACAATTTCGGTTAATAATAAGTAAATAAAATGATCTGGTACTGACTTTGGGCGACAAAACAAACATGACCTATTACTATGACCATTGACCTGAGAGCCGGTAAGTTAATTTTGACTAGAATATCAGCAATATGTCAGTTAATAGTATATAATAACTAGAGCTTACAATATACTTCTACGCAATATTAATACATGGACAAATCCAGATTTGTTGATTGCTATGTCCAAATTTGAAGCATTGAAGGGACGAAATAAGGCAACTTCCCTACCCAATGGAAATATTTTGAACTGAACAGTTAACAACATTCAATCATTTAAATGTAATACATATTAACATAAAAAGTCTACATGGATAACTGAAGGCTTACTAACCTCAATAATATAAGATAAACTTTACAAACAAATAAAAATAACATAACCTGAATCTTCCGAATATGGAGTGTTATTGATTAATCTAGAAACATACAATAGTATTTTGATAAGACGTTTTCGCAAAGAAAAACAATTATATTTTCACAAATGTTTTAATCAGTTTAATTTTGACATACAAACACTTGGACAACTATAAATGAAATCCTGACTAAACATAAAATCATTTCCAAAATATTCGAAAGAATTCGATTCAATCACAATACTTTATTTCCCTTGGGAGGGAAATTCATTTGGCGTGTAGAGCAGCATATTAAGACAAATAAAACAAATGTACATGCAATATAACAAATCTAAAAATAAAAAAGAATAAATGTAAAAAAAGTTATATCGGTTAAATAAATAAATAAATAAGTTAAATATATTTAAAAAGTTTTTAAAAAGTTAAATCATCTCACAAATCATCTCAGGCTCACTCAGTGTCAGACTGGCAGGGATGGAGGGGAACGAAGGTCAGTTACTTATTCATTAGTCTTTTTGACGAGGGAACAAAAGAGTTTCGAGTGCGGTTCAATTTGCAGTGAGGGAGTTGAAAGCGGCGGCCAGAAGGAAGTAGTTTATAGCATGGAAACAGGAGATGTTCGGGGTCTGAAGAGACGTTCCTTCCCTTTCTCTCTGCCCGTTGCCTGTATAGATCTTCCAGATTGGTCTGCTTTTTTCCCACCACCTTGCCACTAACCCTGACTGTTCGTGCCAGAGTGTTGCGATGCACGATACTCAGTATCACCGTACCACACAAGAAACCCAAATGTAATAGAGCTTTCTATATAGCATCTGTAGAATGTTTGTAGAACATGTGTGCAGTGACCTGAGCTTGCGTAAGAAATACAGCTTTTGCTGGCACTTATTATTAATTATCGCTGTATTTCCACCAAATGTGAGCTTTGCGTCAATGGTAGTGCCAAGATACTTGTATTCATCTACTCTCCTTACACACTCTCGGTTATTGAATAGTCTCTTGGGAGAAGTAGGATTTTTCCTAAAATCTGTTATGAATTCTTCAGTTTTACGAACGTTTAGGTCTAGGAAATGATTGTCACACCTCACTGTGAAATCAGCTACAGCGCACGCACACACTTGATCAGAGCCGGATAGGTCGACGATAGCTGTGTCATCGCTGTATTTGATGAAATTTACGTTCTCCTAGCTGCTACGACAGGCGTCTGTGTAAAGTGTGAACAAACCAGGGGAGATCACCGAGCCCTGGAGGGCACCTGTGAAAGTGAAGAGTGAGCTCGAAACAGCACCATTATAGCGCACTACTTGCTTACCCTCAGTAAGAAACTGGTTTACCCACAAGATGATGTGTGCGTTCACATGCATATTGACAAGTTTACTCATCATGATGTGTGGCTGAATGGTGTTAAAAGCCGACGAAAAGTCAATAAAGACTATCCTGGCAAACGACTTGGGCTTTTCCAGGTGAGTATACACACTATGACATAGAGTGAGGACTGCATCATCCACACCTCGATTGTGTTTATACGCAAATTGGAGGGGATCCAGTTGATCCCCAACATGCTGCAGGAGAGGACGAAGTACGAGACGCTCAAAGCACTTCATGACGATTGAGGTAAGCGCCACTGGGCGGTAGTCATTGAGAACAGATGGCACAGGTTTCTTGGGGACAGGACATATAATTGACGATTTCCAGGCCGGGGGGATGCGATGCTGCTTCAGAGATGACTTAAAAAGGATGCTGAACACTGCACCCAGCTGAGCATGGCACTCCTTGAGGACCCGACCACTGACGTCGTCAGGCAAACTGCCTTGTGAGGATTAACGTGCTTGAAGATCTTACTGACGTCATCATGAGTTGTTTCTGCGGTATCATCCTCAGTGAGCTGTGACTCAATATCATCCACCGCCTCCTGACGCTCACGTGAGAAGTCATGCCGATCAAAACGCCCAAAGAAGGATTTGAAGTCCTCAGCGAACTTTAGACTCTCTTCCGCTGACTCTGAGGTTTGTATGACACGTTTGCCGGACTCAACACCAGACAAAGTTTTTAGTCCCTGCCATGTCCTGCGCATATTGCCGTATTGGAACAGGCGTTCAATGTTGTACTTGTATTCTAGTTTAGCGTCCATGATCTGCTTTTTTAGAGTACACTGGATCCTTTTTGCTTCAGTGCGGTAGTTAGACATGAAAGCCCTCTTCTTCTCGTTGATTATGTTTTTCAGTTTTTTACTCACCCACGGTTTGTTATTTGAGAAGATTTTCACAGTCTTTGTGGGGACAATCATCTCTTCACAAAACTTGATATAGTCTGTGACGACATCAACCGCTTCTTCAAGCGAAGAACTGAATTCAATAAGAACATCCCATAAAGTACGGTCAAAGGACCCCCCGAGGGCGTCGACCGAGTTCAGGTCCCACTGCCTGATTCTATTGTGGCAGACAAATTAGAAATTGCAAATAAATTCAATACATTATTTACCAATATAGGTAGTAATCTGGCAAATGATAATAAATACAAAGGCAGACGTGATCATTCATATTATCTAAATAAAATAGTAAACTGTAATTTTATATTTAAGTACGTTGAAGAAGATACCATAAAGAGAACAATAATTAACCTACCCAACAAAAGTAGCTGTGAATGCGATGGTCTCTCCACCAAACTGCTAAAAAAAACCAGCCCAACATCAACAGCCTATTAAATCGGTTGCCCACTTTAGAGGGTTCTGCACTGCTTTCTATTGTAATCAGGTGACTACTTTTCAACACAAGTCCTCACACCAAAAGGTATTGGAAGGACTGCCCTCCATAATTAAATTATAAGTGCACACTTTTTGTTATTAAGCAGTTTGTGTGACATCGATTATTGATAGCAGAACTGGTACCGTTTGGCCATCCATGTCCACTTTATATTCATAATACATTTTTTACAAGAAATACCCAAACCATGACATTGTAGCTGCTGGTCTGGTGAATTCATGGTAAGGTATCAAACGGATGTCCTTAAATTGCGATAACACTCGTTTGTTGTTGACGTCGTGATCGTTTCTGGCCAGGTTTTTTTTCCATGACCCCCATTGAATTGAATGTTATTATTTTACCCCTACCCACTGCGGTCTTATATTTAAATGCAATCACCCTAAGCTATGCCCCATAGAAGAACATATGTGGTAGTGGTTTTATCTAGATTTATGTTTATTCTCGGAAATAGAGTCTCAGAATTTGGAAATGTTGATATAGAGCTATACGAGTACACATTTATAGAAGACGGCTCAAGACTATTGACTAGCTTATTCCATCGTTTAATTCAAGGGCTATTCCGTTAAAATATGTTCCTCGCCTCCACCCATCTTAAATATTTAAATATTGTAAGTCATATTTAGATATTCCTCTAATGTCTGTCCTCCCAACTAGTTACTTTTAATTGATAATTCCTTGTTCATATACTAAACTAATCATAACGCGTATTTTTTTTTTCTCAGAATCGTGCTACAGCGTCAAGACTAACATTCACATCACCATCAACAGACGAAGAACAGTGATCGATTTATGTGTAATTTCAGTGAAAATAAAATATTGTAAAATGAAATTGAATGACTCATGTAATTCATATTCTGAAGAGAAACACTACACATTAAGGGTGTAGGTGGTCTAACAAGGGGGTGGGAGTGGGAAAGGGTTGAGTAATGGTTGTTGGAAGGTTCCAAAAAGATTGGGAGAAGGTCAACGATATATATAGGTTGCTGGAAGGTCATTTCACAACGTAATTTCACGACGTTGCCGCAACGTAGAGGTGAGTCTACACAATTACGTTGCAATTACGTTGCCTCATGTCATTTCACAACGTCATCATGACCAAAAAGTAACGTCGTGGGAACATTGCAACAACGTAAAAATTCTTGCTGGGATATGTATATAGATGTATGTACATATATATATATATTCATAGGAAAATGGAAAACTCCGTACGGGCGCGTCGTCGGCTGCAGTTAAACTCCTTGGTCTTGATCTTTGAATAAGCAATACGTACAAGCACCTTGTACAGGCTACATGGGACAACACGCCATAACTGTTACATTGAAGCCATGGGGAACTCGTTTTTGTATTGACATGCTAAAAAAAACGCTGGAATTATATACACAGCTCTGATTACTGCTGACACTGCAATTATTGCTTTCAGTCTTACATTGACAGCTAAACTAGCAAACGCGTTTTTGTTTTGTAATTGCTTGCCCATAAACCCCCCTCCCCGTAACGCTTCGCATACTGTCCCGGAAATCCCCCATATTCGTGATGTGCTTTATTTACGTCCCATGTGACTCACCAGTATTTCCCAATTGCACCCCATTTAACACTCTAGATCTTTGTCAAAACAACCGACTGCACCCCACATGTTTGTGCGTTTGCGTGTGCTTGTGTTTGTGTATGTGTGTGTGTGTGGGTGGGTGGGTGTATGTGATTGGGTGTGGGGGTGGGTGGGTGGGTGGGTGGGTGGGTGGGTGGGTGGGTGGGTGGGTGGGTGGGTGGGTGGGTGGGTGGGTGGGTGGGTGGGTGGGTGGGTGGGTGGGTGGGTGGATGGGTGTGTGTGCGTGTTTATGCCTATATGTGGAAATATCGGCATGTGGTACATGTAATTAAAAACTATGCGCATTCACGAATGTGTATTTACTCTGCATGTTTGTATATATAGAGGCGTTTTGCTATTAGCTATTCAACGCCAAAATGTTATATGTATGCTTGATGCTCCTCATATTCAAGTATATAGGCACACATAGTGCAAACCTTAACGGGAATTTCAAAGTTATTCCTCTTGAGCAGATGTTTCTTACATCATCATTCCATAGTACAAGTGGCTTCTTTATTGTAAATGCATTGCGGTGAGACGGGTAAGTGTGACGCATCTAGCATGTATTCTGCAGTGAGGGATTTGTAATATATTCACTTTGCACTCATGCATTCAGTTACTTCCGCAGTGTGGCTTCATCACATGAGCGAAGATGGACACTATTGTGTCAGTCTGACCTGCTAGTATGTAGTCTAGCCACACACAATATTAGAATGTTTTGTTCACGATACACCCACGTAGATAGGCACATTATCCCCCCAGGATTATGTGGTAGGTAGGTATTAAAAACACTAACCAACACCAGATCACTTCCAAATGCAATGGCAATGCTTACGAAAAGCTTTTAAGCAATTGGTAAATTGACCCTTCCCAAATTCATATAAAGGAGGGGTGTTGGACAAGTTACCTGTTATCTTTCCACTAAAACACAATTATGTAAACCACAATAGTAGCCTTATCCACCATAGAGGTAAACAGGTATGCCAGTATGGACACTGCAACATTCAAGTGGTGCATTTCAGCTTGACAAGACCAATCGCAAATATTGACGCTTAAATATTTTGTGCGTCAATATCGCACTAACAATTGTGAAGCAATCACGCGGTCATTCAGCTGACCCATTAAGAGGTATATGATGCCGTACAGCTTACAGTATTATGGCTATGATATAACTTTGTATCATGTCACTTGCCTGTTTATGTGACTGAACGAGCTGGAATCCAACAGTCTATCATTCATGTACATAGTACCCTTTGTGATTTTTCTTCTAAACTGGACTGTTTTATGGAATACAATGAATAATATCTTTATTTAGAGTAAGTTTGGTAGTGTTTATGTGACACATCCGTTTATAAGGATGTGTACTTTGTGTTTATTATATTAATTATTATTAACATGTTCTTGATACAGTACATATTCGCTTTCAAAGTTGTTTTTTCTCTCTTAAATAAAAGTTGCATTCGTAGATTAAACTACAATTTTAAATCTTTTTTTTAATCTGTTTGTAGGGCCTACAGCATGAACAATATGTATTGCTCTGATCGTACACGCTACTGTCACTTTGGCACTTTAATATCTTGTGGGTTGTTGGAACCGCGTCGCGTTCTTAATAATAAACAAAAAATACATTGTGTTTTAATTTCTGTACTACTGTAATTAGTACTGTTTGTCATATGTAATTGTAATCATTTGCTAGATTCTACAACTGGAGTAGCCTAATACTGTTTCCGCACCAGGTTCGAGAGAAAGATTCCGGGTAACAAAAGCAATAGACGGGGTCGCTTTACGTGCATCAACACGTGTTATTACATTGAACTAGTGATATTATTTATTCTTTGAGAATTTGTCATCAATTATTCGTAACATAACTGAAATACTTGTCAAACCTTTACTGCATTGGACATTATGTACTTGTGTTGTTATTATTTTTCGAAAGTGTTTAAAGTGAACCAAATATAACTTGTTGAAAATAACAATTTTGGGGCGGCTGCTACGAGTGCGACCAACAATGGTCTTGGTGGCAGTCGCCCTGACCTCTTTTTAGCTTATCTACAGCAAGATTGCAGTCCATGGTTGGGATATTGTCAATTCGTTATTCCGTACATTAATTAATTATAGTTCTACTTTTATGTTACATTTTAGTTAAAACTACATGAATGCATTACCTGCTATTTTTCAGCACATATTATTTCGTAATTGATCTGCAGATATTTTTGAAAATTGTCCCGTTTTGTTTTAAATGTGGGTCAAATAAACACTTCGATTCCGATTCATGAATTCATATCCAAACTATCAACGACTTTTCTTTCTCCTCTCTGTCAAATTTTGTCAATGACCCTATTGTCTTTCACTCCATCTTGTTCACTTTAACATAACGTTGAACTTAATTATTTCCTTCGATCACCCTCTTTATTTTCCACGGTAGCTTTGTCAACCTTTCATTACTCATTCTCTAAATCTATCCTGTAAATAGCGGTCTTTTCGTTGCATGTGGTTCATTCCACCTGTTTCTTGTACCCCGCCGGTTTATCATTTCATTTGCTCTATTTTCGCAATGTTAACTTCCGTACATTTAATCAACGTCCATCCATGTTTCGCAAGCTTCTAGACACCCTCCCCAACAGATGCGCAACGCCATTTGTTACGCCCACTGATCTCTTCCGGTAAACTGTCGCTGTATCGATTTTCTTACCTTTACGGCTAGGCACTTATTCAAAATGCCTTCCAAACAAAGAATACCTAATTTTGGTTAAAACGAGTTATTTAAAGGTGATTTTTACGAAGCACTTACTTAGACTGGTTGAATAAACGTTCCATTGACATTAAAGTTTTTTACTTTTCAGGTTGTTGTTCATGCTGATAGCCAATATAGCTGTAGCCGGCCGATTCGGTCCATATGAGGGTTGTTTGTTGTTTTGCGAGGAGAAATTAACAATGTGCCTGGAGGGAAACTGCCCTGGGCGGAAGGGGCCATTATCGGGGGTGAAAGCATACGTCGAAGAATGGAGAAAATGCCTTGACGTCTGCAAAACCATCAGATGATCGATGTTTCTTCGCGTGCAGTCAAGACGTCAAGTCTTAGTTGTTTTCTGACTTAGTATGTTGTCTGGCTAAAGTATGTGACGAATATGATGAGGTTGTCACACGTGAGATAACATGGACAGCTGCAGATACGACGACAAATATGACTAGTCGACCATTAATATCAGCTATGGTGTATGTTAAGTAGATATTGTAGAAATAATTATTTCTGGCAAACACAAGCGCTATTTGTATTGTTTCAGAATAAACTTATATGTCTACATTCTTGTCGACGGTCATCGGATGTATTAAAGCGTCCATGTACGTTTCGTTACCCGGACTCAACCTGTCATGAATGGGTGCGAAATTGCGATACGTACCCGGCATAGCATAGACGATGGTATGCTACGCCCATGCGCTATTATCGTTGTACGAGACCAGGGGTAAGACCACATTAGATTTTACAAAGTTTTACTTGCAAAGTTTTCTGTAACAATCTTCTTGAAAATTTCACAGCATATTTAACCTCCATTGACACAAATGCTGTGGAAAATTCGTGAAATTCTCATACCAAACTATCAACGACTTGTCTGTCTCCTCTCTGTCAAGTTTTGTCCTTGACCCTATTGTCTCTCCCTCCATCTTGTTCACGCTGTCACTTTAACATAACGTTAATCTGAATTTTCTTCTTCCACCACCCTCTTTATTTTCCACGGTGGCTTTATCAACCTTTCATTGCCCGTTCTCTAAATCTATTCTTTAGTTCCCTATGTCAAAATGCTCAAAAAATTCACTCATCACACCAAAACGGTATTTTAAGGGCACTCCTTAACTGGGTAATGGCGTATGAATCCTTAATATGGTCTTTCCCCAAATAGTTGTCCTGCATGTTGCAAATCTTCACGAAAGTTAGATTTATATCAAGCAATACATATAACTAGATTAACCAAAGAGGGAAAAATACACTGTCTCAATAACAATTAAAATATGCGTCATCAAAATGTGCACAAGTCTTACCGATATGGGTGTAAAATATTAACGAAATATTTCTGTCTGTAATTTTTCATGAAATGTTGTAATTGTTTGCAAACAGTACACACATTCATTATTTTAAGTAGCATTTTATCGGACATGCAAGTTGCATATCCTCACGAATTTTGGTATAACGTAATGCCTACAAATTATGCTAAATAATAAGATGCAATTATGAACTGTGTGTCACTCGTGTACGACACCAGTAGGTATCAAGAGCACAAGCCAGGCATTTCAACAATATTCACAATATTGAAAGGCACAGAGGCGTGTTTTAATGGTAACTACAAATATATTGTAGATAAAGCGCTAAAATGCTAGACATTAATTGAGGTATATACATGCTACATAATAAAAAAAATGGGATGCCCAGTAGAAAGTATATCTTGCGTCACACAAATTGTCATCCTAACCTCCCTTACAATAACCATATTTTGACACAGGCGCATATCTCTGTTTGATTCAGAGTGTCCAAACTTCGCCACATGTCAATTACTTGGCCACTATGTATTTCGCTGATGTACACACATTATTGGAAACACGAGATACTGCCGGCAAAATTGTTAATTTCAAAAAGAAACAAACGTTTGACAGGAACATCCAACAGACGTGATAAAGGTTGGTGACAGATATGGCACCCAATATCTCTGCAAGTACATCAACGAGCTCATTGTCCTAATCATTTTTTATTCAAACATCATGACATTCTTACAAGGGCACTAAAACATTTCCTATGTTAAATAGACGGATATAACGTACATAAAACCAATTAAAATAGCAGCTTTTTATCAGAGTAATTGACGTAAGCCTACGATTAGTTTAAGCTGCCTTGCCTTGTGCAAACTTCGGTATAATTCGGTTGTATTACAGCTGAAAAGTGCATGACCGTCAATAATAACAGAGGAGGTTGGAAAGCTCTGGTCATGCGCACTAAATGTATACATGTTAAGCTCCGTCCACTCGGTAGGTTTTTAAGGCTGTTTTTATTTGCTGCATGCTATACATTTATGTCATTTTCTACTGATATGTGGTGACGTATTCATTTATTAATAACTATGTGGGCGAACAATAATGTAATCGTCATGTTTTTTTAGAATCTGAGTAATTAATTTTCGAAAGTTGAACTAGAGTGACGCGAGAGCATGGATATGTTTGAGAAAAAAAACAAATTGCAAAATGTTCAACAATTGTTAGATATCTAAACATCATTTAGGTATCCTCACATTCATTAAAAACCTAATCTAAAGTTTTTTAAAGAACCAAAACAAACCAGAACTACAGTTATTAGATTCAGTGCGTATGCGTGAAAGTGTAAACAAGTTCAAAATAACGCCTCGCAAAATGTTATTGAAAAGTCTAAATTAAACACTCGATCAAAGAATATAGATTACCACATCTGCTACCACAATCTTGCTAAATCTACAGAGGCATAAATCGTTAACGCAGCATATATATTTAGTTATAAATCAACAACTTTAAACGAGGGATTACTCCGCACACTTGCCGCTAAATATCGCTAACTTGAATTGAAATAAACATTGAACTGAAGATGCAGCGAACCAGATGACTAAACAGATACGTACGCTACACCTAGTCAGCCAACCTAAGGCACCAAAAATCAAGAAGGCATTTATATTTAGCAGTCATCATATGCAATATACATAACTACACCACTCTAAATCCACCAAGTGCTAGGTGCATTATAGTCTCGTCCCCTAGCAACGACAACGCTATGCTTTCAGGTTTACAGCTACGGCTCATGTAAACACAAAACAAAAACTAACGCGTTCAGTCTTGCGCAACTGTAAGAATCCATTTTATTCATAGGCTGCCAACATCAATAGAAGGGAAACACTGTACACAATAATAAACTTTCTACTAACAGGCCTTTCGTCAAGACGCTCTATCCCAGTATCGCCCTGGGGCTCAGGAAGACCTACATTTTCAATTGCACCGCACAAACGTCTTGAAACTCATCCACCCATACTTATACCATTACAACTACTGCTACTAAAAGTTAAAACAGCAGCCTGTACAATTTGGATTCCCGGTATATTGTAGTCCACAATGATGTAAATATAAACAAAGGACAACACGCAACAAAGTAATTCCCAAGTGCAAAGAATGCTGCAAATGAAGAGTTGGTTCAATGTCACGCATCAAAGTAAACAACATAACCAACCGTATTCTCTAATTAAGTGCTGGTTATCTATTATATTGCCCAAACGACGATATGTATGCATGTACGTATGTACGTATGTACGTATGTACGAATGTACGTATGTACGTATGTACGTATGTACGTATGTACGTATGTATGTATGTATGTATGTATGTATTGTGTATGTATGTATGTATGTATGTATGTATGTATGTATGTATGTATGTATGTATGCATGTATGTCTGTACGTATGCATATATGCATGCGTTTATGCATGTATGCAAGTATGCATGTATGTATATATGTATGTATGGCCGTACGGTTGTCGAATTTTTGGGATTTTCTTTACAACAACACGGAAGTAAAGTAACACTTTTACGTTCTTTAAATTCTCCGTAAGGGTTTTCATTGATTGTATGATAAATCAATAATTCGCACCGTAAAGCGTAACTTAAAACAATAGTAGAAACCACGTGCTCGTGGCGAGTACTTCAGGAAACCGGCCCCTGCAACTATGTCTGAACGTTTGACGTTTGCTGAAACAACGATGGTGTTTATGTAACGATGTTGAAGACGGGCATTTTATTTAGTGAAATTAAATTGGCTAGTTGCACACAATTACTGGATTTTGCGTTAGATACATGACCAGCGGGATCATAATAATATTTTATTTTATTAAGCGCCACATCAAATAAAATTATTGCTTACAGCGCTTTACAACAATATACAAATGTAGTTAAAACCATGCATTTGAATACAAAACAATAGTTGTTATATCATAGAAATATCATAAAATAAAATAGTTAATATCATATTATTATTATTATTTTAATAAATAAACTAAAATTAACGTAAACATCAATAAATTATGCTAAAATGTATATGTAAAGTAAATAAATAGATATATAAATAATAAATAAACGTTAAACATCAATCAACTATGGTAAAATAGTATTGGTAAGCGTCCGAGTTACATATACGATGCAGCGAACAAGTGAGTCTTCAAGAAAGATTTAAATGATTCCAGTGATGTTTTGCTGATAACGCTTGACGGCAGAGCGTTCCACACTGCTTCCGCTGCGTGAGCAAATGTAAAGTCACCGGCTCAGCTGCGTGTTCTCGGAACAACTAGTGAGTTCGAGTCAGCAGACCGAAGACGTCTGGCTGGCATGTAGACACGCGCGAGTTTCTGCATGTAGACAGGCGAGAGGTCTTCGTGCAGCGCCTTGTACATAAGAACAGCGCTGTTGAATAGGTAGCCAGTGCAGTTCGCGAAGAATACGTGTCGCACTTTCACAACGAGCCTGTCGAGTAAAAAGGCGAGCAGCGGATACACAGGTGGCTGGGAGTTAAACACGACATATAATGCTTTTTGAGGAAAAACAAACTTGTGAAACCTTGTTTTTGTGGCGTGTTTTCGCTGCGCGAGTGGTGTGTTTTTGGATCGTTCGATTATAGTAAGCATTTCACTCAAAACCCTTTTATCAAACAATATGTTTACTTTCTCAGTTGATAGTACTCACGTATGACCATTTATGGCATTGTATAATCGCTTCAATAGCAGGGTCCAGTAGTTGTGATGATGATCCCTACTTATAGACCGACCGGTCCATGCCGTGCCCGAATTTGGAATACGGCAACAAGACTCTGACTTAGGTCAGCCGCTAAGCATCAGTTGAGACAACAGGTCACTAAGTCAGAATGTCAGGCATATACAGTTTGTCCTCCTGTGAGATGGCTCTCTTGAGACTGCCCTATTCTGATTGTCCGCCTTTCCAGGTACTCGTTCCGACATATATTGTAATTGGCGACACGCCTTTCTCCATTCTCCGACATTTGGTGGAGCCCATCTCTCCGCAAAAAGACATATGATGTAATCCACATACATGTTTCGCTTTCTCCTTATCTCTCTCTCTCTCTCTCTCTCTCCCAGTCTTCCTGAAATATGTCGCCCAGCGATAGTGTCAACGGTCTTTTCTCCCTTCCCTTCTTTGCCTTTTCTTGCGAGTCGTAGGTTCTACTTACTCTCTCTAAGCTCTTGCTTCAATTCTACTCAGTTGCAATATCCTGGTACTGCCGTTTGAGGCACAACAGCTCTTTTCTCAAATCTAACACAGCAATTTTCATTTCCTCTGTCATACTACCGTGACCCTGCGTCGGACATGCGTGTGTGCATTCTCTCACATCACGTATTTCACGTATGGAACTAGAGGATTCTCCTACCTTAGTTTTTTCCTCTGCAAGGTAGGAATCTATGTCTGGTGTTATCGAGTCATGTCGTACCGCTAATTTCCCCCGCATATTGGCATGTACTCCTTTCACATTAACAATGATTACGTCGCAGATGGGATTAGGGAGACACAACACTTCGCATTTCACAGAGAACATAGGCGACCCAATTACGCAACGAACAGTACGAGAGCAATTTCGGTGGAATCATCTAGCAGCACGAGAACCCGTCTCTCTCCAGTGAACTGACAAGTATGAATTAAGTCACACCTCACAATGATGCAAGTGCACCCAGTGTCTCTAAGAACTTTCACCAGTTTACCATCCACAAAACCGTTCACAATTGGAAAATTGGATAGGGAGTGAGAACCATCACTTTCTACGATTTGGGAGCTAAGATTATATTATACATCGATAATGTGGTTGTGATGAGGATTAGGTTTGTTTGCGATCATACCTGCGCTATCCACAACGGAATTATGATTACCTGGTTTACCAGGAAAAAACTGGCGACGTTTTCCTGTCGGACGATTCACAGCCTTGTGTGTGGCCGGTACGAGCGCATAAGAAACACTTCATAGGCTCACGGGGTGACGGAATACTAGGTCTCCTATATCCGGAGTTTCTGCTCGAACGAAAATACGACTTCCCTTTGTTAGTCGCATCCTTTTTAGGAAGGGAGTTGCTTTGCCTCTCATTCTACTTATAGTCCACGACTGTTATGGTTTGAAATGGAACAAATTGCAACAGAAGCTATTTCAAGTGTGTTGATTACAATGATGATACATATAAAAGATAGCAAAAGTATGTAACAAAGAAAATCAGGGAAGTAACTCAAAACAAGGAATAAATATTTCACATTTATCTCACGTTAAATACTATTGATACCTAAAACCGTGGCATTTACGCAGACAGCCTGGGACCGTACGGCAAACCTAGACATGCTTTGGCTAGCGCCGTTAACGTTCGGGTCATCAAGGCCGTCGAGGTCTGGAATGATAAATTTTTTTAAGAAAAATAAATGTATATTTTCGAAGTAGCATAGATCTATTCAGTTTCATGAAGATTGAAACTTGAAAGGAGGAATTCATAACAAAAATATTAATATATCTAAGCAAACGACTGAACCTGACACATGCCGGCAAATTCAGGGATAATAATCATAAAAAGATGAATATGGATATTATATTATATATAAGCAAAAGCCAAAGTCTGACATCTGCAGGGCCAACCCAGAGCACCCATGCGGAGACGATATGGCCTGTGTAATGCCACTTTCACACTGTCTACATGCGCCTACACTTCAATTTAACAATTATGTTCAGTCAAATCGTTCCCTGACGATAGTGTACTAATAAAAAACAGCGATGTACGCGTATATCTTGGTAAACAAACTATGATAACAATGTAAGCGATAATAAAGATAGGGTGTCTTCCACATGGATATGACTTCTCTTGGAGTCTTGGGAGCATAGGTCACCCGATGGGTGGATCTGGTTTGAAGGATTCGCGATACTATAGTTCATCTATGCATCAAAAGCACAGGAGCATACCCTGATAGAGAAAGTACTTTTCCAGGGCGGTACGTGCAAACCTCTTGTTAGGAGCGTCATGGCTGGTGTGCGTACTAGCTCCACTGTCGATGAGGATTGCGCGAAGGCCATTGGCCAGATCACCATGACGGGTAAACCTGCCATACAGTATTCGTCCGATCTGTCATACTTCAGTCAAAATAAACCGTGCGTGTTGGCGGTAACCGTGGTTAGGATGAACCAAGAGCGTCGTCTAATTGTCGTAGCAAGTTCGATTGAGCCACCAACCGGCTCTGTTTGAAAATAAATGTATTTGCTGACGTCAGTTGGTGTAAGTTCACACCCAACATTGCAAGTGCAATCGGTGAAGTTCTGTGTTGGGGCGTTGTCCCATTGCTTCCCATAGCCAAGTAGTATTCCCAGATATCGAGGGCTATGTATGCTGTACTGTGACAACCTGACATGGAAATTTGGTCAGTCCATCATTGTCTTTGATGGACATCACAATCCATCCACTAAACATACGCACGTAAGAAACGAGTGGAAGGACAAATTGATGCGGACGTTACGTTCACTGATGATATGACGATGACGGTAAATAAGGTATTCCTAGCAAACAAAAACAACGAGCACAATTTTATCAATTTGTTCAGCGGACACTTGTAGCATAGAATGTCAAACCAAACCTGCTCAGGATGATGCACACCAGCTGATTTTGCAGACAGAAGTCAAGTCTCCAACGACGGACAACACTGTTCTGTTGAGTGGTAACTCATATCTTGTTGTCCTCCTCTGCTTCCATGCTGACCCAAATGCACACAACTTGTTCATACACAGTGAGGCAAAGTCAACCACAAAGTAGGACTGTGTGGGGAACACAGAGACCGTAACAGACCAGCTAGGCCAAGATGTGTGTAACAATGTCATGTTCACCTTTGCTATATTAGGATGTAACATCATTTTCTGGCTATACCTTAAAAAAAAAACATCTGAAAAAAAGTTGGGTCCAGCCAGCACCAGAGGCAAGCTGAACAGTTTGGGGCGCACGATGTTTCAACAGAGCATGTTGTATCAGAAGGTGAAATGGTGCTTCTGTGCCTTTACAACAGAATCCGGAAGAATGAAATTTTTTTGAGATATACAGAAGGTTTTGTGAGAAGGTGTCGTTCAAGAGTTCGCACATTCAGCCAAAGACCTTATTTCCGACATTTTCAGCAGCACGCTATCACAGCATGCGGGTGTACCAGCAAGTGTAGGAGTCAGACCAGAAGGTTGGGAATGGAAGTTGAGCGACGGTTATCGTCTTTTCGCCATGACTGACCTGCCTCCAGCACCTGACGCCCTGGTGCACGTAATCATGTGTAACTGTTCCACAGATTGCAGTTCCGCAATGTGCACATGCCGCAAGAACAACTTTGAGTCTTCCCTGTAAGTAGTCAATGCCGTGGCTCAGGGTGTTGAAAGAAACTCTAGAGTTACGTCAGTGATGACGAGATAGACGATGAGTAGTCATGCATTTGTCGATGGAGAGAAAAAATCTAAATAAATCTTGGTAATATACTAGGGTTTTAAGTCTTCTATTTTTTAGTTTTAAGTTATAATTATTTCATGACATTCAGATGCTGGTTCTGGTTTCAAAAAAGACATTTAGTCGGAATTGTTGTGGATGTTTTAGTAATTAGCATAATATATTACCAATTGTGATATTAATGAGTACGTAATACAGCGATTTTACCTCAATTAATATTGTTTCGGTGGAGCGTAGTGGAACAGGAGTCTCAATTGAGAGAACTCAGTTTCGGATCCTGTGCTGCCGTGTCGAACCTAGGGCAAGTTTATTCCCTCTACGTTGTTTCAGTTCACTCAGCTGTATGACTGAGTACCCGGTCATAGACAGAGATGGATATTTATGTATGAATGCTCTTCTGCCATTTCAACTTGGGCTCCCTCTCGCTCGTTTCCCCTCTATCTTCATCTCCATGTGGCTTTTACGTCTTTCCTTTCTTTCCTTCTTTTCACATAAACTTCCGCCTTCTTCTCCTCATGGTGACAACAATGCTGTCCACATCGGCTTCTTTCAAGATGTCCTCCTTTCTCCGGTGCTCCTGTAGACTTACACCCATTGCCCATATAATCATTGTCATCTCCGTTATTGCCAGTCGTCTTTCGTCTCTTGTCGACAGTGGCCACGTTTCACAGCCGTGGAATAGTGTCGGCCTAATTACCGTTTTGTAGAGCAGGACTTTCATCTTTTGGTGCAGCTTCTTTTTACATATCACTCCAAATAGTTCCCTCCACCTAGATCACCCCTTTAAACTCGGTTCTCAGTTTCTTGACTGGCACCTCTCTCCTTGTCTATAACAGAGCCAAAGTACTTAAAGGTATGTACAGTTGGGAGGTTTACCTTTTCCTGAGACCCATACTTTTTCATCTTCACCGCCTCGCTCTATGTGCCCCACTGACAGAAGGTGTTCCGTCTTCATTCTGCTGATCTTTAGCCCACATCGCTCCATTTTTCTCTGCATTTGTCCAATCTATCTTCTATCCTACCTGCGTCTGAATCACACAACACCCGGTCATCTGCGAACAACATAGTCCAGGGTGTCTGCTCCTTGATCTCTCTGTAATCACGTCCAGGATAACGATAACAACATAGCCCAGGGTGTCTGCTCCTTGATCTCCTCTGTAATCACGTCCAGGATAATGATAACAACATAGCCCAGGGTGTCTGCTCCTTGATCTCCTCTGTAATCACGTCCAGGATAATGATAACAAGTAAACGACTAAGGGCCGACCCCTGGTGTAGACCAACTTCAATCTTGATTTCCTCTGTTTTTCCAGCATTTGTCATGATGCTTGCAGTACACACTTCATACATGTCCTTTATGATGTTACTGTAGTATTTTGGTATGCTCTTCTTTTGGATGCAATACCAGATCAGCTCTCTAGGAACTTTGTCATTTGCCTTCCCCAGGTCCTCAAACACCATGTGTAGACCCTTTCTGAACTCCCTATGTTTCTCTTGGAGCATCCTGAAGCAGAACAACGCTTGCACTGTCGACTTTCCCGGTTGGAATCCATACTGCCTTTCATTTATCTCCACCATTCCTCTCAACCTCCTCTCTGTCACCCTCTCCCAGAGCTTCAGAGTGTGGCTAAAACTTTTGATCCCCCGGAAGTTGTTACAATATAAAGGGTCTCCTTTCTGTTTGTAGATTGGTGCAATCACGCTTTTTCTCCATTCATCTGGGATACCACTTCTCAACGCCTGGCTTAGTACTTCTACCTTTCTTGTTGAGCGCTACATCCATCGGTAGTTCATCTGGTCCACACGCCTTGTTTTTCATATTACCCATCTGTGTCCGCACCTCCTCAGGTTTGAGTTCTTCAATTGGGCTACTACTTGGGTCCCTGCCAATTCCTGACTTTAATTTTCGACATTTAAGATTTCATGGAAGTAATTCTTCCATCTCTCCCGTATCTCTACGTCCTGGGTGAGCAGTGCCCCATCTTTGACAAAGGCTACCCTTACTATGTCCGCTGATCTCCTCTTCCTGATGTTTGTCAGCCAGCACATCCTTTATTTTCCTTCTTTCCCCTTCAGTTCCTCGTACAACTGCCCGCACGCCTTATCCTTGGCTACTGCAACTGCCCGCTTGCTTTCTTTCTTTGCTTCCTTGTATCTCACCCGATTTTCTTCTTGATGCTTGACATTTCTTGTACCTCTTTCTTTTCTCTGCGACCGCCTCCTGCACCTTCTCATCTCACCACCACGACTCCGTCTCAATATATCTGCCAGGTGTTGATTGTGCAAGCTCCTCTTTTGCAAGCTGCATTATATTTGGGTACATCTCTGTCCATGGTATGATCCTTTCTTCAGTCTGCGATGCAGTCAGCTGTTTCTTAATCTTGTAAATGAATGGATCTCTGACTTCCTCCTCCTTCAGTTTCCACCATCTTATTCTTTTGGTTCTTGTCCTTGGTGTCGTCCTCCTTCTAGTTACTTTCATGTCCATCACTAGTGTCCTGTGCTGCGTTGCTAAAGATTATCCGGGAACTGCCGTGCAGTTTGTCACACCTCTCATGTTGTCTTTCCTTATCAGGATGTAATCAATCATTGTTTTGGTTACTCCACTGCTGTATGTCAGCAAATGCTCTCTCTTCGTCTGGACGAAGGTATTTGCTATGGCCATGTCAAACGCCTCTGCCAGATGCAATACTCTTTCTCCCTCCTCTTTTCTATCTCCCACAGAGAATCCTCCATGCCATCTTCCAAACCCCATCCTATCTTCTCCAATGTGGCCGTTTGGGTCTTCTGCTAGGGCCAGGCCCTCCCTAGTTGGAAGTCATGTCAACAGTGCCTCCAGTTGGTTCCAGAATGCCTCTTTAACCATATCTTCACAACCCACTTGTGGAGCGTATGCTGTCACTATGTTCCACACTACCTCTGCCAGTACCAGCTTGATAGTTATCATTCTATCAGAAATTCTCTGGACTTTCAGTACCTTGTCTTGATGGTTTTTCACACTAATCGCTACTGGTACCACTGTAGAATAGCTTGCATCAAAACCCTAGTTACTTTGCCTGGATTCCTCCCGTTCTGGTCTCTTGCAGATATAACACGTCCAGTCGACGAGATTTCATCATGTCCGCAACTTCTCGGCTCTTTCCAGTCAAAGTTCCAATGTTCATCGTTACTATTGTAATCGTTTGTTTACCCCTTCGCATATGTTTTGCAAGCACGGGGTGGTTGCGCTGCGTATCACTTACAGGAATGCCCTAGCTGTAAACTCTTTTCTATTTCGACTCTGCTTGAAATTATTTGTGGCAGGTTTTTTTCGGCCGGATGCCCTTCCTGACGCCTACCCTCCTCCTTCAATGTAATCAAAACACTTGAAATAGCTTCTGTTGCAAATTGTTCCATTTCAAACCATAAAAGTCGTGGACTATAAGTAGAATGAGAGGCAGAACAACTCCCGTCCTAAACAGGATGCAACTAACAAAGGGAAGTCGTCTTTTCGTCCGAGACTCCTATTATAGGAGACCTAGTATTCCTTCATCCCGTGAGCCTATGCAGTGTTTCTTATGCGCTCGTACCGGCCACACACAGAAACCAGGTAATCATAATTCCGTTGTGGGTAGCGCAGGTATGATCGCAGACAAATCTAATCCTCAGCACAACCACATTATCAATGTGGAATATAATCTTACCTCCCACATCGTAGAAAGCGATGGTTCTCACTCCCTGTCCAAATTACAATTGTAAACGGTTTTGTGGATGGTAAACTGGTGAAAGTTCTTAGAGACACTGGGTGCACTTGCATCATTGTGAGGTGTGACTTAATTCATACTTGTCAGTTCACTGGAGAGAGACGGGTTCTCGTGCTGCTAGATAAATCCACCGAAATTGCTCTCGTACTGCTCGTTGCGTAATTGGGTCGCCTATGTTCTCGGGGAAATGCAAAGTGTTGTGTCTCCCTAATCCCATCTGTGACGTAATGATTGGCAATGTGAAAAGAGTACATGCCAATATCCGAGGGAAATTAGCGGTACGACATAACTCTATAACACCAGATGTCAGAGAGTGGAGACAGGCGTGTCGCCGACTACAACATATGTCGGAACGAGTACCTGGAAAACAAAAGGCGGACAGTCTGAATAGGGCAGTTTAAAAGAGCCATCTCACTGGAAGACATATATGCCTGACATTATGACTACGTGACCTGTTGGCTCAACTGATGCTTAACTAGTGACCTATGACAGAGTCACGTTATAGTATTCCAAATTCGGGGACGGCATGGACCGGTCGGTCTATAAGTAGGGATCATCATCACAATACTACTGGTCGCTGCTATTGAAGTGTCATGTTCAGATGTATGCCGATTACACAATGTCAGAAATAGTCATACGTGAATACTACCAACTGAGAGAGTAAACAGATTGTTTGATAAGGGGTTTTGAGTGAAATGCTTACGCTAATCGAACGATCCAAAAAGACAACACTGGCGCAGCGAAAATACGCCCCAAAACAAGGTTTCACAAGTTCGTTGTTCCTCAAAAAGTTGTATATGTCGTGTTTAACTCCCAGCCACCGGTGTATCCCGCTGGTCATGTACCTAATGCAAAATCCAGCAATTGTGTGGAACTAACCAATTTAATTTCACTACGTAAAATGTCCGTCTTCAGCAGTCCGGACGCAAAAGCTTCAGCAAAGGTCAAACGTACGTACATAGATGCAGGGACCGGTTTCCCAAAGTACTCGCCACGCGCACATGGTTTCTACGATTGTTTTAAGTTACGCTTTACGTCGCGAACAGTTTGTTTACCATACAATCAATGAAAACCCTTACACCACGGAGAATTTCAAGAACATAAAAGCGTTACTTTTCTTCAGCGTTGTTGTAAAACCCAAAACATTCTACAACCTTACGGCCATACATATATACTTACATAATATATACATACATACATGCATACATGCGTACATGCATAACGTCTATAGTCAAAACTGCGTAAGTCCATTTTTGGTCAAACGAATATTATCATTGAAAAATAATCCTCCAACACATACCGATACAGGAGCAAAACAATCTAAATCCTTAAGGTATATGTGGTGCCACCTAGCGAATAGATGCAAATTGACATTTATGTTGACGCGACGTTTTTGAAAATCAAAATCACATCACTCACAAATCCATTATTCACGCGCTTCGCCTAAACTTGCATCAGGGAAAGACCGTTGTTCAAAAATGTCTCAGTGAAGGACACACTCAGCTGGAGGTGGACTCTGTGCACAGCCTAATAGAACGCAGATTAAAGAAGAAACAGGTGTACAGCCCTTCTGATTATGTTGCAAGTTCCAAGTAACACCTACTGTGTAAAATATATGAATCACAGCTTCTTCAAGGACTAGTCCTCTGTTACATGCCGCACAAGTATCCGACCAGGTAACAAAGCAGGGGATCCTCAGGTCCATGACCTTGTTGCACTGAAGTACATTCCCATTGGCAGTGTTCAGTACAAGGCGGCACTTGATGAAGAGTGGGCCGAGCACCCCCAGAGGGAGAGGGCTGTTACAGTGTCTGCAATTCCACACCTGTATAACCTCATAATATGAACACCTCCAGCAGCTCAAGAGAGTGGTACCACCAGACTTCCATGGCTTTTAGGACAACTTGCCTCACATGTAGAGAATAAGCATGCTGACCATGTCGCAGATCTGTGAACTGGGTAGCCGCGATGCAACTATACTCCCGCATGTTGAATGCTGATGTTGGTAGCAGCTAGTATATGCAAATAGTGATGAGACATATGATTATAAATGTTGACGATAAAGTCCAATTATATTGCTGTACAAAACAAATTAAGTTTAGTTTTTTATTTAATGAAATTATACAAGATGTAATATTGCAGTATATTTTTTTTACCTCATAACTTACAGTAATACACAGGTCTTTATGGGAAATTATCAAGTCCATTGTGTGGCCAGATGGACAAAAATAACACACGCACACCAGATTTCTGAACATTGCTGTATTTCTTTACTCATAATCAAGAGTATTAAGACTGTGTTTTGTTGACTACAGGTCATTTAATAAATGTTTAATTTATTTACGGGAAATCTGTTTTGAACTTACACATATTTGAATCTGGACAGACAATAAACACATACATACATACATACGTGCATACGTACATACGTACATACATGCATACTTACATACGTACATACATACATACATACATACATACATACATACATACATACATACATACATACATACATACACACATAAACACACATACACACACATACATACTCGTTCCGCAAGAATATATTGATAAACGGTGCGACGGCATTGATCGTCGTTTGGGCAATACTATAGATAGCCAACAATTTATTCGAGAATACGGGTCCTGATGCACTCGAAACAGGCACTTTAGTTCAATTCATCGATAAATATAACCACACTGACACATATTTGTATACTCTGATGCGTGTCATTGAACCAACTCTTCACGTAAGATGCTATTATAATCAACATCCATTATCGTCCTGGTAAGCACATACTGCTAATCGATACATACTGAAATTGCCGCATACCTTGCTAGGTGGAGGAAAACTATGACAATACTCGTGAGTTGTTTACCGCTTATAACGTTCCATGTATATAGTAGTCGTGTTCAATGTAGAGCTGTATTTCGATCAAAATAAACAGCACACAAGAAACGGGTGGGTTTAAGTTATATAAACGAGTAGTGATTAACACTGAAGGCATTAGTCCAGTTTCCTTTCTGGTGTACAGATCAGCAGAGTTTCATAATTGTATATTTAGGTTATTGATTCACTCAAATGCTCTCTCTCACTACGCTCTGGAACGCTCTGCCAATAAACGTTCGTCAAATAGACACTTTGAATACACTTGCCATAAAACTTATATATTTAAACAGGCGTACTTCGACTGAGGAACTGTGCTGTAGGACACTTTTTTATGAACATGTATTTAATCAATTAATTATTTTTTATTATATAATATATTGTAATTAATTTATTATTATTTCTCTTTTAATACAATTTTATATATTATAATATATATTCTTTTACTTAATTATCTTAATATTTGTGCAAATATGTCATGTATTTTAGTCACATTATATATATAAATCTTATAAATCTTAATAATTATTATATTTACCGGCATCCTTATACATATTACATTTGTTTCCATGCACGTTATAAACGGGCTGGTCTGGGAGATATGGCGCTATAGAAATGCAAGTAATAATAATAATAATAACAATTACCGGTAAATGGATTACACAGTGTAACTTCATGCAATGCAAGGGCCATGAAACGTTTTGCTTTCAGCTAACGCTGTTCATGCTTTTAGCATTGTCTGCCGGTGTCGCTGTAGCAGTGAAGAAGACGCCTCCTTTTGAACGTTGCTTGGCGTCTTGCGAGGAGAGCTTCCTCGAGTGTCTGCGAGGACACTGTCCTGGTAGGACGGGACCTTTACCGGTTGTGCAAGCATGCGTCGATATCCGGAATGACTGCATTGAAGATTGCAAATATGTCTTCCAGAACGATCGTAGCTAACAAAGGCTTTGCCGTCCTTGTTATTTGTGATGGTGGCGTACGTCTCTGCAACACGTTTCTTCGCTGTGCGATCAAAAACAGTAGAAAAATCGGAAGTGCTACGGTGCGCAGCCGTAACACCTGTGATGACGAAAGTGAAGTTATAACGACAGCACACGCTTGAAATACTACGGCCAATTTCGAATGCACACAACAAAAACAAAGTGACTAGTTCGTAATGATAGTTCGATCGTTAAAGAACATATGAAGGGGTTCGTGGCAAACTGCGATATCCATTTCGTTGGTTTTGAGAAAAACTCAAGTTTGTTTTTCATCCTAACAGTTTAAATGGAACCTTGTACAAAATGTGTTTATATATCCAAGGGTTAAGCAATTTTCTGACAAGGGTTGGGCGACGAATGACGCCTTTGCCTTGATATTTGGAGTCGCCCTAATATATAATCCGTTACCACGAAACCAATTGTAAGATGTTAATCAATAACGATACGCTGCCCTAAGGTTGTATTAATACATTTAATTTATGAAAATATACTAATTCAATTATACAGAAGGTTTTGCAAATGGAATGTATATATATATTTCAATCATCGTCATCGTCAGGCGACATGGCTTATTTGTTTGAATAAAAGACAAAATGTTATGTACGTTGTATGTTTGTTTAGCGAGGATGTTCGATGATAACAGAACATATTATCGCATAACTGAATGTGTATTGTAATATACAAACACCGTTATGGTATTTCGTCTGCGGAAAACTACGTCAGCACAGTGAACACAGTTTGGTAGTCTTGTCATGCGCAATCTCTACATGTTACGCTCCACCCACACTCAGGGGAAGATGACGGCAACGAGATAGACGAAAACCAACGAAGAGGTTACTCTGAGGCAGTGGTAGAAGGGGTGGGGAGAAAAGCGAGAATATTCATGGGTGATTCTTTAATGAGAAAGATTGACAAGACATTTAGTGAAGGAGAAGACCTAGTAGTTTGCTTGCCAGGAGCCAAGATAGAGCATATAACAGAAAGGGTAGAGAAGGTGATGGGTCCTGGGAAGGAAGGGACCATACTGGTACAAGTAGGGACAAATAATGCATAGAGGGAGTAGACAACCGGAATACACCAGAAATACAGACAGTCAGGAAGTTAACGCAGAAAAGGGTAGAACAGATTGTTCTCTCAGGTATTTGGGGAGGAAGGGTGCAAACATAGAAACTGCAAGAGGATGGCAATCAATGCACTATTTGAGCAGATGTGTGAAGAAGAGGGGGTGTGTTCATGCCATCCATTTAAACGGAAAGCTGTCAGCAGTTTTTTCAGAGAACCAGCTGCGATCTGTTGATAGTGAGACAGGTTGCATTTATTTAAACTAGATGCGCAGAGGGGATTCACAAAGAAGCCTGAAATTGGAGGCATAAATAAAGATAACGCAAATCAATCAGCAAGGAACAGCCTGGAAAACTGTTCTGAAGCTGGATATAAGTATGCTTTTGTTTAAATGCAAGGAGCATAGTAAACAAAAGAACTGAATCGTGGGCCAACACCGATATATCAAATGCCGAATTGTGACTGACAGGCTATGTAGTGTTTGGGAAAGATAGAATAGGAAGGATGGGAGGTGGAGTTATTTGATATATTATCGAGTCTATCCAGGTTATGAAATAAAGAAAGAGAAGCAGATTGCGGAGAAGCTATTTGGTGTAACATAGTTACTGAAAACTCGACGTTAACGGTTGGGTTAGTTTATCGAAGTCCAAACATAAGCATAGAAGAAAATGAAAAAATACAAAACGCTATAAGGGAAGTGAGCAAACAGGATTGTATTATTATGGGAGATTTAATATATACAATGGAACTATCTACAGAGTATAGGGAGTGAGGACCATAATTGTTTTGTTTTAGTACAAAATACTATCCTTTCTCAGCTCAGAACCAACCAGGGCAGAAAATGTGTTACATATAGTTTTGTCATCACAAAATGAATTAGTTGACAATGTCAAGATATGTGAGCAACTGGGGAGTAGTGATCACAACCAGATACATTTACCAACAAAGTAAAATCAGAAAGGAATAACAAAAACAGTACAGGAGAAACGTCCACAAAGGAAGATATAAGGACATGAGGAAATATTTAACAAAGATTGACTGGAATAACACACTTAAGAATAAGACAGCAACAGAGTGCTGGAATATCTTAAGGAGTTAAACTAAGTGCATTGTCGATAAGCTTGTTCCATTGAAAAACAAGGGAAATGGTCCAGAAAGAAACATTTATCAAAAGAAGCCAATAGAAAAATTAAGTACAAACAAACTATGAGGGAATTCATATAGACGCACTGGAAATGATGAAGACTACAATATTTATAAGGAAACACTTAACCAAGCTACATCTGAAATTAGAAATTAAAGATGCAGCTATCAAAAAAAATTAGCTTGTATTATAAAACATGACAGCAAGACTGTTTATGCATATGTTCGGAGCAAACAGAAAGTACAGAATAAGGTCGATCCTCTAAAAGATAGTGCTAAAAATTTAATATCAGAGGGATTCTTAATGGCAGAAGACCTGAATGAGTACTTTATTTCGGTGTTCCCCAGAGAAGATATTAGTTCACTGCCAGTACCAGAGGCTAACTTCAAGGAGCGGAATCAGAGTATTTATGACAGTTAATTGTACTTCGGAAATGGTAGCTCAGAAAATAATGGAAAAGAAGGATAATATATCACCTGGAGTGGGTGGGATACCACCCAAATTACTACTGGAAATAAATTGTAGAGCAAATTAACATACCGCTTGCAACAGTTTTCAACTTGTCATTAAACAAGGGAGTGGTTCCTTTAAAATGGAAAGAAGCAATCATTATACCGTTGTTAAAAGGGGTTCGAGAAACAAGTCAGAGAATTACAGACCAGTGAGTTTAATATCGGTGATTTATAAATTTTTAGAAACGCTAATTAAAGATCCCATGGTGGATTATTTTCTTGTTAAACAGAACTTGATAAATTCATCTCAACATGGGTTTCTAAAAGCGAGATCATGCTTAACAAATATGTTATGTTTTTGGAAGACATGAGTAAGTGGGTAGACGAGGGATCACCAGTACATATTATCTACTTAGATTTTCGGAAATCTTTCGACAAAGTGCCACATCAAAGATTACTGGTTAAACTAAAGGCCCATGGCATAGGAGATGGTATAATTAACTGGATAAAAAATGGCAGATTGACAGTAGACAACGGGTATTGGTTGATGGAGCGGCTTCAAATTGGAAATCGGTTTAGAGTGGGGTACCACAGGGATCAGTGCTGGAACCTATATTATTCTTAATATATATCAACGATTTGGACGATGATACAAACAAGTAAGGTGTTGAAATTTGCGGATGATACAAAAGTGTTTAGAAGGATTAAAAATGATGGAGATAGACAGCATTTGCAAGATGATTTTGTTGATCAAATGGTCTAAAAATGGCAGATGTCCAATTTTGGGAAATGTAAATGCCTCCACACAGGACATGGGAACGAAGATGTGCACTATACAATGGGGGATACTGTTCTAAATACTACTGTAAAAGGAAAGGACTATATTGCAGTTAACAATTAGTGCTAATATGAAGGTTTCAGAGCAATGCGGAATTGCAGCTTCAAAGGGGAATCAAATTGCGTTGCATTAATTAGGCGAAATATAGCGTATAAAGAAAAAGAACTAATACAACCGCTGTACAAAACAATAGTTAGGTCAAATTTAAAATATTGTATACACGCGTGGAGAGGAGAGCGACTAAATTATGCCAAAACTGAGAGATCTTAGTTACGAAATACACCTAAAAGAATATGGTTTGACAACATTAAAGACCAGGAGATTGAGAAATCAGAATGGTTATGAAAATATTGATATAAATATTTTTCTCAGTTAAGAAATATAGAAAGACTAGGGGACATGAAGTTACGTCAGTAAAGGAGCAGTGTAAATTTGATATAAGAAAGGTCTCATTTTTATAAAGGACTGTAAATGAATGGAACATATTATCTTCTGATTGTGTGGATGCTAGTTTAAAAATAAAATTGACACGTACCTCAGAAGGGCGGGATACTCATAGATAAAAAGGGTTGGACTCTCGATAAGCCAAAAGATTTCCATGTCCACCTATCATCTAGAGTTAATTTTCTGGGTGGCAATCTTGTTAAATCTAGGTTAAAAGTTCGATCTTGTCGTAGGATAGCCGCAGAATAGCGTTACCTAAGCGTAGGCCTATAATTACGTTTCCTAAACAAAATAAAATTACAAATGCTTACAATTATGAGAGATCTGACCACCATTTAGGTACCGGTACCGTCTATATGAACTGGTATTAAGATACTTATATATACTCCATGTGTAGCAGTGTCCTATTATCCCCCATGGCATAACGGGGGTGTCAACGGCAATACCTTCGAATACGATTTCATATTTTGGAGGTTGACACGTAACTAAATAACTTGAAACCTTTCATTGTGATGCCGCTAATGTGTTTACATGTATTGTGCAGATGTATCAGTAATCGCTACAGCACTTAATATATACGTTAATGGCTAGTTAATTACTAAAATTAGGTAAGTCTCATCTTAGAATTGTGCATTAGGCTCACTCTCATGAAGACTGTTTCAGCATCAGTGGGTGCATTTAAATCGAAATAAAGAGAGATTGGAAAAACATATTTGTGTAGTTTACACAGGTTTAAACAGAAAATTGGTTACAGAATCGCTGAAATCCGTTTATGTGAGCAGGTGTGGCGTTTGTTTTGTGCTTCGAATGGTTTTCGTTCTAAAATGCTCGTTGTTTTCGTCGGCCATTTGTGACATACAGTCACGTCAGCATTGGAAGTCGCCACTACTACTTAAATTACGCCAACAATGTGGCTAAAAGTAGCCAGCCTGCAAGAAGCATAGTTGTCATAAAGTGTAAACATGTTCATTGGCACTAATAATGTTTTCGTTTAACAAAAATCGAAAGAAAAAACTGCGTCTCATACGTAATATGTGGTGTCCTAAAATACGGTCAACTTCTGTGTTTCGCATTTTGTGCGTAGCGACGATGTGGCGTCCGAGAAATATGTTACGTGCGAGCAAATGTAGTAACCAACTTTTCTGTACGTTATGCTTTGAATTGACACGGCGCAGGAATACAGAGTTTTCGAGTTCATTCCCCACGTGGTTAGTCCTTATTGCTGTGTAGCTTCAGTTGGGATGTTACAAAAGGTTCGAACTCGAGGCGTCCGACCGACGCGAATGTGTTGCGTGCGAGACGATCGACATTTTTTACCACCGGTTGAAGCAGTTTCAGATAAGTTTTCAGGCTTTTGGATCACATTCATTTACGTTTTTGAGAATGAAAAACTAATTTTGATATTAATGCAGTGACATGTTATGATATTTTGACTTTTTGAACTGATTTGTGTCCTTGTGAAGTGAATTTGAAGCTAAGGTCCACGCTGCCATTCAAGTTAAGCAGCAGCAAGCTTTTTAATGTTGTCGTTAATTACCTTTACACTTTTGCTTGTAATGCGTACATTTTTGCATGATATTGTACGAAGTAGGTGTAAATGACTCTAAGTTCTCTTAGTTTGCTCTTTTTTGGCAGGTTTGTTTATTTGAAGCAACTTTCGGAGCATTGTCTCGTACGTAAGCAAGACGCCACGCGTGCGTTGTCGGAGTTGCGTGTACGACAAAGGCGCATATATTTTTCAACAGTTGTAGTTTATTAACTTACCATTCATAAAAACACCAAGCTGGTGTGAAAATATATCATTTCCAGCATTTATAGGACACAAGAAACCATCATAGGTTATTTGTTTTGACACCGCAAAAATGTCACCGCCACATAGATGTTACCGAAAAAAACAAATTTTTATTTTTCTAATTTGTTTTAGGTCCTGAGCACTGATGAGGATGCAGGAGAAGTGCAGCATAAGTATATAAAAAGAAGTGATACATACTACACCTGGCCCGACAAGGAGAACACTTCTTGAGTGGCCCTGGGCCAAATCATCAAGATGCTAGAAAATCCTGATATTTCAGCTCGTGGACACTACCTCTTTGACTGGCAATGCTGACATTTCACTCTATTGATGACATCATGACAAATTATTTCAAAGCATTCCCTGATTAAAAAATACATTAAGGAGACACCTGGCTGTGTGTGTTTTTTCTGGTGTCCATGTTGCACGCGATAAATTTGTGTTTTGTGTGTCTTTGTATCACTTTTGTTGTGAAAAACGTTTCTTGTTTGGTATGTTAAGACTGAAAGAGACAATACTGAGAAGACTGTAATGAAAAGAACAAGCCAGAGAGGAGTTGACATGCTTTTCAGTCATAATGATATACAACAGTTGAAAACCGTGAAGCACGGCCAGCACTTCATGTAATAATAGTATGCATAGTCCCAAAATGCTGAAAAAGAAGATATATTTTGCACCTACTCTTTTCTTTCAGTCCACGTCACATGCTTCAGCATACTAAAAGGCCAAAAGAATTTTAAACTGCAAAAACATCGCATTTCAGTGTTCATGTTAAACGCGCTACGCAGCAGTAGTTGCAAAACTTGACCTACCATTACACAAAATCCATGCTAATTCCTGATTTTCTTTTTGCAAATCTGAAGCCAGGATATGTTTAGTTATCAGTTGGCACAAAAAAAACTTTTAAAAAACACAATTTGATGTTTTACCCCTTATGTCACACTACTGGCCTGTTTCCTGAGCGTGAGCCATTATCTTAAAAGTAACGTACAGTGACGATTAATGCACTGGTATATTAAATTGCCTACTGTTTTGTATACGTGTAGTATGTCATTTCCTGGTACTGCCTGATGGTCAAATTGAATTGTTATACAAATATTTATATTATCAGTAGAATACAGAGACAAGTCAGCGTGTTATTGACTGGACAACGCTTTTTTCTGGGTTTATTACTTTAATTAATTATACTTTGCCTCTATCCCTGATGTTATATATTAGTTATATAGACTGCGTGCCACACTTATAGTAAAGGATTACATAGTTAAAATTGGGACAACAAAAACACTAGATCACCGGTACAGCAGAATCTAAATAATGTGCCTAAGGTAGGTTGAAAAAATTACTGTACACTTGCAATGGAATGTGTATGTAAATTTCCTGGTGGTTTGAGCGGGTTCGAATCCTGCTCTGTTGCAATTACTGCACAAAACATTCCTGGTTATGGGCATAATCACCAGAACTTTGCACTACTTTTCGCTGCCATCAAAGCATGTCTACTTATTATAGAGAACATTTATCAGTTTATAATTTAACTACATCTTGGGCTCAGGGTGGGTTATTTACCAGATTGTATGTGGGCCTATGCCTACCAACTCTAACTTCATGAAACAGGTTTTCTCTCATTTAATTTGATGTTATAATGCATACTTTTGGTACACAGTCACTATAAATCCACATATCATCCCATTTCTTAGAAAGTGACTATAAATCACATGTCATCCCATTTATGTGCAATTATCATCAACATCTGTGTGAAACAGTACCTGTTAACTGAACAATGCTGTCCCTCAATCTTGTTGACCGTAATTGATTGCAGACTTTGCTCCTACCCTTATGTAATCTACTAGTGAGATAGACTGCTGGACACCCTTGTAGTGAAGGGTTACTGAGTACGAATTGGGTCAACAAGAAACCTAGATCACAAGTACATCAGAATCTAAATAACGTACCTAAGGAAGGTAGAAACAATTCACTATTGTGCACTTGCAGTGGAATGTAGATGTAAATTTCTTGGTGATTTGAGCGGGTTTGAATCATACTGTGTTGCAATTAATGACTTAAATATTCCTGGTTATGGGCACAGCCACCATAACCTTGCACTATTTTTCGCTGTCACTACAACATGTCAACATATTACTGAGAATATTCATCAGTTCATAATTTAGCTACACTAAATTTGCCTCTATTCATGGTTTGGTGTTTCGCTGATAGACTAACAAAATTCAAAAAAGCCTATCATGCTAAAAAATATTTGGGGAAACTGACTGTCATGTTGCTAATTAATTATATACATCGTTGTGTAATTAATAATAATTGCTTTATTCGCAGATGCCAACAACAGCATCACAAAGTTGTTAACCTATCTATTGATCAACGCTCCACATTATGTTTATTTTTTTCACCAGTAGATGCAAGACAATGAGCCTCCTTCAGACCCAGTCGCTCCCGAGCCAGATCAGTCACAACCACCCCCTAACCACACACAAGGTGTGGCTTGTCAAACTGATGTGACAGCGACAGTAGATCGAGGCATCCAACTGACAGCCTTGAAACCATGCAAAACTTTGTACGAAAGGTTAGTATTTGTGAGTAGTGCAGTTGTCATTTCTGTTTGATATAATTACATAAATACTGTGTCAGAGAGTTCGTTCCCGAGTCTCGGACTGAAAGTGTCTGCACAATATAAATCACTTGATGACAAGGATGTTTTGCTGTGGAAGGTTATTCCACTCTTGGAAGATGCTTTGTAAAACGGAGACGTGTTCTGATGTCTAGATAGCCGGGTGTTTTGTAGGGTTTTTGTTCTGGTCTCGTGCAGTAAGTGGTGATTGTGAAGAAGTCTTCATTGTTGATGCCATCGATGCTATTGAGAATTCTATAAACATTGATCATGTCTCCTCTTTCTGTATACCAGAATAAAATATTCATATTGTGCTTTTCATACAGGTATAAATACTATCGTGAAGGTGATGGTGGATAATGCCACACAGACTAGCCCATTCACTATAACTGACATTGTGCCAGCCGTAGTGAGCACTCCCAAGAAAACAAAGAAGCCGTCACCAGAGATCGACGCAGACGCAGTCAGCCCCATCAAACCATGTCGAGATACCAAGGATCCCGACTACAAGACGTCAGACTGGTCGTTCTTTGAAGCTGAGGAAGAAGAGATCAGAGATGGTCTGGCAGCTGAAGAAACGAGTGAGTGTTGTACAGATGTTGTGTCCGAGAAGAAATATATTGTCTTCCACAACAAACTCATTGAAATGTTTGAGTGCTGCCCTATCTGTGCTGGTCCTATCCGCGGACAAGTAGTTAATAAAAGTTATATCGGTTAAATAAATAAATAAGCTAAATATGTTAAATAAGTTACAACAGTTTAAAAAAAGATAAATCATCTCACAAATCATCCCAGGCTCACTCAGTGTCATACTGGCAGGGAAGACTGGCAGAGATGGAGGGGAACGAAGGTCAGTTATTCATTCATTAGCCTTATTGACGAAGGAACAAAAGAGTTTCGAGTGCGGATCAATTTGCAGTGAGGGAGTTTAAAGCGGCGGCCAGAAGGAAGTAATTTATAGCATGGAAACAGGGGATGTTCGGGGTCTGAAGAGACATTCCTTCCCTTTTTCTTTGCCCGTTGCCTGTATAGATCCTCTAGACTGGTCAGCTTTTTTCCCACCACCTTGCCACTAACCCTGACTGTTCGTGCCAGAGTGTTGCGATGCACGATACTCAGGCAGACGAGAAATCCAAATGTAATAGAGCTTTCTATGTGGCATATGTAGTTGGCTTGTAGAATATGTGTGCTGACACTGGGTGACCTGAATTTGTGTAAGAAATACAGCTTATGTGGCACTTTCTGTTAATTATCGCTGTATTTTCACCAAATGTGAGCTATGCACCAATGATAGTGCCGAGATACGTATTCATCTACTCTCCTTACACACTCTCGATTAATGAATAGTCCGTTGGGAGGAGCAGGATTTCTCCTAAAATCTATTATGATTTCTTCAGTTTTACGAACGTTCAGGTCAAGGAAATGAGTGTCACACCACACTGTGAAATCAGCTACAACGCACGCACACACTTGATCAGAGCCGGATAGGTCGACGATAGCTGTGTCAAAGTGTAACGTTAACCACACGTGCAACGAGCACACACTAGATCTTGTCTTTGTGCGTGGTGCAGAGTGTAATGTTAAGAAAATATATAAGGGGTGAAATCCACATACGACGCCCTACATTGTGAACTGTTATGTGCCAACCGACCAAAGCAGGAACCCGCTAAACGTTTTGTTTATAACTATAGCAAAGCGGACTTTAGTCACCTAAGACACTTATTGTTTTGTATCCCGTGGTCATTTCTCACGGACAGTACTGACATTGACGAGAGTTTTTATATATTTTATGACACTGTGTATGCTGCCATAACCGAATGCGTTCCTCGTATCTTCATGTGTGGACGTAAGTACCCAGTATGTATGAAAACGATATGATCGCAACCTTGAACGAGAAAGACACCGCACACAAAGCATGGAAACGCTCACATTCGTTATCTGATTACCACATATTTTCTGAACTACGAACCACTTTTAAGAAACCTAAAATAGAAAGGTATTGTGACTACATATCGGACATTTGAGAAAAGTCCGTCAAACAACACACCAAACGTTTATTCAGTTTTGCCAAAAGCAAGCAAACTAATGTAAAACTTCCTAACTCAATGGTATATAAAGGCACTGAAGCAGACAGTCCAGCTGACATAGCAGAACTACTTTCTGACCACTTCGAATCTGTCTTTACATTAGTAGATAACATTGTTTATTCAAGTATTCTTTCCTTTCAATCCGACTCAATGACTAATATCAATGTGTCTTATGATGATGTCATTGGGGTACTAAGAACTACCGTGTAAACAAAGCATGCGGTCCTGACAATATATCAGGTGTAATCCTTAGGGAATGTGCTGCCGAATTAGCAGGTCCACTAAATATGCTTTTTAATAAGTCATTAAACTGTGGAACTTTTCCAACTTGGTTTAAAAGAACAAATGTTGTTCCTGTGTACAAGAAGGGAGATATACGAAATGTGTGCAACTACAGACCTATCTCTCTCTCTCTTACCGCTATTTAGCTGTCAAGTTTTTGAGAAAGTGGTATACGACTCATTATATGAGCATGTACGTAACACAATTTCGGGCAGCCAACACGGATTTGTGAGGTTTAACAAGATTTAACAAGATTGCCAACCAGAAAATTACTCTGGATGGCAGTTGGACAAGGAAGCCTTTTGGCTTATCGAGAGTCCAATACTTTTTATCTACATGTATCCCGCCTTTTTAAGGTGTGTGTCGATTTTATTTTTAAACATATTCACGCTACTAGCACCAACACAATCAGGAGATAATCTCTTCCGTTCATTTACAGTCCTTTGTGAGAATGAGAACTTTCTTATATCTAATCTACACTGCTCCTTTACTAATGTAGCTTCATGTCCTCTGGTCCTTCTATCTTTCTTAACTGAGAAAAAAATGTTTCTATAAATATTTTCATAACCATTCAATATTTTAAACACTTCTATGTGATCTCCTCTCAATCTCCTGGTCTCTAGTGTTGTTAAACCACATTCTTTTAGGCGTATTTCGTAACTAAGATCCCTCAGATTTGGTATCATTTTAGTCGCTCTCCTCTGTACTCTTTCTAGCATATCTATGTCCTTCTTGCGATATGGCCTCCATGCTTGTATACAATATTCTAAATGAGGCCTCACTATTGTTTTGTACAGCGGTACTATGAATTCTTTTTTCTTATACGCTATATTTCGCCTAATTAATCCAAGGATTTGATTTCCCTTTGACGCTGCAATTCCGCACTGCTCTGAAACCTTCATATCAGCACTAATGGTTAACCCTAAGTCTTTTTCTTTTACAGTAGTACTTAGAACAGTACCCCCCATTTTATATTTTACCTCTTCATTCCCATGACCTGTGTGGAGGCATTTACATTTCCCAAAATTGAACAGCATTTGCCACTTTTCAGACCATTTGATCAACCATCTTGTAAATGCTGTCTGTCTCCATCATTTTTAATCCTTCTAAACACTTTTGTATCATCCGCAAATTTTAACACCTTGCTTGTTATATCATCGTCCAAATCGTTGATATATATTAAGAATAATATAGGTCCTAGTACTGATCCCTGTGGTACCCCACTCAATACCGATTTCCAGTTTGAAGCCTCCCCATCAACTACTACACGTTGTCTTCTGTCATTCAGCCATTTTTCTATCCAGTTTATTATACCATTTCCTATGCCATGGGCCTTTAGCTTAAGGTGTAGAAGTACAGTATCTAATCTAGCTTGTTACTTGAACGCCATTTCTGGATCTATTGAAAACAAGAAACAGGTTGATTCTGCTTATTATTGGAATTCAGTAAAGCCTTTGATCCAGTATGCCACCCATTGTTAGTTCACAAGCAGCTATGGTCCTCGAAGGCAAAACATCTAACTGGAAGCCGGTAGTGTCTGGTGTACCACAAGGTTCACAAATTGGACCACTTCTCTTTATCTTGTATAATCAACGATCTCACTAACCATGTTCATTCACGTGAAATGTCATTGTATGCTGATGATTCCAAATAGTTTAAAGAAATTACGTCGGTGACCGATTGTCAGATGGTGCAGAAGGAGCTGGACACTGTATGTCTTTGGTATGAGACATGGCACCTTAAACGTAACGTTGAGAAATGCTGCATAATGTCATTCACTAACAAAAAGAAACGTATATCCTATGACTACACGATTTTAAGCCAAAGTCACCGCTGTCAAAGATCTCGGTATCACATGAACGACAGTTTGACTTTTAAAGATCATAATATTAATCGTAATGTTTGTAAAGATTTTAAGATGAGTGGTTTTATTAAGCGCGTTTGGACAACATTTACCGATCCTTGTATATATTTCTAGTCAGAAACCAATTGGAGTATTGCAGTGTTATCTGGAATCCCTGGCAACGTACGTTTATTAACAAAATCGAACGAGTTCAAAACATTCATTAAAAATCTATGTTACAAATCAAAAAATAAATAAATGCAGTACTCCTCTGACAGTTGTCCTGAGATTTGCCATCATTTTAGTCTACCTTCCATTCATCATCGTAGGCAAATTAAAGATCTTGTGGTTTACACAAGTGTGTGCACTCCCAACTAGACTAGTCCTATCTGATAGGAACTATCCAATTTCACTGTCGTTCACTATCTCTACGAAACTACACTCCTTTTAGAGTTTCCAGTACCTGAATCTACATTAGAAAACACTTTGTTTTGAATAGATGTATGACTACTTTCAACACATTGTATTTAAGTGATCCAACGTGTGATATATTTTCAGGAGCTGAAACCTGTAGATCTTCAATTCAAAAACATTTCTATGTATAACGGATGTTTGCCTAGTATATTTGATGTTGATATTGTGTTATTTTTATATCCTTGTTTTTATTATTCTATTATTGTTTTATTATTTATATGTATTGTTTCAGTAACCAGTCATGTTACTGGGTCCACTGGACCTGTTGGAATCTGAATAAATACAAGTGAATGGACAGGAGATACATGAATTGAGATATGCCGATGACACAGCGTTAATATCCGATACAAAAGAAGGATTTGATAAATTTATAACTACTATTAAAGAGCACAGTGAGATGAAAGGATCGAAACTAAAGTAAAGAAGACTAAGATTGTGGATGTGAAGGGATGTCGAGAAGCATCAGAAATCATAGTAGATGGCGAAGAAATAGAACGAGTGGAAAGTTTTGAATATCTGGGGTCACTGATAGAAGCGGATGGAGATGGGACGAAAGAGATCAAGCGGAGGTTGACAATGGCGAGTAAAAAGTTGACGGAGATGAAGAAACTGTGGAAAGCAACGAACAAAGATATGAAACTACGAAATGTCCGAATCTGCATATTTCCAGCTGCTACGTATGGATGCGAAACCTGGACTCTCAATAAGAACATTACTAAACGTATAAATGCATTTGAAAACACGTGTTATGTAAAGATATTGCGAGATTCGTGGACTGAACATAGAACTAACGAATCCATCGCAGATGAGTTTGGTGTTATACCCGGGACTTTATTGAACTTTGTAAAGAAACATAAACTAAGTTATTTCGGCTAAGTGAAACGACATCAATCTCTAGATAGACTAATAATGGAAGGTAAATTGGAAGGCAGCAGAAGCAGAGGAATACCTAGGAGACAATGGGAGAAGGGCATAGAGGAAAGGATGGGAGCAGACATCTGGCGAGAAACTGGCAAACGAAAAATATGCCTATAGACAATCCATCAAGGCTGCAACGTCCGGAGATGGATAAGCATACCAACCAATTTAATAGAGCAGACTGCAAGCTTATAGAGCGTTGTATTCAATCCCGCGTACACAGTTTTTTGTTCATTTTCCATACATTTGTTACAGACTATGCACGATCGTTGATGCGGAAATTTTTGACCTCTTACGCAGAGAGCACATTTGCTCTGAAGAACTCGATAAGAGAGCTCCGTAAAGATAAGCCTGAAGCAATGACTGCTGCCTTCTTCCATCCAAACAAAGAAGAGGCAGTAGAACAACACACCAGCCGTTTCAACCAATAGTTCGTGGATCCTCGTCAAATCGGACACTCGTCAGATCAAGTTACACTATATTGCAGTCTAGATTTTATTGTGTAACATTGAAAATCAATTCAATTTTTCATAATACACTAAACAAAGTGTGGATTAATGGAACAAATCTGTCAAATGATTAGTAGTGTACAAAAAGTGGATCAAAACAAGTCATCACTATTTTGTATCAACCACACACATTCAAAAGCAATTTATATACGTAAGTGCTGTGTTAATGTCTATGTTGGCCACATGAATCCAGTGTATTGTCCGTCTGGGAATGCCTTTCATAACTTGTCCTCAACACTCGAGGGCAGTGGATGCCAATTGTCACTTTCAACTATACCCCAACACCATCTGACTAACTGTCTGTAGATTCAGAAAAATTAAATGTTCTGTTAGCACTGTTAGTAGTAAAATGTTGATTTGTTCTTGAAACGTTTTTTGTAACATATATAGCATCGTGGGATATTTATAATATGTAGAGTATCATATCTACATCATGACTATTTTTTGAAGTTCAAGGTTAAGCCATGCAAATAAAGAGAAAGTTTCTTTGTTTATGTGTTACAATTCACACAGTTAGTTTGACTCATTCGTGTTGTGGGAAATACAGCTGATGTTGGTGCTGGTAGTACCCAGGAATTAAGGAAGTTAGCAACAAATCCTGGATGCTCCGTCATATATTTCACGGTCGTCTCGGTATATTCTTCCATCTTTCCAGCTATCTTGGCAGTCTCTTTAAAGCAGAATCTTTCAACAATGTGCCCATCACCAAACACTGGGAATATTTGCACCTGCAAATATTCAGTACATATCTAGAAACTAGACCTATAATATGACTACATCAGCAGTAGTATCAGCTCATGTACATTCATACGTTACATATTTTGGGTTGAAATCTGCATAGGGCCTATAATAAATTATATTAAACGCATTGCCATCTGAGCAGTTCATATTAATAGGATCAATAACAGTTTTGTCGATCTGATTACAACAGCACAATCTGATTACAATAACACAAACAAAAATGGTTACACCACATTTACTGACCATCTCATTCCGACAACCGAACTGTCAAATTGCAAATCGCCGCTATATACATTCATTCATTTATTATCGCCCATTACTATCGTCTTTCTACAGCATATAGAAGTAATAATCATGTAGTAAATACACGAATAACCGTCACTAACCATTTCAAAGAGTTAGAATAAAACAGATGTGCAAACATTAACGTACTAATCCGAATTTTCAACTCGGTTGGGTCAACCAACATGACCGCTGGCGCTGCTGGAAACGATTTCGGCTCGTTTCCGTCAGATTAATTTTTTTCTTTCTTTTTTGGTTCATATTGATACCTTATCACTCATGTGTGGGTACCAAATTCCTCCTCAAACTGTTCTTTGTCTGACTGATCGTGAGAATAGTCAAAAGATTCAGAGAGATAGCTCATGATATTCGTGGTGGCTTAACAGCGAGATTATGTGCTTATATAGCTTTGGGGATTTGCGGAATGATTTACGTCATAAGTCCTGTCGGCATATTTTGGAGCGACCTCGGTGATTTCCGTGGAAATTGATGATTTTTGATCGATTTTGCTGGCTTTTAATTAGATAACAGCCATCTTTGTTAATGTTAATGACGAATTGGGGAGCAACTTCATTAACAGATTATGCTCCTAAAAGACATGCACATGGCCTTTATAGTTTCTTGAATTACTGATTTAAAAGTTGATTAACAATAAAACTTCATCACAAATACAGCAGAATCTAAATAACATAAATAAAACAGGTTGAAAAGGTTCATTACTGCTCATTTGCAACGGACTGGGGTTCGACCGCCATTTCGAAACTTGGAAAATTGTTGTTCATTCCATGTTGGCTAGGGAAAAGTCACACAAGTCTATTGGTTTAGTGGCTGCATGCATACCGCTGAGCATAAACAACCTCAAGTGTGAACAACATCTTGACGTATTTGTACGTGAGTAAATAATTAACTGTCCAGTCCCACTGAGCAACAGTAGTGCAGTAGGCATATGTCTTAATTACACAGATTATAATCCACCAAGTCAATTAGCAAGGACTTTGCTGTTGTGTTTCATTCCTTTGCTCTTGTCTTTGCATTCGGTATTTAAATTTAATAACTTAGGTAGAGTCTAACTGTAGTAATATAACATTTAAAATGGCTTTATTTCATGTTATTTCGTTGCACTGAATGTCTATTACTTTAATTCGTTTCCATTTTGACGAGTACTGTAAGGGCACCATCTGGCAGAGGATAGTACAAAACAGGCAGATCTGGAAACGACATGCTGAGGCCTTCGCCCAACCGCGGGACACTCCGGTTGCACAGTGGTGATGATGATGATGATGATGATGATGATGATGATGACATGCTACTATTTCAAATATAATACTCATAATTCGTCCTTTGTGTCAACTTAAAAATGTAATAAACTATAATAATAAAAACGTCTTGCTGTAATGACTATAAGAAGACACAGTGATAGATCTAGTTCTAGTTGTTTGTTCTATCATAGTATTAGATGCGTTATTGTTTCCTCTCACACACATTTGTCTAGGCAAATTTCACATGCTGGCATTCTGCATGAAATCACAGGTTAAAACATGCAAGATGACTGAACGCATTGTGGTATGGGTAACTCCCAGATCTCATCCATCTGGCCTGCGCACGGCTGACAGAACAGGGACTGTGAATTATTTAAAATGCAGTCCTTTCTGGCGAGAGTCAATATCTAGTCTAACTGTCAGCAACCTCCTGGGGGACGGTGCAGGCTCTTCTGAATGCCATCAACATATCCCCGGAAGATGCAATAAAACTAACAAGACTAGAGGATACATTCCATCTACAGACTTGACAGTGGTGAGAGTATGTCAGTCAATAATTCAATGCGCGTAAATTCTAAGCTTGTTTTCACTGCCAGTGTTGGGGACCCAACTGGTTGTAGAAATATGCCACGTTAATATTAAGCATGCAATCGGACATACCATTCATTTGCCTCGACTTAATGCTGGCAATTCCACTCCCAATAATAGGTATGTCTTCTTGGATTTGCAGCGTGGCTGAATGCTTCCCAGAGAAGTCGAAATGGTGTTCGATTGAACAAGTCTGCCAGGGAGTAAAGTGTAAAGCGCT
>OZ023209.1:16399352-16487069 GCA_963995525.1 Escarpia spicata | reverse complement strand
TTTCTTGCGCCATTTGCACATCGCATATCCTTATCGTCCATATAGATCTCTAATGTGATTGTGTAAAGTTTGTTTAATTCCGGAAGAAAGAGTTGGTTGTAAGGTCCAGGTCAAATATCGCTCGTTCGCTCTCTCCCTTTCTACTATCTCTCTGTCTCTCTGTCTCTGTCTCTGTCTCTGTCTCTGTCTCTGTCTCTGTCTCTGTCTCTGTCTCTGTCTCTGTCTCTGTCTCTGTCTCTGTCTCTGTCTCTCTCTCTCTCTCTCTCTCTCTCTCTCTCTCTCTCTCTCTCTCTCTCTCTCCCCCCTCCCTCTCTCTATCTCTCTCTCTTTATGTTGCTCTCACAATGTAATTCATGAGTAAATAAAAGTAATTTTTGGGGTTTGCTTCATGGAATAGCCACCTGAAGCAGCGCATTATTCATATTCGAAGTCTCTCCCAGTTTTTGGCAATCGCATCGGTACTAATTCACCGAAAGTAAGCAATACCCCCTTCCCCATATATATATATATATATATATTATCTCTGTCACTCACTGTCCCCCTCCTTCCTCTCGCTTATCTCTCCCTCTCTACTATTTATATGTCTCTCCTCTCTTTCTCTCTCTCTCTCTCTCTTCTCTCTCTCTCTCTCTCTCTTTTCACTCTCTCTTTTCCTCTCCCCCCTCTCTATTCCCTGGAGCGCGCTCTCTCTCACTCTTCTCTCTCTCTCTCTCTCTCTCTCTCTCTCTCTCTCTCTCTCTCTCTCTCTCTCTCTCTCTCTCTCTCTCTCTCTCTCTCTCTCTCTCTCTCTCTCTCTCTCTCTCTCTCTCTCTCTCTCTCTCTCTCTCTCTCTCTCTCTCTCTCTCTCTCTCTCTCTCTCTCTCTCTCTCTCTCTCTCTCTCTCTCTCTCTCTCTCTCTCTCTCTCTCTCTTTCTCTCTCTTTCTCTTTCTCTCCTCCTCTCGCCTTCCCTCCACCTCTCTCTTTCCCACCCCTTCTCTCTCAGTGTTTGTTCATACAAAGCCAGTAAGAACATATGCTGCAATAATGTCAGATGTTCAGCGGATGATACATAGGTCAGTTAGGTATAACTCCAATTATTGCTGAGAAAAATACTTACGGAAAATGGGAGGGAACCAAAAGTATTAAAGTGAACAGTAGAGCATTTTCTTGCACCACTTTCAAAAATAGTAGGCGTACTGACAACAATTGGGGTAATGGTGTATTTCAGTGGAAAGAAGCAAACATTCTAAGCCAATGTCAATAAATAGCAACGAAATCAAGTCAGAATATAAAACAGGCATTACCTTCAAACATACTTATATATTTGTACTATTAGAAACTGTAATCATAGACTATGTGGTACACTTTCTTGATAAGGATACGTGTTTATATAAATTCATCTGAATATGGAAGAGAGCTAGGTCTTGTAGATAGTTTTAGGTCAGTAGAAAATATATAAAAATTTCGTCTCCGTCTGAATACATTTTACCTGTGCTTACCCGTTTATCTTCCTAGTCTTATATTCACCAGTTGACAAATTCAATATTGTATTCCGATGTTGATAGTGTCTATTCATTTCGTTTGATGCTATTATGATTAATGTTTTTATGTATGTAGCAGGGTAGCATGTGTATATTATCTATTCCGCTTTCGATAAACTGTCACATTAAACATTATTTCGTTTTTGAATAACGATGTTTTGAATGAAACCATTATCTTAAACTTGATAGTACCTGCCGTGTTGTATTGTTTCAGTGTTCCGCATGTGTCGTCTTCACTACCTCGCTGTGTTTTACCTCCGCTGCGACCAACAAGAGTTATTTGCACTTCTGTTTCGAAAATTGCCAACTCGAAATGAGAGTTTGCATCCATTCTCATTGCCCAGGACGCCCGTTTCCGCTTCCAGTTCCTCAGGAATGCATCGACGAACTATCCAACTGCATTAATCGCTGCGTGGACAAGTTCGGTACCCAGCCGTAAACAACAACAACAGTTGATATTGGTTTGAATAAGAACACCAGAATAATATTAAGCAAAACACATTTTGTCACCAGCACGTAGCCATGCCGTCCAATAATAGAAATAAACAAGCCACACTGCGTACGTTCGGAGAAATACACAAAACACCATCACAGACATTAATTCTTCGATTAGTCACAGCAACGCCCACTTTACTAACCTGGTGAATCTTGTTTACACCAATTGCCGTTACATTAGCGTGGTGGTAGAAAACAACGACACAATTAATTAAATTAATGTATTATTTTATGTCTGGTTAATTATGTTTTGATTCACTTACTAGCTATTTCGAATTTGCATTTGCAAGATTCTGTAATAACCAGTTTTACAATGTTAGTCTTTAAAGACATTGCGCACAAGACGTATAATGCCCCAATCAGAAATAATTTAAATTTCAATTCAAAAATTTCATATTGACATTTCCAAACGTATTTTATCTAGACTGCATTCAGAGTTCGCGCCGCGCCGGACCGCGACGCTGCAATCCGTCGCGGTTCGCCGCCAGAAATTGAACGGTTAAATGTTATGTACCACGACGTTCGCCGCATTCAAAATGAATGTTACTGATTTCGAATGTGTTTTTCGACGCAAATGCGCCATTTCTGCAATTAGGAACACTTAGGTTTTGTAAAAAAAATTGTCAAACTTGAGTGTGAACTGAAACTCTCAAAAGCACCAACAATACCATTATAAAAAATCACCATCGAATACGAAACTAATAACGGTGGCCATCACTGGAAAGGCGCTGTCGTGGCGCCCGTCGCGGCGTCCGCATCAAGGAGTTTCTATTTGGATAGGAAGCGTCACTGAGCGAGAAAATAACAGCCTACAGTGAAAGTTTTTGTTCACCATTCGGGAAGCAAGCACATGCGCCTGGGGGACCGGCAGTGCGCGATGTTAGCGTAGCACAGGAGTGTTTACATCATGGCGTCAAAACAGTCGGGTTGTTGTTGTTCGGCAAAGAATTGCCAAAACAGAAAATCGTCACGTCCTGATATTGGTTTTTCCGTTTTCCAAGCAGAAAGGAAAGGTAAGCGCTCGAGCACGGAGTTTTCCAAAGCTCTTGCATTTTCATTTTGTGTGTACATTTAGTTGTTTTGCAACTAAAGGTGATGTGACTTCCAATAGTTTTTGAACAAAATGTATGCCTAAAATGGTGGTGAATTAGGGAGAGAACGAACACCGTCTTGTATTGATATACGGTCTTTGGTCAGCACGACGTAACTTTGAACGATAAAATCGACTTCCGGACAAAAAAGCGACGACACGGTACGGCTCGGCGGCGAACTTTGAATGCGGCCCAGGTAGAGGCTTTCCTTAGCGTTGCACCTGTACAAAGACGTCATAGATACTGCAGACGTCAGCATGCAACGCTAACGAAAGCTTCTAAAAAGTAAAATTCGTATGAATATGTAAAAAAAATGTTTTATTTAAAATGAACTATCCTGAAGAATGTTCTGTAATTTAATTGAAGTTCGTTTTATTTAATATTCCTTTTTTAATGTGAAGGAAAACCTGTCAATTGTACATTAAAATGCACGAGGAATAGGTAGTAACATTTATACATCAGTGTGTTAATTGGTCATCCGAGTAACCGATATGTGGAACACACATACGCCGCCGAAACAACGCAGATATTAATCAGTTGATAAGTGTGCGTGATAATTGACTGAATTTAGCTAACCCTCCATGTGAGGAACAGAGAAGTTCTAAGTAACCATGAAAACAAAAGAAGATTTAAATGTTCAGTCAGGCTACAGATAAAAAATAAAGGTAAATTCTTATATAGCGCAGTATCTAGTCTTCAGGACTGCTCAAAGCGTTTTACAGTTTACTCCCTGGCAGACCTGTTCAATCAAACACCGTCTCGACTTCTCTGGAAAGCATCCAGCCATGCTATAATTAATGAGCGAAGACTTTTCGTACACAAATATTTCCGCCACTGTTTATAGTCAGGTACTCATTCATACAGCTGAGTGAACTGGAGCAACATCGATTGAACGCAGTTGCACAAGGTTCGACACCATAGCACTGGATTCGAATCCTGGTTCTCTCGGTCGAAAATCCGAAGTTCTATCCACTGTACCACTGTGCTCCAAGTAAGCAAGTAAGATACGGCAGTTATCGTGAATAAATAGTCGTCTTAGTTCAATTTTAGCTTATAACTATGGGGTGTGTTGGTGTGTGTGTGCGTGCATGCGTGCGTGCGTACGAGTGCGTGTGCGTGTGTGCGTGTGTGTGTTTTTTATTTTCATTACGTTGATTGACCTGATCAGTAGAACGACATCCTAAGAACTTAAGAAAATACTGTATGCACAAAGCACTGCAAGAATCGCCGTCGAATGGCCGTCGAATGCGGTTGTGTGGATAGGTGAAAAGGAGGTGGATCTGCATGTAGTTGTTGACGAAAGACCACTAAACAAGTGAACAGCTTTATATATGCGGGAGCTACAGTGAGTGGGGATGGACGAAGTAGTAGAATATAGAGGTGGGTGCGAGCAAGAACGGCAGCATGGAGGATTGTGGAAGATGTTATGTGGGACAGAACTCTGAAGAAACAATTAAAAGAAAAGGTGTTGGAAACCTGTGCGGTACCAGCGTTTGTATATGGGTTGGGATCACTGGCACTGACAGGGAGACAGGCGGAGAAGATACAGGTGGCAGAAAACAACTGGGTTCGAACAGTAACGCGGGAGTACATAAGGAAGATGACAGATTTGAAAGACGAAATTGGCATGACAAAACACCTGAAAATGAAAATAGTCGGACACAGAATGATAAGGGCAGGACATGTGCAAAGAATGAGTGACGATAGACAACATGATGACCATGGAAAATTGAATGTTATGCAGTACTTTCTGTTCATTCTAAATGTTTTCCGTACCTAAACCGCAAACATCACTTCTAACACATGACAAATAATGTACAATTACTAACGTAATAATCGACAGATTTCATTGTTAGTTTTTGTATTTGAAATTGTAACACAATTTGTATTGTGTGTTTTTGCATTTGTCATTTTTAACTGTTGCATATTTGTATGTAATATATAAAAGGGCAATTTACTAGTGTGGTTGTTTTTCATCCTAATATGCATACATGACCCCTCCCCAACTCTGTTATATGGGTGTCACCAAACATGTTTCAGAAAATAGATAAACTGGGTTAGGCTAGTGGTTCTTAACCCCTGAGTAGTGATTCAAAATTGGGTCGCCAAGCCATTTTGAGTTGGTCGCCAAGAGCCTGCAGTGATTCCGAAATGTCCTTTTGAATTGTATTGAATTGAATTCGTTCAACATAAGTACAAAGTGTAATTCCAAATAAGGTGTAAACATGCACTTTTGTAAGCATCATAAACAGTGGAACAATGAAAAATATAGTTAAGCATTGAACAATAAGAAAATGTTGAAGGGAAATGCAAGAAGTTATAAACTTATAAATAGCCTTCCCCATACTATACAATTGCACTGGTACAATACATACACAATATATAACTTAAAATTAAGCTAGATTTAAACTACCTAAAGGTATGGTAGTTGATACATAATAACAAACATAAAATCAAAACATGAATTCAACATATCTTTGTAAGAGTAAAGCTTTGTACATATTTTGAATTAATAAGTAGAATTGCACAATTTAATGTCAGCACACAGGTCATTCCATATCTTAAGTCCCTTTATACTGATACACTCCGCTTTTTAGTAGTCCTATGAAATCTTATTTTGAAATTGCAATTTTTCATACGGGTGTTATGATGATGACTGTCATTAACTCTCTGGACGTACAACGTGATGTTTGCTGGTAAATGATTAATATAAACAGTGCACATAAACACGATGCTATTTAAATCCACCATGTCCTATACAGTTAAAGTTTTCAATTGATAAAAACATTTCTTGTATGAGCCATGAAGTCCCGCTTTTAACAAATCCAAATAGCTCTTTTCTGAATAATATGCAAGGGTTGTGTACGAGTCTTATAGGTATTGCCCCAAACTTCACAACAATAAGTTGCATACGGCATAATAAGAGCACTTTATAAAGAGTATAATGAAGGCTTATTCAATAAATGTTTCAACCTGGTCATTACAGATACATTTTTCGAGATGTTACTTTTTATGTGGCTAATGTGTTCATTCCAATTTAAATGGGAATCAATGTGTACACTAAGAAATGTTATATAGTATAGATAATATAGTATTTGCAACGTGCTTGTTAAAGACTAAGTGAAATTTAAATTTAAATGTCTTTGAAACTTCATATACATAAACTTAATGCCCTTGTCAAGTAATGTGCTAGATATGAAACCTGTTCATTGCGAACTCATGTCACTAAGCCCGCTCAAACGTGGTCATTTGCGTGTCACAGCCCGTCAAATGTTGCTGACGTCACCACTGACAGGGCGGTTGAGCGCGCCCTATCCTTTAGCAAGGCGAGCGACGGTGCGGCCTGTTGTTTCAGACTGTACATAAAATTGCAATCACCGTAAATATAATATTCATATCTACAAGCTTGTCGCTGAATGTACACAGGAATTTGCTAACTTTTTGAGTTGTTGCCGTTGGAACATCGCGAATGCTCAACCTTGAATTATAGCCGCTGCAGGATTAAGCATTAGCGATGTTCAAACGGCAATAACTAAAAAACTAAAACCAAATCCTGGGTACACCCAACAACAAACTTGTAGATAGGATTATTATAATTATTGTTTGAGCATTCGCAATGTTCAAACGGCAATAACTCAAAAAGTTTACAAAATTCCTGTGTGCATCCAGCGACACATTTGTAGGTAACATTATTGTCTTTACGGTGATATAAAAATATCAAAAAGGGTGACGGAGGAGGTAAAAAATTAATTGAATATCTGGACACTATTTTTAGATTATATTTCAGTCACATTGGTACTAAAAAAGATTAATTTGCTTAGTCTTTCAGTTACGTTTGTATTTTACGCGCGCATTACGTTTTACTTTCCGAACAACTGATTTACCCCATAAAAGGTGAGAATCGTGACGTATATGGGGTATTTCGAAAATAAAATATAGGAGCAATCAGAACAAACCGACAGCGAAAGCTACACCCGCTCACGCGAACGCACGCACAAACACATGTACTTACTCACGTACGCGTACGCGCACGCGCACGCGCACGCGCACGCGCACGCGCAAGCGCACGCACACGCACACGCACACGCACACGCACACGCACACGCACACGCACACGCACACTCACACGCACACGCACACGCACACACACACACTTTTCTACCATTGTGTACTTTCTAACCACTAAAAGTGCCCTTTTTAAACTTTGCCCCCAACCACTCTGAGTGAATTACACTACACAAGTATATTTCAATACGTGTCGTCAAAATTAACTCTTGGTTTGTAGCACGCTTGGTTCTTACATTTGGCGCTATTTGTAACCTAAATTCCTTTTCTTTCGAAACTTGCGAGGCGACACAGACACGTTTATGTCGTGTCCCTTGTCCAGACTACCTTTGTCAAGCGGCAGATAACGATGAAAATACTCGTGAGTTGTTTTCCAACACCACTTAGGAAATATAAGTAGATTGTTAGTGATTTCTCATTTATTCACATAATGATTTGTTTACAATAAGATATTTGTTAGGTATGGCCTAGCTTTTTATCGCTGTCTCAACGTCATGTACATGTAGAGTTATCAGTTTATTTTAGTATTATTTAAATATGGCAACTAATGAGCTTTTCTGGTCACTTTCAAGTGTCTAATGACAAACACACTGATTCGTCATTCCCTCATTGTTTCTCGAGCCATATTTTTAAAAGCAACTTTTCTTCATTTAGCGGAAAGTTTAATACCCGGTAGTTTTGTTTGTCGTGTAGTAGTCCCGTGGGCGCTATTGTATTGTCTTGTAATTAACGTGGATTCACATTAACTCCAGGTGATTTATTATCTTTAATCGTCTGTATTTTCTTAGCTACAATTTTGGTTGTAGCAAATAACTGTCCTATGTAACTCGATTTAGCCAGTTCAATTTATAATAGGTCCCATAACTTTATTTGTAATGGACGAATATGTTCTCTGGTAAACGCTGAACCAATCGGTCTTCAGCCGTTTGAAACCCGTCTGATATTGAATTCTTACAATGTCTTTTTTATCCTAACTAATCCCGAACTTTCTGTTTGTGTCTTCTATAGGCGACTAGTTGTTATTTAGCAAGATTGAACAAGATTGCCGTCCAGAGCTACAAGCTCCAGACGGCATGCGGACAAGAAAGCCTTTGGCTTATCGAGAGTCCAGCAATTTTCCAACTATAAAAGTAAATGTAAATACTTATATAGCGCAGTATCCAGTCCTCAGGACTGCTCAAAGCGCTTTACACTTTACTCCCTGGCAGACCTGTTCACTCGAACACCATCTAGACTTCTCTGGGAAGCGTTCAGCCACGCTGCAATTAATGCGCGAAGACTGTTCGTACACAAATATCCACTGCTGTCTATAGCCAGGTACTCATTCATACAGCTGAGTGAACTGGAGCAACGTAATGGTTCGACACCGCCCCACAGGATTCGAACCCGGGTTCTCTCGGTTGAGAGTCCAAAGCTCTAGTCACTGCACCACGGTGCTACACTATGTATAGCCCACCCTCCCCAGATAGCTGTAAAAAAAAAATTATAATATATCCACACTGCTAGCATTAACTAACACAATCATCATATCATTTGTTCCAGTTGTTTACGTATTCTTTGTCAGCATTTCCATGTCCTATGTGAATGCATTTACATTTCCAAAAATGTTATAACATTTGCCATTTTTCAGGCTATTTGACTAATTTGGCCAGATCATCTTGTAATGTGTTTTTATCTGCATCTGTTTTAACTCTTCTGAACACCCTTGTATCGTCTGCGAATTTCAGTATTTTGCTTGAGGTTCATATACTTTCACATTATCAACTAATTCCTTCTGAGAAGAGAACATCCAAATAATGTATATATATCAAGAATAATATAGGTCCCAACGCTGACCCCGTTGGCCCTCCACTCAAAACTGGTTTCCGGTTTAAAATCTCCCCATCTACTATTACTCTCTGTCTTCTGTCTGTCAACCAGGTTTATCCAGCTGATCGCACCATCCCTATACCATATGATTTAAGTTTAAGCAACAATCTTTGATGTGGCACTTTAACAAATGCTTTCTGAAAATCTAAGTAGACAACATCCACTGGTGACCCGTCGTCTACCTACTTTGTAATTTCTTCCAAACATAACAGATTGGTTAGACAAGACCTAGCCTTTAAGAACCCATGTTGAGATTAGTTTGTGTTTTTACACGGAATTCCGCCATGTGGTCTCTTATAAACGTTTCTAGTAATTTGCGTAAAACTGATGTTAAACTGGTCTGTATTTCCCTTTTAAAATAATGGCGTAATGTTTGCTTCTTTCCATTCTAGTGGTACGATTCCCTCTTTAAATGACAAGTTAAAGAATATTGCAAGTGGTGTACTGATTTGCTCTACAATTTCATTTAGCTGTTTCGTTGGTATCCCGTCAACTCCATGTGATTTGTTTTCTTTCATCTTCTTAATTTCCTTGATATAATGTCAGGAATAACAAACTACTGCCCAAAATTATCTGATTCATCCACCTCAAATTTAGTAACTGGTACTGGCAGTGAACTGGTATCTTCTGTGGTAAACACTGAGCTGAAATACTCATTCAGGGCCTCCACCATCTGAAACCCATCTGGTATTACGTTCCCTGTACTGTTTCCAAGTGGTCCCATTTTATATCATGAACTTTCTGTTTACTCCTTATATAAACGTAGAAACTCTTGCTGTAATTTTTTTTATCATTCGCCAATTTTTGCTCAAAAGTCCGTTTAGATTATCTAATTTCGGATGTTGTTATGTTTAGGGCCTCTTTGTAGTTGTTTTGGCTTTCTACATGTCCAGTGTCTCTATAAACTCTCCACATAATTTGTTTCTAAGCAATTTTACGTATAGCCTCCTTTGAAAAAGTGTTTCTTTCTGGATCGATTCCCTTGCTTTTTCAGGGGGAACAAATCTTTCAATAATGCCCTCAATCTCAACTTTCAAAACGGTCCAACATTTTGTTGCTGTCTTGTTCTTCATTAAGGTAGTCCAATTTACGTGTCCCAAATATTTTCTTATCTGTTTATATTTTCCTGTGTTGAAGTTTCTCCACCGTTGCTTTTTACCATTATTCTCTGATTGTACTTTTATATTAAAATGAATATAGTTATGATTACTAGATTCCAGGGGTTAATATACTTTCACATTATCAACTAATTCTTTCTGAGACGAGAACAGTAAATCCAACACATTCCCACCTCTGGTTGGTTCCAAAACATATTGCGCTGGAAAACAGTCCTGTATAACAGGCGGAAACTGCTGGTTTCTCACCTCCAGCACTCTCTAGTGATTTCGTGATTAAATTCACCCATTTTAACAAATTCCTCTTTACTTTTCTCCGTTATAGCAGTGTGCAGTTTTAGATCATCCTCTTGTCGTATGCTAGGACTACGATAAACTAGTCCTCTTGCTAATGTTGACTTTCTGGTAACTATGTTGCACCAAATAGCTTCCTCGTAATCTACTTTACTTTTCAGTCGTACTTCATATGCCTGCATAGATTCTTTAATACACTGTATGTGGAATTACCCCACCTCCCGTTCTCTCTTGCATGTCCTTTCTAAACATGACATAACATGATTCTGTGATGCCTACTACATATGGGTTAATATCTGCTACCATGATTTCTAAATAGCTTCTCTTATTTACTACGATCCTGGCATTTAAGCATACACATCTAAGTAAATTTTTATGGATACCTTTCCTTATAAATTTGCTTGTATCATGTCATTGAGGTGGATCTAAGAATCCCTCCTGCGCATCTAGTTTAAATACTCATCTGAGTCTGTACCTTCATCAGTGGACTTGATGAACTCACTCCCTAGAACTGCTGCTCCTTTTCTTGTCAGATGAAGCCCATCATTCATAAACATATCTTTCCTCCCTACAAAACTTGCCCACATGTAAACAAAGCCGAATCCTTCCTCCGTACACAACGTCTGCAACAGTGTGTTAATGCCCATTCTTCTACGATCCTTTTAGTTCTGTCCCCTCTCACCCATTTTCGGCAGTATACCTGATAACACAATTTGTCCAATGCGTGCCTCTTTCAATGTTCGGACCAGTCTCCTATGCCTGCCAACAATGGCCGTCGTACCTTCCATTTCAGCATCATTGGTGCCCACGTGCACAAGAATATATCACCCGTAGCCGTTACCCATGACCTGACCTACTCGTTCTGTGACATCCTCTATCTTCGCCCCTGGTAGACATACTGTCGTATACCCCCCTTGTTTATTGTTTTGTCCTACCTTTGATAATAGTATCCCTATGACTAATCCCAGTTCCCTCTCTTTCCCATTAACTACTGCACCTATTTACCTTTCCTTTGCTGAACACTCTGTCTTCTTCCATCTGCTTTCTTCTCAGTCTTTTGTTTCACAGTCTTACCAACTGCCTCTGTAGTATCTACCTCTTGATCATCTGTATTGCTTTCGCTTCTCTCCTCATTCTCTACAGTCTTACCACATAGTGATCTGTCCCAACTGGCCTGTTTATCTGTCCTCTGCCGAGCACTTTTCCTGTCTTCTTCTTCTTCCCTTGTTCCTTCTGTTTCACAGTCTCACCAATGGTCTCCTTGACACCTCTCACTACACCACCTGTCTCCTTCATTTCCACTGTCATATCACCTGAAATCTCTTCCTCGTTTGTGTTTCCCATCAACGCCCTAACGATATCCTTTAAATCGTCTACTTCCTTCTTTAAACGTCTAACGTGAAAACAATCCCGACATTCAAAGTCCGTCAACTTAGCCCGAGCCCACGTCTTGTCGGAGCCGGACATAGCAAGGTCGACCAAACTGCAACAAGCGACACACACCAAATGTCGCGTTGCCTTTACTTTCCGTTTGCGCGGCGCCATGCTAGCTATAATTTACTTATATGTAGTGTCTTACTAATGGCACCCAGGCCTACACAGGTGCGATTTCAGTTGAGAACATTGATGTGACCTTATCAAATATTTCTACAGCTCGTCGTCGTGATCCTGTTGACGTCGACAGTTCGTGGAACTATCGGTTTCCCAGAAGAGGACCCAATGGAGTATTGCACGCTGAAATGTCACTTCCGGTTCATGATGTGCATCAAACAGCAATGCCCTACTCGATCGGGGCCTGTACCCGTTTCTCAAGCTTGTCTCGACAAACGGTCCGAATGTATAGCTGACTGCATGAACAAATACAATGAACGTGGACGATAAGCAGAACAAATGGAATTACGTCAACAAAGTGTCTTCAAGCCAGACATTAAATAGGTCGCTTGGTAAACTAATGTTCTCATTTGTGTTCCATCACATTTCACACACACACATATTACTCTTAAAGCCAGAGCATAACATAACATTGGCATAATATTGTGGCTAGAATGCCGTTATAGCTTGCGACTGGTTTAGATCAGTAAGCACCTAAAACTACGGTAGTTGTCACTTTTGACCAGCAAACACCTGAGTAAACCACTCGGCTTCATACGTTGACATCGGTCAGATTGTCAGTCCGTTAGCAGCAGTCAATAATCTGGACTAATTACAATTTTAAGCTATTTAGAATTTAATATGTTTGTACTCACCGGTGAATGGGGCAGCCGTCCCGGATTTGACGGTGTCGAAATAAAGTTTTATTATTATTATATTATTATTATTATATAATAAAATGTAAATGCCTCGAATGTTCCAGACGCTACCTAAATGCAAGTATTGCGTGTACACAGTTCTCTGACGTTGGTGAACATAATATAGAATGCAAATATTGTTACAGCGGGTGTGGCGTAAGTGTTGTTGATCGTCTTACTTGTGATGTGGCTGGAGTAGCAATGCGAAGATGTCCCTTGTTGTGATCTTCGTTGTACGCCGGATAAATCGCACAAGGAGACAATGAGGATGAATCATGGATGCAAGGAGACAGTTACATCAGCGTTGCAGACAGACAGATAGACAGTCACACACACACACACACACACACACACACACACACACACACACACACACACACACACACACACACATCGTTATGTCATTTAAAGGTGTTTCTTCGATTCTGTTTTACCTAATATAATTTTGCTTTTTAGTTTTGCAAAATAAAATGTCATGATATACACCACGAACTGCCACATTGTTTATGCAAATGTGTATGTAATTTTGGTAAAGTCATCAGACGAGCTAGTAGTATATATTAACTTGTCAAGGCCTACCTACGAACAAATCAAACAATTTCAATTTGAATGCACACATGAATTCATGCACGATTCAATTACGCACATGATTATGTGTTTATGTTAACGACTTCCCTTTGTTCCTCAAACTCAGACGGCCACTGTCAACCAGTAGTTCAAACAAATAATGATGTATCAACAGCATTTACATTGCAGTTTTACTATCTACTGAAGTAATGTATACGTCGCGCATTCCTCTTCATACCGCGAGGTGAAGTCCATTATCAACAATTAATCAGCCGCTTTAACAGCGTCAGTCCACTCAGAGGTCAGTGTGCGTATTTGACAACTCTTGAGGCAGTCGAAGGTGCAGTTTAAAAGGGGTACATACTTGTTCTCGCGTGAACCGTAGAACGAGTAACGTACAGGTAACCTTCGTGACAGAACCGGCCGATGAATGTGAACATCCGCTCTCGCCCATCCATGGAAGCTCTTGTAAGTTTGTTAGGTTCTGCTAGCCCAACACCTGCAGTATATACCCGGTTGTGAACACTTTAATCGTTAGAATTATCACGATCGTCAGATCATGTTTTCATTGCTCAGTTTTAGAGCGAATACGTTTTACAAGTACCCTCTCACTGGGTTGGCGGTGATGGATGAATTACTGGTTAAAGAGTCAAACATCTCTCTTTCGATTGCACTCATGATCAGCAAATCGGGCAAATATACAGTGTGTGGGTTCTACCGCCTATAGGAGAGTATAAAACTGGACGCATGGTGCCATGTGCTATTGCTTGAAGTGTAAGGTTACAAGAAACAGGACAAGAGCACAATAGTGGATTTAACTACTTACTCTTGCGAATACCAATATAATAATTAGTGGACTTCCCACAGGTATCGTATCAATGTGATAAATAGTTGCTATAATATGTATTAAATGGGAAGTCTCTATGATGTTGATACATCAGAGAGTATTCATAGCTAAATGGTATTGGTTACACGTGTATTAATGTGAACGTTTTATCTAAAGTCTGAACAGAAAACAAGATTTGAACGTAACTTAGCAATCTACTTGTTCCTCTTGGAATGTCACCAGTAAGAGACAGAGATGATTAATTAAATTATGTTAACTGTTATGTTCAGTCTGTGTCCTTCTATCGTTTACAGCTTGTCGTGTTTGGTCTTTTGGTTACGACTGTGTGCATCGCCCGCGTCTCATCTGTTGCTGACAAACAATACAGTATGTACGAATACTGCATGATGATATGCGACTACTGGCTCAATGACTGCATTAAGAGCAACTGTCGTGGTCGAAAATGGCCACTTCTGGTCCCTAAGAATTGCATGGACAAGCGATACAAGTGTGCGGAAGATTGCCAGCTTTACAAAGAGTACAACTATATACAGAAATAGCAATTTTAAATGTGGCTAAGAACGGAATTGATCATATCGATTTCGATACGCCAGAAAAGCAGTGTTGTAGTTGTATTAGTGTGGACAACACTGCGTCTAAACTGTGTATTACAACGTACGTCATAATTACAAAACTACATCAACCATGTATATATTATTATAATAAATAATTAATTAATCATTATTTATAAACGTATAACAACAAATTGTTACAATACACTATGCTAACTGTTATGTCATTGTGTCTCGAATAAAATTATTGTGTCACAGCTTCTAATAAAGTCAGTTAATGTAAATTCAAATAAATTATAAATCTTGGTCAGCAACAACAATCATCCCACGACCTGATTTGAGGCACACACGACCCACCACCCCCACCCCCACCCCGCATGCACGCACGCACACACACACACACACACGCACACACACACACACACACACTCAAACACACACCACACACGTACACACATACATACACCGCACACAGGCACACACGCATGCACACACGAACGCTCACGCACAAGTATCTGTACATTCAGGATTATTTAAATTGATCGTTGTTATTTTACATAGCACCTCCTCAGCTACTTGAAACGTTGAATTGCACCGACCTGTGTGCAATGTCGGCATCTTCATATCCGCCAGGTAGCACTACAGTCGGCACAAACTGAAACAGTCCGCACGCGCTCGACGTCAGCACACATGTGAACTGCGATAAAACCGATAAACTAAAACCTTGCAGTTGGGATAAAACTGACTCGCACTGACATTACAGCTGTTAACGGCGATCGCATAAGTAAGCAAAGCCTAAAAGTACGTTAACGCAGTGGTGGATTAACCAGTAGGCACTATAGGCACGTGCCTATTGTACATGAAGGCCAGGGACCCACCAAAATAGCCGAGCTTATTTTTGTAGACTGAATATTCGCGAAACCCAGCTAGAAAATATGATTTGGCCAATGATAATCACTGTACAAGTTTCGTTGTTACTTCATTGGGCCAATGAGTTGTGCAAGCTGGGAATAATCGTGATGTAGGCCCTTAAGGCACATTATTATGGCGGTGTTATTACATAAGTTACTATAAAGGAGTGATCATTATTTATTGTGTAACGAGTCGTATGCCACAAAATATGGCGACTTTAAGACAGGTACTGAGAGGATATCCTTTCTTCATGACAATAAGTTGACTACCAGTTCCTCTAATGTTTACATTGCTCTACGGAACAATGTGTAAATTTCCGGCTCAAGCAGTGAAGGCGAGAGATTTTCTCGGCACAGAAACATATCAAAGACTACCAACGTTCCACAATGGGTCAATCGCGATCGTTGGTACTGTCGGCATAAAGTTGATTTTTGTGGCCAACAATTTAATTATATACATGATTTACAAATGAAATAGTCTAGGCTAAACATCAGAATCTAAGTCTCAACATGTTGCATGTTACCACCTGTTCAGTTCGAAATATTTTCAATGGATAGGGCAGGTGCCTTATCTTGTGCCTTCATGTCTTCATATCACGATATAACAACAAACAAAGCTGGATTTGTCCACGTATTAGTTCTATGTAGAAGTATGTTGTAAGCTGAAGTTATTGTCTACTATTGACTGACCTTCTAATATAACATACATCATTGTTCACAGCCTTTTTCGTTACCGTTTACAGTAATATTGTTTGATAAAATAGTTGAACGCATGCGCAATGGTTACAGCAACAGGTCATGTGTGTGTTGTCGCGCAAGCAGTCAGTGCCAGATCGTTGTGCATTACTTGTATGTACTTATTATTAACCGAATATGTAAACTTAATGGTTTCAACCACGTAATAAAATAATATGCAAACAATATTCTAAGTGCTATAATTTGGTCTTTAATTTTTTATTGGTTAATCATTGAACACTTTATTTTTCTTATAATTTGAAATACAGTTTTATGAATAATAATGTTTACAGTTTTGTAAAATATTAACTCTATGCCTATGGCACAACAGTTGTATAGAAATAATATTAGCATAAGTTGGCCGGCAACGTAGCACGACGGAGCGCGTGCGAATTTACGGTGTCATTGCTTCATGAATATTAATGACGACCGAGAAGTGGGGCCTTTGAATGCTTTCATTGGTTATAAATCGGTTTAATTTAATTTAACTTTTTTTATTTCGAACACGCATACAACTAATTTGTTGACCTACACAACGTCTATCATGTACAATAGGGCACCATATTTTTGTTTTCGTGTAGAAATGTCAATTACTGAAGTAAAAAAATAAAAAAATCGAAACTTAACATTGATTCGATAGGAGCAACTCAAACCAACTCGCATATAACAAAGATGGCGTTACGCAGTGCTCTATCTTGCAGATTTAGTCGCACATTAATGTTTACATAGATTATATATATTTAAATATATAGTAAACAACAGCTGTGTTTCAGTTCCCCTTTAAAAGCGTGACCCCAGTCAAGCTTTGCATTTGCCAACAATGTTGAAAACAGTTGTTTACACAAGGCACCAACACAACACCAGATAGTATAAAAATGACCAGGATTTATTTCTGACATTCATAGCCAACCAAATACCCTGGTTGAAACATGAAAGCTTAACATATTTACAAACAAATGTGGGCCACTAGAGGTCTTCAGACATTGCCCCATCTGCCTAAATATCACATTACAAAATATTTCATTATGGGTATGAACAATAACATACCAACATTATTAAACTATGATATAGAATTCACGTGGTACGAGAATTGTATCAATATATCCAATATCCAATACAAATTAAGGTAATATGCATAGAGGTGGAGCCATTCCGCAACCAGTTTACCTAGACATGACATTACACTACTATTTTTGCATGACATCTCATACATCAAACATTCCTGCATATAGTCGTCACTTTAAAAAAAATTGGCCTTACGTTTTTGTCACAAAGGAAACAATTTGAGGCAAGAATTTCAACAACATATACAACGGAAGGGAAGAACGCTTTACGTGTTTGGCATCCATTTTGATGGCTTCACGGACCTTTTGCTAAGCAGCAGGTCCAGATGTGGATCCAGAAGGCGAGTCTGGGGGGCACAAAAAACTGGGGTAAGACCACATTAACATTTTACATAGGCGGCCATTATAACGTTTCCTTAATTTCCTGCCAAACTTGTCTTACGATTTTCTGGAAAAATTTCACAGCATATTTACCCTCCGTTGACACAAGTGCTGTGGAAAACTCGTGAAATTCTCGTACCTAATTTTTCAGAAAAATCCACCCAAACCTGACACCCCTCAATTTCGCCCCAATCTGGTGTCGGATTTTGAAATATTGGTGCGTGCTGCAAAATAGTCACTGTGCGAATACGCGAGCGACTAGCGTATAGTTTTTGCTACCTCGTGAACAATCTAATGCAGTAGTACATTCAGTATTCATGTGCCATGTGAAAGGGCTCGAAAGAAATTCACACATCACACCAAAACGGTATTGTTAAGGGCACTCTTTCGGTAATGGCGGACGAATCTTTAATGTGGTCTTACCCCCCCCCCCCCCCCCCCCCCCCACCTGCACTGGCGGTCGAATCAAATGGTGTAGTAGAACTTTGGTCTCTGCCGCGCCCCGCCGTAACTGAGCCGCTGTCTCGGCTGGACTGGTGACATCGGAAGACGGGGGGGGGGGGGGGGGGGGGGGGGGGGGGGGTGCTGAAAAATTGTAGTCGCTACGCGGCCGCAATTTCACCTTCCTCGCTGTCTCACGCCGTCTCCTATCTCGGCTGAAATGGTTACATCGGGAAGACGGGTGGAGGGCTGCTCAAAGTGTTTTGCAGCCGCGTCGTTATAATTTTAGCATTATAACCTGAACGGCGGCACATTTCAAAGGGTCTATGGGAGACACAGTCCCGTGGGCCGATTATAAACGGTCTATGCAAAATTCCTAAGGTTTAGGGGGGCACGTGCCTCCCAGGCCCCCCCCCCCCCTTGGGATCCGGCTATGAGGTCACACGATGGAGAGGTCAACTGTGCTATTTAAAATCAAGGGCGTATCCTATGACACGAAACATCTTGTTTAAACTGCAAGAAGCCACGAAAGGAATGTCTCCTGCAACCACAAGATCATGACATTTAAGAAAATCCGGTTAAAGACACGCTACTTCCAAAACAATGTTTCAATTTAAACTCTTTATAATGAATGACATTCAAGCGTGATCTCAGCATGTCAAATGTGTTTACTAACTTGATAACCGCTTGTTGGTGTTGCATTTAAAGTTTTCAATTTGTACTTGGTTCCGTTCCTTCCATTATTAGGTCACGCCTGATGAGATGTACTAGACGGTGTACGCATGGATTAAAAATAACGAACAGGCGATTTATATCAACATAGATGAGTGTTTACCCATCCATTCTTATTGTTCAAGTAGTGTGAATAAATGCACCTGTAAGCCTACATAGAACTTCGGATATCATGTTTACTTTAACCGGATGCTGCGCACGCACTTGACTTTTTTCCGCGGCTTCATTGTTTCTGCTCACATTAAATAAATCTGTAAATACGCTGGTCTACACGTAGGCCCTACGTTGCCCACAAGACCAAAGACAAATATATGATGTATGACTATTAGTGACGATGCCTGGGATCGTTTTTATCGTTTCGTGTCGGATGAAGCACAGTTCCCACACTCGATGTTAATCTGCATGTTTAGCATAACAGTAAATACAATTTTTATGTTGCCAGTTTGAGACGTTATTATGGTGGCATAAGTTCACAAAGGCCACGATACACAGACATTACTTAGGGGGTGTTTGGACGTCAACGTGAATCGCGGGGGAAAGCATTGATATAGTGGCGCCACCTAGCAAGTGAAGCGTGCTATTTAATGCACATTTACGCTAATAGCCATTTTGGATCGTAAAAATCGCACGTCCCACGCTGCGTATTGTTGGGCATCGGGGTGTGGGTAGAGGTGGTTTAAAGCAATGCTAAACGCATAATATTTGTTTAGGCTTTGCAAAGTTATAAAACCTCTCCTAAGGAATGTAGTAAGTACCAGTCAAACATAATATCGACAATAATTGTGTTTATTTCTTAATAATTGCATGCAAGATTTAACAAGATTTAACACGATTGCCACCCAGAGAATTAACTCTAGATGGCAGGTGGACAAGGAAGCCTTTTGGCTTATCGAGAGTTCAACTCTTCTTATCTACGTGCATCCCGCCCTTCTTAGGTACGTGTCAATTTTATTTTAAATCATATTCACGTTACTAACACCAACACAATCAGCAGATAGTCTGTTCCAATCATTTACAGCGTTTTGTGAAAATGAGAACTTTCTTATATCTAGTCTACACTGGTTCTTTACTAATGTAACTTCATGTCCTCTAGTCTTTCTATCTTTCTTAACTGAGAAAAAATATTCCTATCAACAAATATTTTCATAACCATTCAATATTATAAACACTTCTATCTGATCTCCTCTCAATCTCCTGGTTCCTAGTGTTGTTAAACCACAATCTTTTAGGCGTATTTCGTAACTAAGATCCCTCAGTTTTTGTATAATTTAATCGCTCTCCTCTGTACTCTTTCTAGCATATCTATGTCTTTCTTGCGATATGGCCTTCACGCTTGTATACAGTATTCTAAATGAGGCCTAACTATTGTTTTGTATAGCAGTATTAGCAGTTATTTTTCCTTATACGCTATATTTCACCTAATTAATCCACGGATTTTATTTCCCCTTGAAGCTGCAATTCCGTACTTTAGTATCGGCACTAATTGTTAACCCTAAGTCCTTTTCGTTTACAGTAGTACTTAGTACAGTACCAAATTTCAACACCTTACTTGTTATATCATCGTCCAAATCGTTGATATATATTAAGAATAATATAGGTCCCAGTACTGATCCCTGTGGTACATCACTCAAAACTAATTTCCAATTTCAAGCCTCCCCATCAACTATTACCCGTTGTTTTTAGTTTAAGCAGTAATCTTTGATGTGGCACTTTGTCGAAAGCTTTCTGAAAATCTAAGTAGATAATATATTCTGGTGATCCCTCATCTACCCACATAATGATGTTTTCCGAAAAACATAACATATTTGTTAAGCATGACCTCGCTTTTAAAAACCCATGTTGAGGTGGGTTTATCAAGTTATGTTTAGCAAGAAAATCCACGATGTGATCTTTAATTAGTGTTTCTAATAATTTGCAAATCACCGATATTAAACTCACTGGTCTGTAGTTCTCTGACTTGTTTCTCGAACCTTTTTTTTAATAATGGTATAAAGTTTGCTTCTTTCCATTCTAAAGGAACCAGTCCCTCGTTTAATGACAAGTTGAAAACTGTTGCAAGCGGTATGCTAATTTGTTCTACAATTTCCAATAGTAGTTTGTGTGGAATCCCATTCACTCCAGGTGATTTATTTTCCTTAATAGCCCTTATTTTCTTCGTTACCATATCCGGGGTTACAATTAATTGTCCTAAATAGTATGATTCCGCCCCCTTGAACTTAGTCTCCGATGGCAATGAACTAATATCTTCCCTAATAAACAAGGAACTGACGTACTCATTCAGGTCTTCTGCCATTAAGAATCCCTCTGATATTATATGTCCAGCATTATCTTCTAGAGGACCGACCTTATCCTGAACTTTCTGTTTGCTCCGAACATATACATAAAAACTCTTGCTGTCATGTTTTATTACGAGCTCTTCTTGGTCATTTGGTTGAGTACTGACCAATACTCCTTAGCAGTCATACGGTCAGGGTTGGATGTTGTTGTAGTCTTCATCATTTCCAGTGCGTCTATATGACTGCCATGTCATTTGTTTGTACTTAATGTTTCCAATGGCTTCTTTCGATAAGTGTTTCTTTCTTATTATCGACGATGCACTCAATTTCACTCCTTAAGATATTCAAGCATTCTGTAGTATACAATAGTATCTATATTATTAATAGATGCGTATTCAGGTAGAATACAATTGGAATAAAACAACCCCTTACAGCATGTATGACTTGTAAGATTCGAACAACAACAACAGCAATGTTCAACGTTTCAGTTACGCATATTTGCACGTAGGGATAACTACCTCAAACACTAGCGACATATTAATGTTATATTGCCCAAAGTTTCTAACTCGAGCTGGTGTGTGCTTATTTCACTTGAACGAATCCACCGGTTCGACGGAAACATGCCTGCAATGCGTATTAATTGACGTCTTTGTACTGTTGGCAGTATTCAATGCAATTGGCTCGTTCGTCGTGACATTTCTGGGGAACAAGTACAGGTCCTGGACTGTCCGGGCATTGTGCTCTAATGCAGAGGTTGAACAGATTTTCGCACTGCATAATACAGAACTCGTATTTTGTCATGTCGTTGGCTGTGACGATACCGACGCACACCATTGTGACCAAGGCAGCGATCGTCCTAAATAATGAACAAGGAAGAGACCACACGCTTCTCAATACATGTTCATTGAATTTCTCTATTGTAATATTCAATTAAACCTACTGACAAGTGAATTATCCAAAGTTGAATTCAGTTATTCAAATATTTAAGAATAAATCAAAGAAACCAAAACCTTGGTAGTAATGCATATCACTATGGCGATGTACAAGTTGTTGCACAGTTCCTAAATCCTGCATTGAATGATATTGCAGCGTATTAAATCTGGTATATTAAACACATTTATGGCCTGAATGAATGCATTAACTTGTTTATCCGTATTCTTATAGAAATTGCCATGCGAAGAGCAATAACTTACGCCTTTTCCCATCCTTGCGTGCGAATTTCGACAGACATCGGAAGTCTAGTGCTGTGTTTTCATAGCAAATGAGAATGAAAACTTAACCTACCGAGTAGCTTATTTATAAACTTACTACCTGAGTTACCGGGCGTTGCGGTCCGTGTATATACCGTCGTTTCCATTTTCGTTTTGAAATTTGCGAACGAAAAAGGAAAAAAGCTAACAATGTTCGTTTTTCGTTTTCATATTTGAAGTACGAAAAACGAATACAATCTACTATTCGCGGTATTTCTAATCCATGATAGAAAACAAAATAACGATAAAACAAATCGTTTTTAATTTTCACTGCATCAGAAAGGAAAACGAAAATGAATACGGCTGCAGCGCCACTCGCTTTTAGTTTTTGCACTCAGGAAGCTTCGACTGCCTTACCGCTTCGGCTGGGCAGCAAAAGTTGGTGGCTTCGGCAGGACAATTCGGTCGCACTGGCGGCATTTTGAAGACAAATTCGCTGAAATTGCATCGTCGCCGAAGTGGTATCGTTGCCGACACGACAAGTCAGAGGAATATTGGTAGTTTCGGCGCTGTTGTTTTATGAAAGGTTTCGACTATTAAATTATTATAATCAAATATCCGTGGTAAACTACTTTATTAGTTATTATGTTTAGCAGAAATACATAACATAAAACTAGTATTTGAGATTGCACTATTATGTGAAAGTAATTGAAAAATCTAAATAATAGTAAAGTGTACTTGAATGCATTTATTAGTGTTTTGAAAATGTACTCGTACTTGACGTTGCATTCTGAGATTGAATAAACATTTCCAGTGAAGTAACATGCCTCATACATATACCTCATATATATATGTGTGTGTGTGTATGTGTATGTGTGTGTGTGTGTGTTTGTATGTGTTTGTGCGTGTGCGTGTGCGTGTGTGCGTGTGCGTGTGTGTGTGTGCGTGTGCGTGAGCGTGAGCGTGTGCGTGTGCGTGTGCGTGTGCGTGTGTGTGTGTGTATGTACGCGTGTATGTGTGTGCGCGTGTATGTGGTCTTTATTTGTTTATACAGTGTACTGTAAAATGTTACCAAAAAATTGATTTTATATCTTATAATATATGGTCACCCAGCTGGTGGGGTTACAATAATGTGGAATGATGCAGAAAAATCTGAATTATATTTAGATGCTAGTGGAGTGATTTTAGAAAAACGAAGCTAATATTTGTAGAGAAAACGCTAAAAATTAGGGGTAACCTATTACTTGCGAAATTGCACATGATTGTTTAAAATAATACTATCCAACTAGAAATGAGGTACTGATTACATCTTGCACAGGGGTCAGATTTTGTGAATTTAACGTTATTTATTTATTTATTTTAACTTTAATTTATCTTAAAATTGCATAGTACGTGAACAAGGCTATATGGAGTTTAGGAAAGTGATATACAGCGTATGATCTTTTATGGGGCATGGTGATTCACTGAACAGTTTTATTTAAATTAAAATATGGGCGAATGCAACGTTTAATTCGAGTATGTTTTCCAAAGCACTAATCTTTGCATTCAAGTATGCTTTACGCCAACTTTTGCCTCCTAGCCGAAGCGGTAAGGCTGCCGAAGCTTCTTAAGTGCAAAAACGAGTGGGGCTGCAGTCGTATTTAATTTCCCGTTCTGATGCAGTGAAAACGAAAAACGGTTTGTTTTATCGTTATTTTTTTCTAACATGTATTAGAAATACCGCGAATAGTAGATTGTATTCGTTTTTTGTACAAATATGAAAACAAAAACACACATTGTTTGCTTTTTCCTTTTTCGTTCGCAAATTTCAAAACGAAAAAGGAAAAGACGGTATATACACGGACCCGTTGCCGGGAAAAAAGGCAGTCATATGTACCTGACATCCCAAACCCATCCCAAATGTTTCCTGCCTACCCGCATTAATAAAGTGTAATTGGTCACTGGCCTAGTTGTTAAGACAACCTTTTGCCAGAAATCTCAATCTCAATCGCTAACCCGTCTAACTGACGTAACCAGCAACCGCGGATGCTGGGTTTACACTTCAGCCCCATACGTGCAATATGCAAAACTAACGGAGATGTGGGTGCACGAACAAACAGAGAACGAACTGTTTTATAATACAGATATGTCGTATTCCTAGTTATCCAAAATAACTTTTGACACTAATTTTTTTGGTAATACACTAACTTGAGTGCGCTACTTGTATTGTAAGCGTGCGGATGTGACCAACGACAGGTAGACCTGGTGCATTTTAAGCGCTGAGGATTTTCAAACGTCATTAACTTAAAAACTATTCAACATTTCTGCATATATATATATATATCCAGCGATATATTTGTAGATTGCATAATTAGCTTTACGATGATATAGAAAAACATTAAATTCCGCGGCTGGAACTCCACGTACAACCTGTTGAAATATTGAGCCACCCAAGTTCTCCACCCCCGCGGACGAATTTCGAAAATGTCTAAATCTACGAACCATCTCAATGGGCCCGCTAGATCACATGCAACATTTCAGCCCGATACAAAACTGACGGAGATGTGGGTGTACCTACAAACAGAGACAGTCGCGTACTTTCACGCTAACAGTGGCTGTTTTTTTATTGTACGAGAGCGGTTCTTAACCTTTTTGGCTACGACCAAAATTCCAGCCACGGGACTTCCTTGGCGACACATGCCGATTTTTGACCTAAAATGTTCTTTTTCAGCCTTCATATTATTATGTTAGGCTGCTGAAGTACACTGGCTGAATAATGCCTAATCCATGAACTGTATTGCCTGAAATCTAAATGTGTATGTCTAAGAATACTACATTGTTTTTAAAAGGTGTTACTACCTGAGCCACTCTGTAGTGTGTGTACAGCATGCGGGGAGAACTGGGACATGCTGTCCCAGTTCTCCCCAAAGGAGTCTCACATCTCGCACTCATCATTGTTGGCAGTACAGAAACTTTGTTCATAGTCAGAATTCTTAAATAGTTCCTTTTCCCTTTTTACAGGAGTTAAGCCTAGGGTACACCAAAGGAATTAAGCCAGATGCGGGTCTTGTGCCGCATGCGGCGATAGTGGAAGCAGTGAAAGATGTTGTCGAACATGGGCTTCGAATCCGAAACGTTGCCAAACAGAAGGGTATTTCGAAGAGCACTCTTCAACGTTATGTTGACAAGTATAAGAAGGACTCCAAAAGTGTCTTGACTCATAATTATTTGCACAATCTGATATTTAACAAGGAACAGGAGGCCAATCTCGTGGAGTATCTAAAAACTGCATCAAAAATAAATGTTTCATGGACTAACTCCGATCCAGACGGCGCAACTTGCCTTTGAAATGGCTGCTAGGAACTCACTATCAATGCCTTCCACATGGAGTGAAATAATATTGCAGGGAATGAATCCTTCTTTGTCACTCCGGACGCCTGAGGCCACATCACTGGCAACGGCCTTTAATGAACACACTGTTGATGAATTCTTTAACCTTCTTGAAGATACTATCAAGATGACAAATGTGTCGGGGGCAAGGATTTTCAAATCTCGATTAATCATGACCAACACCGGTGCAGAAGGTCCCAAAATTGATAAGCCAAAAGGGAGAGGAAACAGGTGGGGCATGTGACTTCACGAGAACGTGGTGAACATGTTACTGTGTGTGGGATATTGTCTCAGCGTCTGGAGTAGCTTTGCCACCAGTGTTTGTTTTTCCTAGGAAGAACTTCAGGGACATTCCCCTCACTGGTGCATCCAAGGGGTCGCTTGGATTAACAGCAGAATCTGGATGGATGAACACTGAATTATTTATGAGAGTGATGGAACATGTTGTGAAAACTACAAATGCATCGAAGGACAATTAAATGGTCTTGATCATGGACAACCATGAAAGTCATCTGTCTGATGGCACCCTGAAGTATGCTAAGGACAATGGCATTCACACTTTAACCCTGCCACCACACACTAGTCACAAGACCCAGCCCTTGGACAGATCTGAGTTTAGGCCCTTGAAAGCCTTTTTCAATGCTAAAGCCAACAGCTGGATGATGAGGAATCCTGGCAAGACAATCACAATCTACCAGATGGGGCAACTCATCAGTGCTGCTTGGGTGAAGGCAGTTACTCCCAGCAACATTAACTCTGGCTTCAAAGTGACAGGAATCTGGCCATTTGATCGACATGTTTTCATAGAGGATGAATTCCTTCCATCCGCACTGACAGATCGCCCAGAACCAACCCAACAGGAGGACAGCCCTAACGGCAACGATGAAACCTCGCAGGTGGTGGCTAATGCTGACCAAGTTGAGGCAAGTGGTTCCACTGTTGACGACTTCCTCAAGCCTGAGAAAACCCTTAGTTATTCGAAGGTATGTTCTATGTTTTTAAAAATATGGTGGCAGATCTACCAGATTCAATACCATGTACTTGCTTGTTAGAATACCATTTGACCTCATTCAGGCAGCTATTTGATGCATATATTTGTGCTGTCATGAACTCAATATGCAGAATAATGTTTAAGCTGAAATTTATTTTTATGTGAACGTTGTTTTCTTTATTTAATAATGTTATCTTAATGATCTTTTTCAGCTCCCCGAAAGAAAAATGTCAAACCGAGGTAGAAAACGTGGCAAGACAATGGTGGTGACTTCAACACCCGAACTGAAGCGAATCAGGAATGAAGCAGACGAACGGCAGCAGAAAAAGTCCAAATAGGAACGCAGGCAGTCTGCAAAGGAATTGAAGAAGCAGGTTCTCCAAAATGACAAGGTAGTACGAAATGACCAAAGCTCTTTATCTGATTATGACGATATTGAACTGCTAATGATAGACACCGATGATGTCTCCACTTAACAAAGTGGTGAAGAATTCCTTGGCTAACTTCGACTGGGATCTCTAAATTTCAGTTTAGTTAAGTAGATTCGTATGTTGTAGTATAATTCAAGCAAGAAAAGAGTAGGTCTACCCAGAAACCAGTTTACTATGTGGCAAAAGTTTTGGCAATAGAAGATGATGATGGTGATATTGAAGCTGACTTCCTGAGAAAAATTGAAAAGGTAGCAAACAAATGTGTTCGTCCTTTGGTCGCCGATACACACCCTGTCGCACGTGATCAGACCCAGGCGGTCTTGTCAAATCCAGTGTGCCAGGGAACAACTTCTCGTACAAAGATGGTATCGTCTTTGCCGTTGATTTTGGGCTTTGGATATTCGCTGAATGAGCATTATTTGTAGATCCGTATCCAAGGATATAAATACATGTATACATATTTCAATTCAGTCTATTGCGTTTAACCTCCACACGCACTCTAGGTCCACAAAATGCATCCAACTAAACTCCCATTGAGGCTCGTTCAACCAAAACGGGGGGGGGGCGTTCGGCTTAATGCCCTCTGGATCCGCACCTGCCTGTAGGTAGAAACTCTATCATATTGTCTGGCGTTCACATACAGGCATATGCATGCAAATTCATAGGCGTCGGAACCGGGGACTTGGGGGCGCTGATCCCACCAATATCTTGGGTGGATTATTGGACTCAGCTGGATATATGTTTAGTTCCCCCCCATAATCTGGGGTTACAGTTGTTGGGTTTTGGTGAGCCTAATGCAACCCCCCAATATTAAAAATGTTTGACGCCTATGTCCTATTATTTGAAAATAAGTTCAATATTGACCTTCAAAACCTTCCACTAGTGACAAAGGAACGAATCAAAAAAGTAGTCTTACACCAGAGTGGTGTTATGTTGGTTGGTTTTCTTAGAATGTTGTTGAAAACGAAAGGAAGTGGCATAAAATGGCCCCTAGCTGATGATAACATCCATGGTCAAGATTAAATCAATACAACTACTTTGAAAGCTACATAAAAGGAATTCTAGTTGGAAATGAACCAATTTTAATGGAAACTGAAACGAATATAATGTAAGTGGTGTAGTTTGTAAACAAGCGTGCATGCACACGTATGTATGTACATGCGTATATGTACGCATGTATGTATGTATGCATTTAAATCACCGATAGTGCAAAGCACTAGAAAATAAATGACACTGTAATCACACGACGTCAAAATTGTCCCAGTTCTCTTCGCTGTCCCCTAATTAGAAAACATCTGAGTTAATGGTAATTTAATTAATTAACTTTCTAAGTGAATTGGCCCATGCCTGATATATTATGCTTCAACATTTTGTTATATCTGGATCTAGTAGATCTGCAGGCTGTTTTATGGCGCCATTCCACCAACCTAGAATTAGAGCACTGATTGGCAAGGAACGTGCCATCCTTCTAATTTGATACCGGAAGCTAACCGTGAATCTGTGAAATTGGTAGCACTGGTCAACCACCTCTGCTACAATGTTTTTTTTTTTAAGTAGACTAGTTACCTGCTGCCACGTTTTTTCAGGTTTACCTGAACCAGCCAAGAAATATTGTCCGCGTAATCAAACCGTCCGATTACGTAGGGCCGCAGGTTCACACACGCGCATGCGCAGGCGCACATGCACACACAATGCAGCCGAAGTTGGCCTTGTTATAGAACAGGGCATCGTGCATAATTGATATAAAATTAATGAACGCCACACTCGCGGGGTGGCAAACGAAGGTCGAGTGTTAGAAAACAACTCTAGTATCGGACGAAAGAGTTAAACCAGCAACAGACGTGTTCATGCACCTGCAAAAGGACGATGCAGCCACATAAGAACGTGTATTGGGATTTTGTTTAACAACACTACAGACGATGAGATTAAGACGCGAGGTTTAACATGCTGAATGGTTATGATAGTACCGAGTGTGTTTCATACACTAAGCAAAAGTAGAACTAGAGGACTCGACATACGGGTAGTAAAGTTTTAAAGGATCAGTGTACGTGTATACGTGCCAACCATGCTGAATTATCCGGGAGCCTGCCTGGTGTGTTGCGAAACACCCGGGCTCTCCAAAAAGAAAAAAATACCTCCGCATTGTAGGTTTTATATACAGTTTTATTTGTTGCGCCTCGTGGGAGTGCAGTTGGGGGACTCAAGGGGTTCAGTTGACGGTTTTTGGTGAACGTCAAAAGGGTGCAGTTGCAGTTCCCAGGGTGGTGCCGTTAGGGGTCACCAAGGGGGTACCATAGGCGGATCCAGGGGGCCTGGGGGCACATGTCACCCTACACCATTGGAATTTGAATGGACCAACGTGACCGTACCCCCGTAGACCTTCGGAAATGTGCTCCCGTCCAGGTTACAATAAGAATAAGGTGAAAGGGGAAAGTTTCTACACCATCTGTTTCGGCCGTCAGTGAAAGTTGTTGTGCTCCCCCTAGACTACCCTCTCTGGATCCGCCACAGGGTACAGTTCAAGTTGGATGTCTTTCGTTTGTGTCAAGCGGTTCAGTAGTAGCTCCCAAAGGGATTGTAATGATGTGTTTGTAATAAGTTTGCGTGCTGTACAAGTTACTTCGCAGCTGGGACTACTTTGAACAGACAGAATAGTCTTGTGATTGGTCAGTGCCTCTCAACTCGTTACATAGACTACACTGAACATTGTAATATTGTTAAAAAGCGAAACATTCCAACATGAATACCATGTTAAAACACACGATAGGTTGCGTGTAATCATGCTTACAGTATAATGTTCTGTAACCTCACCATGCCATAATCAAATTACAATCATTCATGTAACTAAACTTCTGCTGGTTATAATGGATCTTGTAGGTGGCGCCACAGTTTATCGCCTTAACACATCCTGGTTTTTTTTAACTGGCGGCCAATACATCATAGCTTGGGCGGGATACCAAATTTAGCCACACGTTTTCTTCAAACTTTCTCAGCACATGAAACATTATTTAACTGACTTCGTGTGAGAAATTCGTGAAAATAGCGCACCTCGGACTTCAGAGAAATGTTCTGCCTTTAGAAGTGTCGCGAAACACCAGGGTATATGTCACGCCACACCAGTGTGCTGCGGCATAACGTATGTAAAGAACTGGGCCTAATTCATGAATAGACGGCGCTGGAGACGGACGGTAGGATGGGCCAAAGAACTATGGAATGGGCAGGCGTGTGGGCCGTGCCAGATCCATGTTGGTGACCGCGCAGTGTATGTATGTCCTCCCTGGCTGGAAACTACATCACATAGTGTCGGTCGTGTTTAGTGTGTAGCAGGAATGAATTGTACTTGTTCCCGACTGGCAACTCGCCATGTGGGATCGGCGTGTTTGTGAGCGGTCGTGTAGGCGTTCGCGCACACTCACGCACGCACACACAAATAGATATGTAGACACACACGCGCGCACGCACGCGCACACATGCGAGTGCACGCACACACATATGTACACATGTGCATACATACATACATATATACATACACGCAGGTACCATTTGTACACACGTACGGGTGCATGCACACACGCTTGTTTACAAACTTGGCTACATCACTTACATTATATTCGTTTCAGTTTACATTAAAATTGGTTCACTTCCAAGTATACCACGGATGTTATCAACAGCTAGGGACCATTTTATGCCACTTCCTTTCGTTTTCAACAACGTTCTAAGAAAACCAAAATAACACCACTCTGATGTAAGACTACTTTTTGATTCATTCCTTTGTCACTAATGGAAGGCTTTGAAGGTCAATATTGAACTTATTTTCAAATAGTGGGACACATATTGGGGGGAGGGTTGCATTAGGCTCACCAAAACCCAACTCCAACAACTGTAACCCGCGCCAAATTATTGGGGGACTAAACATATCCCCAGCCGAGTCCAATACCCCACCCAAGATATTGGTGGGATCAGCGCCCCCAAGTCGCCGTTTCCGACGCCTATGAATGTGCATGCGTATGCCTGTATGTGAACGCCAGACAGGTAGGCGAGGATCCAGAGGGCGTTGAGCCGAACGCCCCCTCTCCCCCCGTTTTGACTGAACGAGCCTCAATGGGAGTTTAGCTGGATGCATCTTGTGGATCTAGAGTGCGTGTGAAGGGTATACGCCCCACCCCATTTTGGACTCGAGTGTATGCAGTTGGAAGTTGTGGGTTAACCTCAAGGGGATGATTGGTGGCTGCCTCCCCATCGATCAAATCCTAGACTCGTATTTGTTAGGAAGTATATACAGCCACCTTTTTACTGGTATACATATATATATATAATTATATATCAATATATATAATATATTGATCCATATACATAATATATTGATCTTAACATATATCATATATATATAATATATATATTTGTAATATATTATTATATATGTATGAATAAATATATATACACTGTATATTGAGGGAGAGAGAGGGGGGAAGGGGGGAAGAGAGAGAGGGGGAGAGAGATCTGAGTGATGTCGTTTCTTGTAAAGCTGTCTGTATAGGCAAAGCCGATTATATGGCATGCACGTGTATGTATGCTTGAGATTATAATATACCCTCATAAGTTTACAAGGTCTGCATATAAAGCCACAAAGAAAACAGCGTGCTCAATGTAATATTTTGCGGACGCAAGCTATTATTGTAGTTAACTCGCGACAGCCCAACTGGTTATTTACGTATAACCATTTCATCGTCACCGGGGTCTCTTTGCACGTAGCATGACTAAACTCATTGGACTGATGTGTAACTACTCAAAATAAAATACGTCTATTTGAACGCTTGTTCCTAGTCCCCGGCGTTACCTCGCACAGTAACTGTGCGGCTGAATGCTTCCCATAGAAGTCGATATTGTGTTCGGATGACCCAGTGTTGAACAGTATAGTTAGTACCTTGAGGCTACTGCAACGCTACTAACTTCCTTTGTGGAAAAATAACTACCACAACGTGCAGATCTCCCATATATGCATTTACAATACGGCTTTATTGCATTTGGTTAGGAATACGGAAGTATCCTGTTTTAATATGGATTTGCGTCAAATTGAAATATAATGATAACGTACGAGTGTTCTTGTCTTCGTCACATAAAACGAATGACAACGGTTTAGCCGTCAAGGAGAAAGTAATATTTGATGCAATGCAGCTTATTTGTTTTGTATCACAGTGGAAGCTTACTAATAAGGTTACCCTCGGGCAAAAGTTAACCTGAATGGTGAGGTAACCATATTAGCAAGATTATTTGTTCCTATTATTTATTGTTACATACATAATTTTGGACTATCCTAGAGTGACCTTAACTGCGAGGTGGCTGTATTACCGAGGTGATCGCAAAGCGAGATTCCAATATATATACATTTATATAAAATTATATTTCGTAGCCTGATAGTCTCGATTGGAATAGGCGCGTAAAATATTACAGGAATTTAGTTGGAATTCCAAGTAAAAACTACGGGTTTCAACCAAAAGGTTGGCATGTCCGAGTCCCTAACGATAACGGAACCTCCAACACGGACGTTATAGAAAACTCGCCTGCACTTGCTGACTGCCAACGGGTCGCCAACTGCCAATGGCTATAAATACGCTGGCGTCACCCACCCAGTGGCGCCAGGTCATTGTGTGGGTCTTACTGTAATAAATAACACGGAAAAACGAGTCCAGACGAGTGAATGAGTCGATATGACGGTACCTCCGGGTGTAGTTCATCTTGTTGTCGTAGGCGTGTATTGCGTGTATTATTTTAATACACGCCTTTGACTAATGTCAGCATACGGAATGGGTTATGGGAGGAAAGATGCCACTATGTGTTACTTATAATTAATTGATAATGATAAATTAGTAATAGCCCACGACCAATAATAACACTTTGGATAATGTTTCGCCACCATGCCGCCTATTACTGGAGGGGGGCAGAAAACGATGTCTACCCTTCAATTGCACATACATTTTACAGTCAACAAAAATACACATTAATTGTCTCATAAAATTTACATTTCCACTAGCCATTCACGCTCACATTTAATGTGGGGGGCAGAACCATGTCTGCAGCACAGATAAATTGCCCCCCCCCCCTGTTCCCGGGTCTATGGTCTGGTGTCATCGGAGTTGCACTATTAGTATTACTGCAAAAAAGTACATCACCACGAAACACTTTAACCGCACACCCCCCCCCCCCCCCCCACACACACACACACACACACACACACCCCTTCCGTCTTCAAGTGACGTCCGGGATCACGCTTAGTTAGTAGTTTGGCTAAGACTATGCGATTGTTTGTGATACACATTCATCATGTTCAAAAAACCAAACGAGTTTCGTTCCCTTTATCGTTTAGTAACGACAATGACAACGTCGCCCACGTGGTGATTTCAAAACCGGAAGCATGACGTCAAGTTCATTCACGCCTTCAACATAATTTTCGCGTGATCTTGTGATTCAGAATGGCGGTTGTGGGTAGCAACGAGCCGTTCGAACATTCTGGAAGATCTTCTGGAACATCCTGGTACCCACCCTCGCACGCTCGCACTGATTGGTCAACCAAGATCGTTGAGAAATATACCGGAGAGGGATCCGGAGATCCGATTGGTATGCGTCTCTATAGTATTATAGTGTAAAATATAACACAAATATATTAATGATGAGATATACGCCTAAGTTGTATTCATTGGCTAGGACACTTATTTTAATGCAGGTGTCCTTATTGTTAAGGAATCATTACCCAAATTGTGTATATTGCATTGTCCCTAGACGACATAGAACGTCTATATTTTATTTTACTGGCGGGGAGAACTATTAATAATAATAAGAAAACTTCTATTGCGCCTAAATCCTTGGAAACCAAGCTCAAAAGGATTGGTCAATTTCAAAATCCATAAGTAGTTTTTCATTTGTCAATAAATGGATCAAGGCGCTAGGGAGCTACGATGGATAAGCAAGGTTGTAAAGATAATTGTTTAAATGACGACAGAATTGTGTAATATTTTCAACTGATCTAACACTAAGAGGGAGCATATTCCAAAGAGTTGGTGCAGCAACAAAAAAAGCCCTAGTTCCAATGTTAATGTTGACTCTACGAACAAAAAGTAGGTCAGCACTAGATGATCGAAGTTGGATAGGTTTTCTTACAGGAGTAAGCAATGAATGCAAATAAAATTATTGCTAACTGATCAGTGCCTGGTATGTAATGGTACAGATCTTAAATAGTATACGATAGTGTACAGGAAGCCAATAATTTATTTACTACTAGGCGCTCTTGCTAAAATCTATTACACCGAACTTACTAATTTGTGTGTCATTTTGTTTCTAAATGTCAATTTTTCACTGGACGATTGCTTGGGCTCACACTATGTTAGGACATATACACTTATACACATGATATACACATTACATATGTTTAGAAGTACAGTACATTCAGTTTCAAACTCCCCATGCATATACGTACACACACACACACACACACACACACACACACACACACACACACACACACATACACAATTGCATATTAGACAATGACGTGGAATACAACCGCAGGTTCAGGCTTAGAATTAAGTATGTTTATGGCGAGTTAAGGAACAAAAGATTTATTTCCTTCTTAAAATCTGCAGATAAATATCACATAGTTGACCACCCGAGCCAGTTTTGTTTTGTCCTTGGCAGTTAAAGTTCTATACCATGACACTATGTTAAATGAGAGCACACTTTCAATCAATGACATGTACACCATCTGCAGAACCTCTGCGCTGATATTAAAGCTCCTTAGTTTCCATAGCAAATTAAACCATACGTTGATGTGCCTTTTTGTGTATGTAGTCTACATTGTTAGAGAAAGTAAGATTGTCATCAACAACAGTACCAAGATATTTAAAAGTGGACACTCTTTCCACTGTTTGCTCTTTAATTGATCACCAGTGCTTGAGACAGAGGACGCGATGCTACCTTAAATCGACCATGTCCTAAGCACATCTCCTGTGTTTTCTGGGCATTTAGCTCAAGAAACTGTTACCAAACCATGATACAAGCAGTTCAACATACTGGTAGTACTGTGAGAGTGAATACTCATCTTTAAGACATGCAGTAAGTGCTATATCATTAGCATAGTTTATAAGCTTGAGAACATTATCATTACACATTATCTCATTTGTGTAAACTGAAAAAAGAAGATGGGACAAAGCACACCCCTGGGGGAACATCTGTGTCTAGGACAAGTTACTTATACATAACTGAACCACCAGGCAAGACTCGATCTGTATTTAGAGAATGAGTCTCCCCTGTTCGAAGTGACAGTGGATCAACTTTCACAATTGCAAGGATTGTATCACTTTTATTTATCAATGAAAAGTGTACATGATGGTAATAAAATTTAAATAAAGTCACGTTGATGTAATGGCACAGCGTACTTAATAAATATGGTTAGAATGCGTCTAACAGTAATACCATAAGAGAAACATGACAATAGACAAACCATTCACAAAAAGATGACAGTCCGAGGCCAGGTCCGGCTTTCAGACTCCACCCACATCAAGCCTTATAAATCTGCCTTTTACGCCGGTGTTGAGAAGCAGGAAGGTTCGGTAAAAGCGGCCAGTGGGAGACAGAAATTAAGAAAGGTAACATATATATTATGTACATCATATTTACGAACATTGATCTAGGTTTTAAAGCACACAGACTGGGGAGTGGTAAAGTGCAATTGACTTGAGACGGTAATTGTAAAATTCCGACCGACGGCGACGCCCGATCAATCAATCATTTAATGGCGATGCCAATTGGCAATTCACCTGGCCACGCGGCCCCCGTGAACAAAGAACTGAATTGGCCTTCGTTTCAGACAATCTATTGCGCAATGCACTTCACACATTTAAAAATTCTAGGTATCATTTGAACCAGTTTTTTTATAATTGGTAATTTTATATATTATATGGTATGCCAGAAGAAAACGTGGATTTTAAAAAGTTGGCTCGTATAATAATAATATATATCGCCATCTTCGTGAATGATGCGGCCATGTTGATGTTACGTCTTACGAGTATTGAAATCGGTCCAATTCCATAATCACGAATGGTAATTCCTCCCAAATGTGCCAGGTAGTTTCTTTGGCGTTTAACTTTGCCATTGGTAGGTATATCAGGTAAAAATTCAAATTCCAAGGTCCAATTCATTTTTTCAATTAAATGGTTCCACAAGATAGAGTTTCTTATGAAGTTTATGATAGTTTTTGAATTTTTGTGATATCTTCATTATTTCCGACGTAATTCCACTTTTTGTTTCAGAAAAACAACACTTTTTGGTATTGAATTTCAGTCCATTTCTTGTGCCCAAACTTGCCCCAGAAGCTTGATGTACTGCATTTGATTATATAGGAAAAAGGCCATAAAATTGTGTATATTGAAGATATTTATGCGAAATAAGAAGTTATGTAACCCAAAAAATCATATTGATATGATTTGACCATGACCTAATTAATTGACCTTCATTGTATGTTTGACCTAATTACTGTGATTATTTGCATTATTTGAATATAATTAATTAGGAAATGCCTACTAAACTATTAGAGGATTGAAGATTGTTAATATATTATATTGTTATAGCATACTATGAAATTAGTTATTTAATTACCTTATTAATTGACCTATATTTAATAATTAACCTATTTACCGTTATTAATTACATAAATCGGGTAGGAAAAGGCCTGTTATAGTTTGAACTCTGTCAGTCAGTTTATACAGTGACTGTGATATATTATGACTGCTACCTCTTAAAATCCATAATTTGTTGATGACCTAATTAGTTAACCTAATTTCTTATTTGACCTATTTACGGGGATTAATGGCATGATTGACCTACAATTAATTAGGAAATGGGCATACCAATCTTAAGAATGAAAGAAATTTTTAATAGATCAACTTGAAATGTTACCAATTATGCATGACATAATTAGTTTTATATTTTCCTAATTAGTTGAACAATTATAAATACTTAATTCAGTAACGAGGATTAACAGTATGAACAATTTGTTAATACAACAATCTGAATTCAATGTGACTTTGTAATAAAATGCAAGCAGACTAATTGATGAACATTTCTGTAATTAGTATGCCACAACAGGTAAATTTAAAGGTAATTATATGGATAAACATTACAACAGAATGAATATTAAGAACATTTATTATAACAGATTCAAACATGGCGGCAACATGAATAATTTCATGAAACACTGGATGCATATAATGCAGTGCAAATGTATTGCATAAATGTTCATATGTCCAAGGATGCATGTCCAACATTATCAAGTCCTGCAGATGTAGAGTAGCATGTTCTGTAATTCAGGCAGCACAACTTCTATCAAGACTACCCGTTTGATCTTCCAACACTGAAACATGAAAGTCGCACTGAATCACTTGATGGAAATGATGTGGTGTAGTATGAAAAAATAAATTTGTTAATATAATATTAAAAAGTTAATTACATAATAATTAGTTATAACTTTAAGTACAAAAGTAAAAGCAATTCGTTTTATAGATTGAGATGGTTTGGGATTTAAATAACGATGCTATGGAAAGCGTCACTAACAACAGACACAGATTCAGTCAGCTTGAACACATTTTTCTTTAAACATTTAATTTTGGCATGTTAACCCTCTCGTGGTCAGAAAGCCCGAATCAACCCGAGTATGCCTCACGGCCAGAACGCCCGAATTAACCCGAATACAGGGGCACATTTAAACTGGTACCGCGAAACAGTGTCATCCAATAACGGCAATTTATTTTGGCAGTTAGCATATAATAATATTGAAGTTTCACTGGGAAGCATCAAAAGTGAGAAATGATGGCGATTTCCGTGACTAAATAGCGCCAACCACCACGCGGTTTTGTAATCTGAACGCAGCGACACACAATTTCCGGTCCCTCTTTTATGCCACGCAGTGAATATTTTAATGGTGATTTTCAGCCAATGAGATTAAAGAACATTTGCTGCGGGCATAAACATGGAAGCACCTAGGAATTATTCCAAGACACACGCGTCCGCAGGCGATTTCTACGATTAAATGCTAACTTTTGAGCGGTCTATTTTGTTGTAAAGAAGTATTAATGCGCAACGAAGCGGGTGGTGTTTTTTAGCTTTGTTGTAATTCTCGACATTCTCATTATGTCGAACTCCAGTAATTCGGACTTTGATGGGATTTTCGAATCGAGTTTATAACGAACGCTGCCATCGAAGGGGAATGTTTTGTACTGTGATTACGCATTTTAAATATAACACCAACTTAATAGTTCAGACGGGATGACGGCTATGATCACAAAGAACGCCATTTTGTATAAAATCTTGAAAATACATGCACTCTGAAAAACTGAAATTATTTCAGTTTTATTTACCATAGACATTTAATTAGTTTTCCATTCTGTAGCATAGTAATTTATGAACATTTCATACGCAGCATGTAACCGCTAATTATTAATGAACAATAAATTTTAGCAATTCATATTTGGGTAATAAATTGACATATATGTCACATACTTGGCTAGTTACACCAGGAATTAGTTCCTCAAATGTAGTGAAAATTTTATTTGAATCGGATCAAAAGTTATTTATTTATTTGCATTCATGCAACCCGAGTATATCACATGATTCACTCACAGCACATTCTCTCGATTTACTAGGATTCAATAACAGGCACATATTTGCATTAATCTGGCCTTGAGAGGGTTAATATCAAACTAAAAATGGTAAATATTAATTATACATAGATCTTGTCACTGTTACAAGTGAACAATAACACCAATTATATGTGATGGTTGCGATGGATATGGATTTAATTAATGCTGCAAAAGCGCCTACTGATGCCAGTGTGATACGGCGTCGACTGTTGAAAATGTACGCCTAGAACGCCAAAGTTGCCCACGTCGGTGTGTTGCTCGGCAGGCACGTACACTTATGAAACATATATCAATTTAAATCTACACTAATATCGCTATTTCATTACGTAATCTTTACATTTTATTTACGCATTTAGCAAGCATAGAAAACATTAAACTTCACTTACCTACACACACAAAAATGCCGCGCTCCATATGTAACAGAGTTATCCATTGGTCGATTCCATGCTCAAACATCATGGTGACATCATTTGCATAGCAGCAGCGACGTATTTTCTGCGACCATGTGATCTCTGACGTGCAATGCACAAGAAATGGATCAGTTTTGGCCGCTAGAAGGAAATACGCCACCTAGCGGATACTGATATACCTACCTTTGGCCTATGCCATGTGTTTTATTGTCTGTGAAGTGTACAGGTTTGCGTTCAGCCTTGCCCTTGGTTGTACTTTTGTAGTGTAGAATAGACATAGTGAATATAATACTTCTCGCAGTAGCTTGTGAATATACCAACAATAGACTGTTCAGAAATTGTCATGACTCATGAACGAAATGTGTTTATTCTAAAATGACTGCATTTTAGCAGTGTTTCTTTCCAACTTAAAGCTATTCGCATAATTAAATTCGAATGTAGGCCTAACCACCTAGTCTAGACAGTCCTAGGATAGAGCCTAGAGGTAGACATTGAATCACGACATAACTGCATGCCGACCACGTTTTTTTTCTAGAAATCACAGGAGAAAAACAATGCTATTGGCTGCCAAATGTTTGCGAAACCTAACCCCTGACTAATAATTTTCAGTTACAGTTTGACTTACATTTTCTTTAATTGTTTTTATTATATATATAAATTGCTTTATGTTCTATATTCAATTCACCACTAAGTCACTGACAACCTTGCTGCACTGACTAGGTTTACATACATCAAAATGTCTTCTCAACACTAAAGAATTGGCTCTCCCCTAAATCTCATCCAGTTGTTTAACATGTATTGAGGATTATCAACAAAATGCTGAATTTGTAGCATTGTTCATGTCCCAAATAATCTTGATCACGTCATCTTACTTCTAGGTTCAAAATGGCGAAAGCACCAGCAATCGGTATTGATCTCGGCACCACCTACTCATGTGTGGGCGTCTTCCAGCACGGCAAGGTGGAAATCATCGCCAACGACCAGGGCAACCGCACGACGCCCAGTTATGTGGCGTTCACGGACTCTGAGCGTCTCATTGGAGATGCAGCCAAGAACCAAGTGGCCATGAATCCCAGCAACACAGTATTTGATGCCAAACGACTTATTGGGCGGCGCTTCGATGAACACGCCGTCCAGTCGGACATCAAGCACTGGCCGTTTGAAGTGGCCAATGAAAACGGCAAGCCGAAGATCCGTGTAGAATACAAGGGTGAGAAGAAATTGTTCTTCCCTGAGGAAGTTTCTTCCATGATTCTCAACAAGATGAAGGAAACAGCCGAAGCCTACCTTGGCATGGTATGTATACTGGTCAGTGTAGGACAGACTCCACATCAGCCATCGTTGATCGAGGCTGTATTTCATTAAATCGTTCAGTTTGGCCGAAGTACATCTTCCTTTCACTCATGGATCATATTTGATGAACTTTGGAAATGGTAGAATTTGTAGCGTTAGCCAATCCAGATTGATGACAATTTTCAAAACTGGCTCCGGTGGTGGTTGATTGGAATATTAATGAAATTTCAGAAGTGTTGTATGTAACGTTTATTTTAACCATAAATTGTGAGTTTTCGAAGCCGATTTATGCCAGACGCACTGCCGGGGATGGGGTGCCGACTGCCATTGTCATGTCGGCTTCTGCCAACTATGACGGTCTGCGTGCAGCAGCAACGTTACAACGTAACTAAATCTGTAAATGTAATTCGATCACCGTTAAAACTTTTGATCATCATTGAAATGGTAATATAACATTTAGGAAAAATGCGTTTGCTGATGATCAATTGAATATTATCTTCGTTTGTTAAATACAGAATTTTTTTAATACTGAAGTTCATAGAGGTTTAACAAAATATCAGATTATATAGTTTATTATGATTTTTGTGACAACATTTCCTGGCTTTGCATTGGTCGTGTTCCTGATGGTTGAGTGGCATCTTCAATGACAAACTGATGCCAAAATTTTACAGGAGTATTATGTTAATATATATACACTGTATACATACCATATTAAGCGTAAACAGTTTTTGAAACAACAAATAGCAAGGAAAACAATCGTCTCATTCCTATCATCGTAATAATTATTTGTGATTAATAAAGGCATTCATATCAGCATCACTAAATATTGGTATAAATCATGTAATGTAGCTACTTTCAATATTCATGATGAATGATAATGGACTGGAAAATATAATTTTGCAATTTCAAAATTTGCGGATTAAATAAAATTTTGTGTTTGATCACAAGTCGCTCGGATGTACGTGCAACGAAACAGCAGGAACATTGTGTTGTCATAAAAATAAGACATTGACTTTCTTACGTTTTTTCCGAAGCTTCGATTCCGCTTGACAACCACTCGGACAAGTAAAAATTTTGGCGGACAAGTAGATTTCAAAACTTACTTGTCCAGCAGACTAGTAAATATTCTGGCATATTTCTATCACTGCTGGTGATAAGATGGACTGCAGTAATTTTTGCAAATTCATAATTTGAGTACCTTTGACATTTTTACGCTATTCTAGCGAGCAACAAATAAGTAATTTTGTTTGGGATATGTTGTTAAGTGAAGAATATATCTCACATTTTATTACTAGCACTATTTCCATGATATAATTTATTTATTTTTATTCCAGGTATTTCGAGCTGTACATTATTCACATAAAATATATACAACAGAACTTTATTTCGCATTCTGTTTGCAAAGTATGGCAATACAATAATTCACACAATCGCTGCAGCAATATTTCCAGTAATTTGTATGTAAGACCTAAAAGATTTTAAAGAATTGTTAACTAAAGTAATTTATATGATGGTTGTCATACTACATAACGGGGAAATGACAAGATTTCCTTCAAAATAAACATGTCAATGAGGGTTTGTGTACTTGGCAACAACAGTCAGTGCATTGGAATGGTTCTATGACCTACAGCACTTGGCTTACTCAGGGTTGTTCTGAGACGTTGTCTTGTGACTGTTCCAGACTGTCATCAGTGCAGTTGTCACAGTCCCTGCATACTTCAACGACTCTCAGCGCCAGGCAACGAAAGACGCCGGCACCATCTCAGGCCTCAACGTCCTACGGATCATCAATGAGCCGACGGCTGCAGCCATCGCGTACGGCCTTGACAAGAAGGTCGGCGGTGAGCGCAACGTGCTCATCTTTGACTTGGGCGGCGGCACATTTGACGTGTCCATCCTGACCATCGAGGACGGCATCTTTGAGGTAAAGTCGACGGCTGGCGACACTCACTTGGGAGGCGAAGACTTCGACTCGCGTCTCGTCAACCACTTCGTGCAGGAGTTCAAGCGAAAGAACAAGAAGGACATTACCGACAACAAGCGCGCCGTGCGACGTCTGCGCACAGCATGCGAACGTGCAAAACGCACACTGTCAAGCAGCACGCAGGCAAGCATCGAGATCGACTCCCTGTACGAGGGTGTTGATTTCTACACGACAATCACCCGTGCCCGCTTTGAGGAGCTCAACGCGGATCTGTTCCGTGGCACTTTGGAGCCGGTGGAAAAGGCCCTGAGAGATTCGAAGCTCGACAAGGCAAGCATCAACGAGATTGTTCTGGTTGGCGGATCGACCCGTATCCCAAAGATCCAGAAACTTCTGCAAGACTTCTTCAACGGCAAAGAACTCAACAAGTCCATCAACCCTGATGAGGCCGTCGCGTACGGAGCTTGTAAGTACTATATGATTGCTCTATTATAAATTACAACTTACATTACAGTAACCACACTTGTTGACAAATATTTTTTTAAACTTGCCTTTACTAAATTATATTTTTAAAACTTGCAGAAACAGATATTGAACTGATGTACTTGAACTTTATTTGAACGATTATGTTTTTATTAATCGTAATAATTGCCAGATTTATGGTGCAGAGAAAAGCAGTGAAATTGTTATTATACATCTGTGTTTGTTCGTGCAGGTGTGCAGGCAGCGATTCTGCACGGCGACAAGTCTGAGGCCGTCCAGGACCTGCTGCTGCTCGACGTGACACCGCTGTCCCTCGGCATCGAGACGGCCGGCGGTGTGATGACGAATCTCATCAAGCGCAACACGACGATCCCGACCAAACAGACGCAGACGTTCACGACCTACTCGGACAACCAGCCCGGCGTGCTCATCCAGGTGTACGAGGGCGAGCGAGCCATGACCAAGGACAACAACCTGCTCGGCAAGTTTGAGCTGTCCAACATCCCCCCAGCGCCCCGCGGAGTTCCACAGATCGAGGTCACCTTCGACATTGACGCCAACGGCATCCTGAATGTGACAGCGACAGACAAGAGCACCGGACGCGAGAACAAAATCACCATCACCAACGACAAGGGTCGTCTGAGCAAGGACGACATCGAGCGCATGGTGCAGGACGCGGAGAAGTACAAGAACGATGACGAGCAACAACGCGAACGCATCCAGGCGAAGAACGCGCTCGAGAGCTACGCCTACAACATGAAGTCGACTGCCGAGGACGACAAGTTGAAGGATAAGCTGAGTGAGGAGGACCGTAAGAAGATCACCGACAAGTGCAACGAGGTCATCTCTTGGCTCGACAACAACCAGGTAATTACATAAGCTGCTGCTGTGTTATTTTCTTGGGATAAATGATGTGGTGAAGCAGTCGCTGTAAGATTAAGTTCTTTTTTGTTAGCGAGTGGGTAAATATATCTTACGTCAAGTGGTTTTGAGATCATAGCTAGTCATTTTACAAACTGAAACATTTATGTGTGTGAAGGTGACTCCCTTTCAGTTAGTGTGGTTAATATGGGAACCACTTTCATTGCTCCAAAACAAATTTGCAGAACTTATTATGTATTAATTATACAATTTTTATAGCAGGCGGTTACTTTAATGAACAGAATAATAATTATATATAATCACCAGAGTTGCTGTTCTGATTGGAACAACAGATTTGCAGTATTTGTTTCATAGAAAATAATGTTATGTATGCAATGACTGCCAACATCTGCCATTGTGTCTGTACTTAACATGTGTACTTGCTTTTTGTGTGTAACTAATATTTACTGCTTTATAATTGGCATTAATTATGGTTTAAATCTAATTATACATTGTAAGGAATTGACTTGTGAATTCTCTTATATTGGTACAACATATCTAGGTTTAATTTACGGAAGTCATTAACCTGAAGCTGTTGCAATTGAATGCACTGTATAATCTTTTTATGTTACTCTTGAATTATATTCTATATCATCTGGCTGAGTGGGGAAATAAATTTACTTTACAGACGGCCGAGAAAGAAGAGTTTGAACATCACCAGAAGGAACTCGAGAAAGTCTGCATGCCGATCGTCACCAACTTGTACCAGTCTACAGGTGGTATGCCAGGTGGCATGCCAGGTGGTATGCCGGGCGCCGGGGGCATGCCTGGAGCAGATGGTGCCGCTCCTGCTGACGGGTCTGCCGGTGGCCCAACCATCGAGGAGGTCGACTAAACTATGGCCTGCTGTCTGCCAGCAGGGACAATGCTCCTTTGAGTGACCACAGGTCATGGTTCAACATTGGACAGATCGTGGGATGAAACAATATCAACTTTTTTCTTCTTCCAGCACTAATAACTATCAGGGTTGGCAGGATCTTCGATGAGTCCTTCAACTAATTGTTAGTTTTTCACCTGTTCTTTCACTGTATTTGCATGATGCAAAAAAGTTTTTTATTTTATATATATTTAAAAGTAACTTAAATATTGAATAGTCCACTGGCAGCAGTGGTTGCGGTAGACTTTGGTTAGCCCACCACTGAAAATGACTTAAATTAATATTAAAATGCTGATTGCGAGTGATGCAACATTTACAGATCATGATTAAAAAGGCTGTTAGAAAAACAGTGTTGAAAGAAATGTTTGTTATACGGAACTGTTGTCGCTGGTTTGTGATTTATGGAATCTCGTGTATTGTTACCAAACTCGAAGGCATATTTGGGTACAATTTGTATGTATCCAAGAGTTAATAAAACTACCATTAGCAAGCATTTAAATTGTAAAGGCTGATATCACCAATGCTTACTCTTCCCCATTTGCCTGTCGCCAAACTGAAAATACTGGTATTACACTAGTTTGTAGCCGAATCTGTTTTGGCGCAGTAACTACTAAACTGTTAATGTTTGCATGGTGTACTGTATGGCATTGTAACAGTTGCTACAAGTGTAACTCTGAAGGGAATATGAGAAACCAACATACTATCATGAACTGCCAAATTCTTATACATATAAGTCGAGAAAACGGTCATTCGTTGCGTCTCAGCGTCGTCAAGGTCAAAGAAGCTCTAGGCGCTGGCAAAAGCAATGCATAGATTATGATAATTTATTCACCAGTCAGGATTTTGTAGAGAAAAACAACTGAATTATTGTTCGTGACTAAAATCGCAAATGCAGCAGACACTAACTGTTGCTAGCACACAGGCACGCAGTGGAATTGTTAGGGATGATTTTTGTTTCCGAAAATGCAGATAAATTTAATATTATGCACGCTTTATGTCAACTATACTTATCTTTTACAATTTCCTATAGCAGTGCGTCTGTAGTCCCCTTAATACGCCTATTGCTAACAAAATCTTCTGTTTGTCGGTAACTAATTTCGCAATTGTTTACTGTGTGAATAGTGGTTGGGTTTTACTAACGGGATGCTGTAGGCCTATTGAAGCACGAAGTACCAATCTCCTTATCATGTAAGTGCTGGTGTAGAAAGATACATCATACACTATTATATCTGCCCCCAGCGAAATACCAAGGGAGGGCACCTGCTGTTTTCGCGGCTATGGGGTGTGAACATGTCCCAACTTCCTTATTCGCTTGTAAGAGCTGAAATTATAAATTCAAAGAGAAGCTACGAACAAACAATTAGCTTATAAAACATGACAGCAAGAGTTGTGCGTATGTTCGAAGCAAACAGAAAGTTCAAGATAAGGTCGGTCCTCTAGAAGATAGTGCTGGAAAAATAATATCGGAGGGATTCATAATGGCAGAAGACCTGAATGAGTACTTTAGTTTGCGGTGTTTACCAGAGAAGATATTAGATCACTGCCAGTACCAGAGGCTAAGTTCAAGGAGGCAGATTCAGACTATTTAGGACGATTAATTGTAACCCCGGATATGATAGTTAAGAAAATAATGGCTATGAAGGATAATAAATCACCTGGAGTGGATGGGATTCCGCCCAAACTACTATTGGAAATTGTAGAACAAATTAGCGTACCGCTTGCAACAGTTTTCAATTTGTCATTAGAAGAGGGAGTGGTTACTTTAGAATGGAAAAAGGCAAACATTATACCGTTATTTAAAAAAGGTTCGAGAAACAAGTCGGAGGAACTATAGACCAGCGAGTTTAACGAGTGATTTGCAAATTATTAGAAAGACTAATTAAAGTTAAAGACTTAAGGGGGCTCTACTTTCAGAAGAAAAAATGCTGTGATTTGTATTAAAACACTTATTTGCATTCCAATGTACACAATGGAGTATGATGTACAAGAAAAAAAGAAAAAATTTGAAATCGACCAATCGGATGTCATGAAAATGGACGCCATCTTGGATTTTTTGTCGACCACGAGAACATCTGTATCTTAAAAACTACTCAACATAGAAAGATGGTGTTTTCTGCATCTTTTTGAGAAAGAAACATTCTATGCACTGAACTAGGATTTTATATGTATTCCGTTTTTTAGATTTTTAATTTGACGTTCATATTTGCTATAAAAACATCCAAATTTACAATTATTTCAAAACAGCAAAAAATTCACAAATTACCTCATTTTATTAAACTCCTAGTTCAGTGCATTAAATACAGTGAGGGCAAGCAACAGTGAAAATTGCATAGCCTTATGTTGAAAACTTTGATTTATCACTATCCCAAGACTAGAAAAACACCAAAAAAGTATTTCTGAGAAAAAAACGATATGAAAATACAGTTGGCTACTTTTTTATGGTTATCTGTGTAAACTTAACAGAAAAGTGCGTTTATGGGGTTTTAAAATGCTCCTGCTTCATATGTTATCCCTTCTGACAGTAGTTGGGTGTCCTCGCAGGCCAATCGCCGCTGTCGCTTTGCCTGCCGGATGTCCTTCTGTGCCTCAAGAGAGCGCCTTATTGCTTGCCTTATCCGCTTTTTGTCCTTTGCGACAAGGCATTTCACTGTGTGTGTTCCCGGTGTTATGCCAAGTTTTTGAAGCACTAGCCATTGAGACAGTGCCATCATTGTAGTGTGCTACAGCATCATCCAGAGCCAGTTGCACTGTTGTAGTTCCAACAAATATTTCTTTCGGACATTTTCCCTATACGACAGAATTAAGACTTTCGACAGCATTTTGTGTTAGGCCATCGACACACTTGAGTAGCATCTGCAATGTCGTGTAATGTTTCTGCATACGTATGAGGCGTCATAGCTGGTGGCATGTTTAGTATCCCACACAATGTCTCCATGTCAGAGAATCCTGCTCCAACTGTCCGCATCCCAGCAACGAATCGGCGGTTCACTTCAAATGCCCGAGATTCTCTGCGACGAGAAAAACTTTACCTCAAAGTCACAACTCTCGTCATTGCATGCCAGAATGAACTGCCGTGACAATCCCATTTTAACTTGGCTGTTTTCTGTCAGACACAAATGCCCACATTTACACACAGCTCACATGGCACAGCTGTTTATCACAGAGCACAGATCCCCCCAGTATTGATGTCAAATATTCAAAAGTTGGAAGTGTTTTCTCCAAAATTGGACCAGTCAGTGTTTGCAAGTTTCATTTGAGATGCAGATATGCCACTAGTGCTATTGTCATTATCGACATTACCATCCGGCACAACCTGCCTGTCAGTGTCACTGTCAGTACAGGTTGTCGGCAGTTCTGGCTCAGGCTCTAGCCCCGGCGTACGCAGTGTCCACATTACTACCATCAAATTGTGGCTGACTTGTGTGTCTATTACCATGGAACTTACGCTATGCCTTTCTTATTGTTCTGTGTTTTGTTGGAGGCATGGTAAATGTGGTAAAATAAGAGTAAAACTTGATTGGAACAGTGTAAACACGGTAAAAATTGTTTGCTTGCGCTAGTAAACAGGAAGTACCAGTATGCTAACGCAGCTTGTAAGAACTGCTGTGATTGGCCAATCGGGCTGTACATCATTAACTTTGGCGTATCTTAGCCAATGAAATTCCTTGATTAAACCCATTGGGGCCACATTTGGTAAGGCAAGTATGGTGACCAAACATGGCAATACAGAAAAAAATTAATTAAAATATTTAATAATAAGAAAGTTATAGCATTTTATGTAATAGCAGGGTAATTTAAATAACAATTCACCTGCGGATGGGGTCGAACTAATGTTTTTTTTGTTTTAATAGGAGCTTCTAGGGAAACAGCAACTTTGCAAATGTTTTGCCAAATGATATAGCATTCCAAAAAAACATAAAACATAAAATTGGAAATTATTTATGAAATTTCACTTTTGAAAGTATAGAGCCCCCTAAGTGAATGGAAAAGATTATCTGCTAATTGTGTGGGTGCTAGTAGCGTGAATGTTTAAAAATAAAACCGACACACCTCAGAAGGGCGGGATACACATAGATAACAGGATCGGGCTCTCGATAAGCCAAAGGGCTTCCTTGTCCACCTGCCACCTAGAGTTAATTCTCTGGGTGGCAATCTTATTAAATATCTGGCGGTGAAGCTAGGCCTGTTTACTTACAAGTAGCGTGGCAGTGGCATATAATCGTCGCTTCTGAAACCTGTTCGCTCCATGCGCTTACTTGGACTGATCATGTATGTCGGGCCTAACTTTTGGTGTCAACTGACAACATTAATCGCTAGACGGACAGAATGTAGCCCGACCTCCGGTCTCTCATGTTCTTCGTACGGCTTCATTAATATGGAGGTCCGTAGGGCCAATAGATCCCTACTGCTTGATGCATTGTTAATGCTCAACACAATGCCGATGTGTTCTTTGCATGGGGCGAATATGGTTCAGGGAATATATATATGTTAATTATGATTACGCTACGCATCGGTTGATGACTGATTCACTGTGTTCAAAAATTATGTAGGAAGGGGAAGGTAGTGTTAGTTGTGCCACTGCGGCGACATTTGTTTGGTTCCACGTAATTAAAATTAATATTTTAAGTTGTATATTAGGCATATGTACATGTAGGGCCTACTAGACAGTTTCAGTTGAGAACAGTTGATGATTATAATAGGAGGGCGTGGGGATATGAAGGGGGAGAGATAGAGGGAGAGGGAAGATGGGAGAAGGAATAAAGGGACGGCGATGAGAGGTAGAGGTGGTGAAGGGAGGGATTAGGAGTGGAGAGTGACAGGGAGCAGCGGGAGAGAACGAGAGAGGGGAGCATAAGGAGGGGAGAATGGCATGGATAAGGGGGAATCGGACGGGGAGCGGGAGACGGGGGTGGAAAGAAATCAGTGGTGCCCCCTGACGTCGGTAACAATCACAAAATGTATTCGCCGCGAGGTTCACGTCGAATTCACGAAGCTCGACAACCTACTCTCCAGTCTTTTTAGTATTCCCGACCACACTTAATTGACATATCAATAATATTTAAATGGCCAATTTAGCCGCAATTACCCAATCCATGTTATGATACAGCAGCGAGTTCGACGAGACGTTGGTAGAACATAACAGACGCGCACCAGTCGTTTATAAAAAGTAACTGGCTGATTCATGTTAGTCTACAAGGCCTATGGAATGTTCGCGAAGCTATGATCGTATGTTACCGCGGCGCTGGTATATAAGCACTGCTCTGCTGCCGGTGTTAGTAAGCAGTAGAGATCCAACGCAGTGGGGTAAAGGAAACGTCAACGTATTCGTCTAGAAGGTGTAGAACATTACACAAGAAACAGGTATAGTAAAATTAATGATTTCGTATACATCTATATGTTACTGTGCAATATTAGTAAGGCCGTAATAATATTCACGGTTTCAATTAATTATTCTCTATCGTGTACTCGTGTAGCCTGTGAGATATATGCAGTCGACATCGGTGGACGTCGGTCTAGATAAATATAGGCCTAGGCAGCATAGGCCCTATAATTTATAGTAGCCGGCCTGCTGGTAGTACTTAATATGGTAATGCACTGCCTTCGGGCAAAATTCATGTCAAATCTTGTTATTTTTTTAGAATCTGGTCCCACAACACAATCCCGAATGTTGAGAGCCAAGTTTTACCGAAAACGTACGCTGACATCCCTCGTGGGGGTCTTCAACCCAGTATTAGAGAGTGTCTGCAAGCATACCGATCTCGATTCCCTTCCCTATCCCTAACGCGCTCCGCAATCGGTGTCGATTGTTGGAGATAGGTAACCGTCAGGAGTGTGTGCATCACGGCGTTTCACTCGCCAACGTATAGTACGTTTATATGCCTTTTTCAGCTGGATATGTAGTCATAATCACAAGCTCATATGAACAGACCATAATGCATCTAAATCATTTTGGAATTATGTACAAAAGCACATCACAGCGAAGATAGGATGCGCGGTTTTTAGCGCCTTTTACAAGATTTTGATTTGCCTGTTTATATTCGTAAGTTCGCACAAATTTAACGGAATATGTGTGGGAGATTTAGCACATAGACATCTTACAGAAGAATTTGATGTTTTGTGAAAACAACAAAAACGATTGCACGCACAATTAGTGCCCCTACCGTTATGTATTCCATGCTGAGACAGGTCTTAAAAAAAAAAATTCTTATGCATTAAACACAACTGCAATTAAAAGGAGGCGGCTAATCAGTCATATTGTTTACTTTGATACATCCATAATTTGAAGGTGAAATGGATAGGGATTGCGCTTACCGATCACCCCTGCCGGTTACGTATTTACCTATCCGATCGACACTTAACCGATCGCATAAACACAAAAAGCGATGACGTAGTATGCACAGCGCGTTAGGGATAGGGAAGGGAATCGAGATCGGTATGCTTGCAGACACTCTACTGTGTGCACAGAACCTCCGAGTTCATTGTTTACGCCTTGTCATAACAGCTGTACTATAAATAAATTATTGTATAATTATATAGAATATAGACTAACCAGGTGAAGCTTAGTTCATTACCACATGATCTGTTTCCAGACTCAGAATGCCTAAAGCACCAGCAATTGGTATTGATCTCGGCACCACCTACTCATGTGTGGGCGTCTTCCAGCACGGCAAGGTGGAAATCATCGCCAACGACCAGGGCAACCGCACGACGCCCAGTTATGTGGCGTTCACGGACTCTGAGCGTCTCATCGGAGATGCAGCCAAGAACCAAGTGGCCATGAATCCCAGCAACACAGTATTTGATGCCAAACGACTTATTGGGCGGCGCTTCGATGAACACGCCGTCCAGTCGGACATCAAGCACTGGCCTTTCCAAGTCGTAAATGAGAGCGGCAAGCCTAAGATCTGTGTCGAATACAAGGCTGAGAAGAAATTGTTCTTCCCTGAGGAAATCTCTTCCATGGTTCTCAACAAGATGAAGGAAACAGCCGAAGCCTACCTTGGCATGGTAAGTGTGTTACCAACAGTTCAAGCCTACCTTGGCATGGTAGGTGTGTTACCAACAGTTCTGTGCGCAGTCAATTGCAACCGTATCTACACAAAAACATTAATAGTTTCAACATTTTTATTTCGGACTTCATGGATTTGAAAACGAAACCAAAATCCATTGTATTACCCACAAATATATGTTCCTGCAATGCATAAACTCCTAGGTCCGACAGATAAATAACACATTGTCAAAGAAGTTTTACAATTAGTCTAAGCATAACTAGATGTTGGTACAGTCAGACTGGAAAATATGAATTTATCTGCACTTTTTGGTTTCAGTAACCGTAACCGCGTCATATAGGGATAATATTTACTGTTGTTCAGTTGACATAGATGTGTATGTTGTTTGTATTGCAGACGGTAACCGACGCGGTAGTGACAGTGCCTGCCTACTTCAACGACTCACAGCGCCAGGCGACGAAGGACGCCGGCACCATCTCAGGCATGAACGTCCTACGAATCATCAACGAGCCGACGGCTGCAGCCATCGCGTACGGCCTTGACAAGAAGATCGGCGGTGAGCGCAACGTGCTCATCTTTGACTTGGGCGGCGGCACATTCGACGTGTCCATCCTGACCATCGAGGACGGCATCTTTGAGGTAAAGTCGACGGCTGGTGACACTCACTTGGGAGGCGAAGACTTCGACTCGCGTCTCGTCAACCACTTCGTGCAGGAGTTCCGACGAAAGAACAAGAAGGACATTACCGACAACAAGCGTGCTGTGCGACGTCTGCGAACGGCGTGCGAGCGTGCAAAACGCACACTGTCAAGCAGCACGCAGGCAAGCATTGAGATCGACTCGCTGTACGAAGGCATTGACTTCTACACAACGATCACCCGTGCCCGTTTCGAAGAGCTCAACGCAGATTTGTTCCGCGGCACTTTGGAGCCGGTGGAAAAGGCTCTGAGAGATTCGAAGCTCGACAAGGCTAGCATCAACGAGATTGTTCTGGTTGGCGGGTCGACCCGTATCCCGAAGATCCAGAAACTTCTGCAAGACTTCTTCAACGGCAAAGAGCTCAACAAGTCCATCAACCCTGACGAGGCCGTCGCGTACGGAGCTGCTGTGCAGGCGGCGATTCTGCACGGCGACAAGTCGGAGGCCGTCCAAGACCTGCTGCTGCTCGACGTGTCGCCGCTGTCCCTCGGCATCGAGACGGCCGGCGGTGTGATGACGAGTCTTATCAAGCGCAACACGACGATCCCGACCAAACAGACGCAGACGTTCACGACCTACTCGGATAACCAGCCCGGCGTGCTCATCCAGGTGTACGAGGGCGAGCGAGCCATGACCAAGGACAACAACCTGCTCGGCAAGTTTGAGCTGTCCAGCATACCCCCGGCGCCCCGCGGAGTTCCACAAATCGAGGTCACCTTCGACATCGATGCCAACGGCATCCTGAATGTGACAGCGACAGACAAGAGCACCGGACGCGAGAACAAGATCACCATCACCAACGACAAGGGTCGTCTGAGCAAGGACGACATCGAGCGCATGGTGCAGGACGCGGAGAAGTACAAGAACGATGACGAGCAACAACGCGAACGCATCCAGGCGAAGAATGCGCTCGAGAGCTACGCCTACAACATGAAGTCGACTGCCGAGGAAGACAAGTTGAAGGATAAGCTGAGTGAGGAGGACCGTAAGAAGATCACCGACAAGTGCAACGAGGTCATCTCTTGGCTCGACAACAACCAGGTAAGACATCCGCTGTAGAACAATGACGGTTCTATGTACGTGGTCTAGATGGAAGTCATAAAAAAGTGTTCCACTACAATATGCGTCTTGAACTAGGGGCTATTACTTTGGCGTGATAGCTATAAAAAAAACTTAACTGTGTTATCAAAGTGTGTCTGATAAGAATGTGCGGGTTGCAAATTACGTTTCGCCAATGTTAATACAGCCTCGTTGACGATGCATAGTTGAGGGTGCGGAACTACTGGGTCTCATTTGGAATTGCAATCCAACGTCTGACGCCAGGCCCTGCTTGTTCTGATCTTCTGATTGAATATAGACACGGCGGTTTTAAATGCTAACCCACAGCGCTCGTACATAGTCAAAGTAATCTCATTCCTTTAATGTGGTACAATAATTGAAGTTATTTCAAACAAATAGTTGATATTGTCCTAAAATATTACGTTCACTTCTTACAGACGGCGGAGAAAGACGAGTTTGAACACCAACAAAAGGAACTCGAGAAAGTCTGCATGCCAATCGTCACCAACTTGTACCAATCTACAGGCGGTATGCCGGGGGGTATGCCCGGAGCAGAGGGTGCTGCCCCTGGCGGCGGGTCTAGCAGTGGCCCGACCATTGAGGAGGTCGACTAAACAACGGTCAACACGGACAATGCGCCTTTTTACTGATCACAGGTCAAGAGCAATGGACATGATTCAACATTGGTGGACAGTTCGTGTTTCATGAGAGATGGACAGATCATGGTTGATGAGATATAGACAGATCACCATTCGTGAGATGACAGTTCACGATTCATCAGATATGGACAGATCATGATTCACGAGAGATGGACAGATCATGGTTCATGAGACGGACATATTATGATTGATGAATTTAAAAGTGCTTCTATTGGTGTTTGTTTTGCGTTATTATTGTTTATATGCGATCACTGTGTTATATTGCAAAACGGCAATTTTGTAAATGCCAAATGTTTCAAATAAAAGTCGACATATACTATGCATATGCCAAAGCAGTATTCAAGAGTGGATAGATCATGATTCATGAGTGATAGACAGATCAAAATTCAAGAGTGATGGACATAATCTTAATTAAAGAGTGATAAACAGACCACAATTCAAGAGTGGTGGATCATGATTCAAGAGTGATGGACATCGTATGGAGACAATGAATTATATTAATTTATAACTGGTAGAGAGACAATAATATGCAAGAGATGGACTTTTCATTAAAATGTGTTATGTCCATTTCATACTTGTTGTTTCATTATGTTATTATAAACATTGTCTAAACTGCCATTTAAAATGTGTAAATGATTCCATGTGTATTTTTTAAAGATGTCTTGTGGGATTTAGCTGTGTATCTGGAAATGACTGGAATGCTGACCACAATGCAGTCTGCTATAATTAAGTTAGTATGTGTACAATATACCTATGTGGTACATAATCATCAGAGCATGACGGACGAGGACACGTTGACGGGTGTCCACAGGTCAAGGTAGCCCAGTTTCAAGTAGGCGAGAAGGGATTCTGAGGTTGAATTACGTTGATTCTGTGCAGTAATAATATTGTGATCTTATATAGTGTCAGTATTTGCCTAGAAGGCGCTGAGTTTTTGTAGCTTGAGACAGTTGGATCTGTTAGTACCCAACAGGTGTTTTACATTTCCCCATGTGAGACATGTTACCTCACCAAGCGTAGACACCAGGGAGAAGGGACCCATAGTTTATAGTATCTATTCTGAAAGTCACTGGCAAAATGTGGTGAATGAAATTGCCCAGGTTTTTAAACAGCTCTCGGTAGTGTCAACTATTGATGTTTTGAGGTGTCATAACTTTTAATACTTTGAGAAGGCCTTTAACTTTGTAACAGGAAATTTGTTACAAAGTTAAAGGCATAGCAAGGTTTATTGTATGTCACCATCTCATTTATGTTACTTAATTCAAAGCCAATTTAAAACGACTTTATCTGTTTCTCATTTATTTGTGTTTATTAATATATCATACTTTTAATACCTGAATAAATATGTTGAAGGTAGACTGCCTGCCAAATTGCTTTTAACAAGCCGGAAACATTGCTCCCATTTTTAATTGTTGTGTAAATGAAATTTTCAAATAATATATAAAACATTCAAAAAGTAAACAACGGTTAGTGGCTGAGGCAGACAGACTAACTGAAAGTTTATGGAACTGAACTTTGATGTTGGGTGGGTGCAACTGTTTCCTACAATCAAAACTGACGAAAGCAGCAAGTGGGACAAAGTACAAATAATTCAGCAAACGGCCGTACAGACAGGACGATTTCTGTGTATTGACACTGACAATATCGTTTTAAAAGCAACATCAGTTAGCAATAACAACTGTATAGTGTAAAACAAATTATTTTAATGTACTTATATGTAAATGTCACAATATTGAGACAGTTATAAAAGGCCACAACTGACACATTCATTATTATAAATGCTAATCTTACATTACACTTAAGACACATATTATAAAAACGTGCAGTATACAATATCTTCACAAACAGCAAAAAGGCTGGAATGCTACTCGGCAATCGTTCTATATATATATATGTATACAATTATTGTCTTTTACAACCATGCAGTTAAAATTACAGTAGTTCTGTAAAACTATTTGCACTGTATAATTGTTCACTTTTTCTAAGTATTTCCTATACATGTGAATAAGACAGTATATATTAAACCTACTTTGTAGTGTGTTTTGTTGACATGTCTGTCCACCTTGGCAACATAGCCTTAATACATATCTTATCATACAACCAGCACCTGCCCACTGAAGACAAAGTTTCTGTCAAACACCAAACTCGCTATGATCTCGCTCGCTTCCTGTCGATGATCCGCATCCTGTAAACAGAGTATAAATTGTTAGACATTTACCAAGAAAACACTGTATCTCGTAGTGTTGACTTTTGGGGATAGTTTTACTATTGCAACGGTATTGCAATAGCTTTATTACTATTGCGATAGTGCCATATCTATTGCGATGGTATCTGTGAATAGTAAATACCCAGATAAAGCAGTTCCAAACCATAATTTATGGGTGTCACCATCGCATGAAGTTGGTGGAAGTAGATTCTAAATGATGAATCGCTGAATGATGCAGCTATGGTCAAATTTTGTTGAAGTGAGGTCAGTAAAAAGTAAACTTACAAAATTTAATTGAAAAGAAAACATGTTTATAATTTGTGTGGCACAAGTAACCATGGTGATTTTGTTTTTGGCAGCTATTGTCACTACCAAAAGTACATTTCACTTTTGAGGATAACTGTCAATAGTTAAACTTACTATTGATATAACTTGTGGCATCTACTATCGCAATACATCGATAGTTTGATATATTATTATACAGTACATATTTGGAGGTGGCATATGTCCACATAGCTTAAAATATTAAACCTGCAGGAATACAATAAAAATGAAAATCTGTCCTAACTACCCATCCAAACATGAGGTAATAAAAAGAAACAAATATTATTCTGACAGACATAACACTGACAATTATATGTACATCACGCAAACTTGCCTGACAAACTATCCCATTGACACAAACGCCATGTGGCCTTGCCTCTCTCGACGTTGACATCACAATTCTCGGAAACTCTACGTTACAGTTGCCTCCTTCGACAGATGCTTCACTGTGACTGAGAACACATACAAGTGCTCCTCCTCGGTTCAGTTTGATCAGTTTCTGTAGCGTTGCATCAAAGAAGCTCCGGCAGGATTCAATACAGTCGGATGTTGTTGCAATCACAAAGTTGTTTATTTCCTTTGGTGCGCTTGCGATGTCTTCAACTGTGCACATCTGAGAGAAAACATTTTATGTTTGTTTCTGTCACATGACATCGATGCATGAAATGTGGTAGTGTGGTTTACACACAGAACATGATCTTGCGCTTATGGTAGGTGAAAGTAACTAATTTACAAGTTATAGTATTGTTTCAACACAACCACTCTCTCTCTCAATCTGTTGCCAAATAGGTTAATTACATGACTTATCGGTTTCTATAATTTTATCTTATTGTTTTTTGTATGCAGTAATGTGACCATCAGGCGTAATAACGAATGTCCCTGTGAAATTTATATTACAATAAAATTCATCAGGGAAGTATTCAGCTATGCTTCTAGCAATGCACGTAATAAAAGTAGTACATGGAATTAAATGACACTCTATTTGTACTAGTGTTAATCATAATGGTAGAGTTTTAAGTTATAAGTGTTATAAACCAGTCCTTGGTTACTGGGTTTTGCGTAAAAGGCTTTTGACATAATCAGAGTGATTATAGTTTTATACCAAATACACCAATATTCCACAGAGTAAAGGCCCAAGTATACATGTCGTCAGTAATGGTAAACCTCGATGGAAAGCAGTATTCTGGCGGTAGTTTGCTAGTAGCGCAGTATATGCAAATTGTGAAATGTTCCCAGTCACCTGAACGCTTTGTGGAACAAATTAAGCCAAGTTTTAAAAACAGAAAATATAAAACAATGAATCTGCAATTACAAATTTTCACTGACATCCCTATCTCGGTACATGTGCAAATTTACATCACACAAAGACTACAGTGCTGATTGGTCAATGAGTAAATTTACCATCCATTAAACTTTTGAAAATCGCTTTTGTTTGGATTCTTGATAGTAGCAGTTTTACAGCTCAGCTGATTACCGCCATATTTGTGTTTGACCCCGTGTTATTCCAATTAGATTTTTATTTTCTCACTTTCCATTGTATTAGGCCCTTTAATCTGTTTTACCTTAATGCACCGAGCTGACACTGCTGTCATGATACAGTCCCTTAAATCAACCGGGATCGCAGAGGATATGCCGACAGAGTTTTCCTGCTCTGAAAGAACCATCATATTCAACTTACTACGACTTTGGATGGATGTTTGCAGAAGTCCAAAAATTTGAGTTGTAATGTTGCCACAGATCTGCAGCAGAGTAAAAATGTTAAAATAATAAACTTTAGTAAAAAATTCATATTCACCATAAGAATCTGCTCAGGGGTCTTTACATCTGACATCAATGATAAGACTTTTCATGTAGATTTAGTCCAGAGATACCATTACACGGTAATACTGAATACTGTGAATGATAAAAACATGTAACATTGTTACGATTTGAATACTTAGCAAGACAAACTACAACACACAGAGAGAAACTATAAAATATAAAGTGCCGTTCATAGTTAAAAACACATAAATTATAAACAAATTATAATAATAACTGTAAATAGTTACATAATGATCACTAAAAGTAATAAGCGACTTACCTTTGAGTAATCCCTCCAGTGCAAACATGTCCTTCTTGTATGTCACCTGACGTACAGAAGGAGTCTTTTTGTGACACACACAACAATTCAAATGACAAACAACAGGATCTTAAATAACTAGAATGCTACAAATAATAATGAGCTTATACCACCCACGAACCAACAAATCAAGGGCCGCAGTTATCACTTTTAGTCCTTTACAGTATTTGGAACTTGTGGTGCCACCTAGGGAATGCCTGACCACTAAATTCAACCACTGAAAAAAGTAAATAATGCAACAACATTTTCATTGATAATTTGATGTGACTGTATAGAGAAATTGCAGGAAACTCTCTTCCTGTGAGCATCATTTTCTAAGATGATTACCTTCCACAAGTGTTCAGGGCCTTCAATGAGCCTGGTCCGGGCTTCAGTGTATTTGTTGACGAGATGTAAACACTCTGTCCCGTAGTCAAAGTCATAATCAGTGGCCTGCAAGAGATAAAAAATTAATACTTACACAACCAGGTAAAACTTTACATCGCAGAAACAAGTTAAATGTTGGGCTGTCAAAGTTTTGCAAGTGATGATTAGCCAAAATATGCCAAATCATGAATTGATCAACGGTGATGTTATGCCAATGACATTCGGTGTCGGTTAAAAATGTCGATATTTACCTATATTTATAGAGAGCAGAGTAATCCTCCCTCTCTCTACTTAAAATGTCAATAATTTTCCAAACTGACAGTCATATGTACGTATGCACCAGTCTTTCGACATGCAAAGGACATATAAAATTTAACTTTCACAATAATATTAGCAAACATTTACACCTGTCTCTGCAACCTGTACAGCTTTGCAATTCACATGCTGCCAATACAGTATGCAGGCTTTGACTCTTCCCCCCTTAGTATGAGTAGGTAAATATTTGTAATTGTAAACAACCTTTTAATATAACTAGAATTATGCTTGTGCATTACCTTCTGGTAAGCTTCACACAGAACGTTGTAGCAGAATGCTTGGGGCATCTCACTTGACCGATACTTTGACCGGTCAAGGGAATGGTCAAGGAAACCATCCAGATCTGTCGCTATCACTGTGGAGACAAGAGGTCTGACAGCCCCGGAACTCTGAAATAAAAAGACATTAAGTCACACAAGATAACTCCAACAACGGGCAAGGCAGAAATCAAAGAAATACTGCAACCTATGCAAGGAAGCATGATTATACAATTTATGTTCAATTCTTCACGAGATCACATTTTGAGAAACCCATGTGATCCACATGGCTTTATGCAGGATAAAATTTTTACCAGTCTAAAAATGTCCCGGTAGATACGCACGTCTCTGCATACACATACAATCCATTTTTAATGCATAATGGAGAGAAATAACAGTTACAGTCAATAACGAATAAGTTTTTTTGCTCCTCAAATTTCCACCATCCAAATTAAAATTTCTACCCATCCAAATGATGGGTGGACGGGTCTCAAGATAAAGTTGTGCCCCTCCAACCACTCACCCCGTATTCTCGTGCAGCCAGAGCTACCTCTCTTAACGTATCTTCGTCCACAAATGGTCGCACGGCATCATGGATGATGACAACATCTGGAGACACTAAACATACAGTACTTTATATCTCAGCTGCACTGAATAGTTTTAAATAAACAACTTTTTGACATATTTTTTAATTGAGCATGCAGTCTATTTTTAACTAGTATTATCTTTACGATTTCCATAACAAATACTTGCTTCAGGCGACATTTGCGATTCCATTTTTTGCTTGTCTCATTTTATTCATTTCGCAAAAAACCGAACCTAATACTGACTATATCATGGTAGTTCATTTACACCTGTTTGTTATTTTAATCTGATGAAAACTTTGGGCAAAGTAATAAATTAATTTTTGAAAATTGAATTGAAAATTTATATAAAAAGGCAACAGAGAAATGTTTGTGATCTCTTCGAAACTTTTCACAATCACATGTTATCCAAGTAAAGTTAATTACGATTTTTTTATTAAGTGTACTCATCTATAGTGTTTCTTGTTTGAGAAAAAAAACCAGGCAAATGTGCCATGCATCCTTAATGTTGGATTAATGCGAGAATTAGGGGCAAGAGGATCGCTCACACAAAATATGATGCATAGGTTTTATTATGAAACAGACAACAGACACTAGAGATTTTGACATCGACAAATCTAATTGGCATTGAATTGTGGAATCAGCGTTGAACTAAAAATATTACATGCTATTCAGATTACTACTGGTACCTTTCTTGAGGGCTTTAACCCCATTGTAGATGGATCTGTGTCTCACAGATGCCCCAGGGACCAGTATCACCCTCTTGTGACTGAAGCGGGAAACAATATCCTGCATCGACTGTATACTCTCTGGCGAGACAGTCACGACTATGTCGCTTATCCACGAAACCCTGCAACCATGGCAACAAGACAGTTAATGACACCCCACATACATATATAAAATATTACACTGTCTTGAGGTGTATATATATATATATATACCTGCCAACCCTTTCAGATTTCCTGGGAGTTTCGTGGATTTGTTGTGAATCTCCCAGACTCCCAGAAAAGATTAAAATCTCACGAAGATGAAAGTTGCCCGGGTTGTCAAGAAAACTAACTTTTGCTTCAGACCCCCAACAGCACCCGGTCTTCCAATGTCCGTTCTGCCAGAACTGAACTGTTGAGATTCACAAAAACAAATTTCTCCAACAGCACCCCCCCCCCCCCCTGCATCTTCTAAAGTCCAGTGAAGCTGAGATTCACAATAAATCTCGATTCTACAGGATTTTTTAAAGTCAGAAGTTGGCAGGTATATGTTTTATGTATACACCTAAAGAATGCCCAGTGTTCTTGGTAGAGCTGGACATAAGTCATACAAAACACTTATACTTTTAAACGACTGGCAGTCGACTTAAAACACTAATTCCAGTTTACATGTGATGTGAGGTAGCGTCACAAAAACCATGAACTTGATGAAGCCATTGATGTCTTTGAGTCCAAAATATTACAAATTAAAACATTGCTTGTGCAGCGAGTTTTAAATTTCTCGTCCGTCCACATATTGAATATGCAAATCAAGTATGGAGTCCGTCCTTAATTAAAAATATTATAGCCCTTGAAAATGTTCAGTGTACAGCAACCAAATTAATTCCTGGTTTCAAAGATCTTGAATATAATGAACTTCTACAAAGACTGAAATGACCAACTCTGGCGTACCGTCGCCTCGGAGGAGATTGAAATGTATAATAATAATAAATAAATTACTTCTTAAGCGCCAATATCCTCAGACAATCCAAGCTCATTGGCGCAACAAAACCAAAGGATTAAGCATTCTCATACTCATGTGCTAGGTGAAAGTCTAAGTTTTAAGAGAAATATGACACAGCAGTGTCATTAAAGTTTATAAGTTTGAGGGATAATGAATCATATACGAGAGGGCACCATCTAAAACATTCAAAGGACGATGTTGGCTAAACATAAACAAAATAATTTATACACCGATGCAGACATATGGAATAGCCTCCCACTGTCTGTGGTTGAGGCTCCATCACTCAGTCTCAGTGCAGTCTTTTGAGAGAAAATTAGACTAGTTATGGAATAACCACCCTATTAAGCTATACTACACAGCCCCACACTCCTATCATGGAACAACTCATCAGACACATGCGCACCATACAGTCTGACGACAAACGTTAGAGCTGGTGTAAGAGGCAGCACAGCCTAGAAGCCAGAAGAGGACATGTGTGGTCCTTTATGCCATTATGGACCTATCTAGTATCTATCATCCTCGCTCACCAGGGGTCGCTGCTGCTGATTACGTCAGTGCCAGCCAGCAGTACCCCCTGGCTGATCGCTTCGCCTTATGAAATCGCTCACTATATCAGTGGTTGGCGGTAGGTTAGGTGGTCATAATAAAACTAATTTCAACCAAACGTGGCTCGTGTTACATGCAATGTTTAAGAAGTAGAAGCAATTATTCGAATACACAATACCGCTCAGCTGCTCGTGTTAATGGGCGAACTGGTCATTATATATAGGGATTCGCAGAAGTCGTTTATTCGTCTTCAAATTGGGGCGGGTATTTGCGTTTTTCTCACGAGTGGTGCAGTCGCGACTGGCGAAGTCAATTATTAGTTTGACTCAGCTAACTTCCGCACTTCGCGTATGGGATCAGCGAGGGCTAGTGTAGCATGGCAAACAGCCCTGGCTTGCGAGGATGGTATCTACCGATAAGCGTACCTTTCAAAAGATTCCAAACAATAACTGATCAAAGGCCGACCCAACAAATAAGAAAACTGTTTAGGTATGTTTGTACCCATTCTTTGACCACAACCCGCAGCTGGCAAAACAGCACATACTTTAAAATCCATCATGGAATTAATGGCATACAAAATATTACAAATTATAGACAGGACTAGTTGCACGATTAAATTTGGCGTCCATATTACGAGCTTCACCGTAACATCCGGTGTCACACGAGTAATAATTCAGCGACATAAAACTAAACAGTGTATCTAAACTTTGTATTATATGAAATGTATCTCAATGTTGGTGTTGTAGCACATTATTGCAATGCACATTTATATGACGATATAAATAAGCTGGTATATGTTCAGTGAATATTTAGCTTGTCCAGTCGTAATAAAACAAAATGTGCCCGTTTGCATTATACATGGTACAAAATATATACCAAAAATCGGGTTATGTTTACGATTAATCTAACGAAATTGTAAGCATAGATTTAAAAGCAAATTAAGTACAGCTATCAATAAAAATCATCATATCTACTTGTCGGCATCATATTACGATAATATATTTATTTGAATAGGCTTCACACTTTTGTTTGTATGTTTACGACATAAATAGTAATCACATGACTATTTACGCACTGCCGTTATTCGTATTACTCACTACTAAAATTGTTTCGGATTTAGTAAGTTTGTTGTTTTTAGGAATACGCTAAGCCAAAATGAACCGACTCTTTGGAAAAGGCAAGCCGAAGGGACCTGCACCGAATCTTACTGATTGTATTTCAGGCGTAAGTATATTTAAGACTATTGTTTGAGGAATTCAATCACAGAAACCGTCTGATTTCGTTTTACCGTGATTTCTGTCAAAACACAAGTCATAACATTGTTAATAATGACTGCCTGTCTGTCTGTATGGCTATCATGACTTGTTTGTGTCTGCTACTGTAAACATATCGAATATATAATAGTCCAGACATTGTGACTATCCTTTTTCATATGCGCCATTAATTAAAATTTAAAGTATAGCAGGACATAATTCCATAAACAAGTTGTTGTGGTGGTCTAGAGACTAGACAAGTCACAATGGTTACTAAAATTCCATGTTCGCAAGAGAATGCATTAGGATAGTAATAATCCGCACTACAAGTACACAATGACTAGTAATAACCCACACTACAAGTACACAATGACTAGTAATAACCCACACTACAAGTACACAATGACTAGTAATAATGAAGAGACAATACTTGACGAATGTACAGAGGAGAAATAACAAAATCACACGCTCTCCTTTAGGCTGTTAGATTTAAAAATACTGCAGCCTAAAAAAACACAGATACTCAACTTTTATTAGAGCAATTATTATTTTTATTACTTTGACGTATTTTACCAACTTGATTTTTATGTAATATTTTACAGCAGCTTTATATTGATAAAAACTGATTTACATTTACTGCAATTTTACACTGAAGACCACTGACTATATTGACTGTGATTATATAATAATAATTATTGTGATTTTATATTTTAATATTGAGATTTTATACATATTGTGATTACCACGCTCAAATCCAAGATGAACTGTTGTGCCACCTGTATACTACTACTATGCACATGGACTAACACGTAGGATAGAACTGAAAAACTGGGAAAAATCATGGTGAAAGTTTGACTAGAACTGCCAATCCTTAGCCATCTCTACTTAATAAAAAAGTACTTATGTCCCCAGACTTTGATTACACGGACTTCCCAGCATCCACAAATACCATAACTGGATAGAAATAAAAAAACTTTTACAAGGTAGCATCCTTAAACCAAAAACATCCAACATGCTTTGCTGCCATCTTAATCCTCATGCAATTTGGTGATCTTAACCCAAACCCAGGTCCATATAAGCCAAAATTCCCTTGTGCTATCTGCAAAAAAGCAGGAAGATTGGACCAGCGAGTGACATGCTGTGATCATTGCTATTCATGGACTTGGTACCATGTAGATTGCATGGGAATGTCAACATTTGCATATAATGCCCTCCAAAATGGCCAAGTCTCTTGGATTTGCCGCTTTCCTAATTTTGCAAGTTCACTTTTTAAAATCAACCATAGAGCTAACAAACAGCTTCTCTATCTTGTCGGACATGTCCACATCTGATTGCAGTGAACCACTAAACTCACTTCTAGCCACTTCTTCTCCATACAAAAAAAGGAATAATAACATAAGCAGTAACTTGAATAGTACTAGACCATGTAAAACAAGTAAAACTAAGAAATGCACTCAGAAAACATCTACTAAGAGACAATCCCGGAAAACCCTGACATAATTACATGCACTGAAACACACCTAGACAGCCCAGTTTACAGCAGTGAGCTGTCCCCCTCCAATGGTTCGATCATTCGAAAAGACAGAGACTTTGACAGCTCAAAAGGAGGAGTCTTACCTACCTATAGCTCTAAAGACTGACCTCGTAGAACACACAGAACAAACCTCGATAGCAATTGTGAAATAATCTTGGTCACCATCAAAATACAAGGATCGAAAGATATCACAATAGGAGCATTCTACAGATCACCCCAATTTGGTAGCATGAACTACGAGAATCCGTGAAAAAATGTAATGCTCAAACAAAGAAAATATATGGCTAAGCGGAGACATTAATTTTCCCGACATAGATTGGGACCTACACAGCGCAAAGCTACCACAGAAATTCAGACACGCCTTAATACATGACTAATAATCCAACTAGCATTCGCACCCAACCCTGACCGTATGACTCCTAAGGAGTGTTGGCCAGTACTCAACCAAGACAAGACAAGAAGGAGAAAGACCTAGGTGTGTGGACATCCAACAGTATGCAACCATCTCTACAATGCTCAAAAGCAGCAATGTTTGTGCTTAGATCCATCAAAAGGAGTTTTTACTATCTGGATGCTGAAAGTTTCAGTGTATTGTATAAGGCATATGTCCGGCCACACCCCGAATACTGTACACAAGCCTCGAGTCCCTACCTTGTTAAAGACATACAACTCGAAAAAGTACAGAGGCAAACAACCAAACTGGTACCAAGCACTAAACACATGCCATATGAAGAACGACTTCAAAGACTTAAGGGTAGCCACTACTCGAAAACGGCCATAGGCCATATCTCCGTTAGTACTGAACATATCTTGGCCAAATTTGGAGTACTAATTAGTTCAATGAATAGTACATGATATGTGGAATGTGGGCTCATTTGCTTGTGCAGTGCCATGACAATCAACAACAAGTGTGATAGAGGGGCATGCATCATTGAAAATTATTCTGAGCTAACAACTGTATGTGTGATCATGCAGTTGTCAAGAATCATTAGCTAGAATACTCCTTTGTGCAATAAGGTGGTTTTGGGCAAGGAAGTTTGACTGCAATGACTGTTGTGAGATGGGACTTTAGGTTTGAGCTTTTTTCATGACGTCTTGAAAAATGCTCAGACCGAGTCACTGAAGTCAGATATCCTCCAGGGAAACTAAAACTCTTCAAATCAAAATCTATGCTACAAGTCAGGCAACATTTCTTCAGCCCAAAAGTGATTAAACACTGGAATTACATCAACTTGTATTATAACTGCCACAACAACCAATGCCTTTAAGGCCAGATTAGATCAATATTGGAAAGTCAAAGGAAAGGACAGATTTGGAATAAATCAAGCCCAGCTTGTAACTAGCCACTAAACCTTAAGTGTAAACAACAGCCGTACCCAAAGTTGGTACATAATTGAAATTCTAAAAGATTGCCAACATGAGCCTATGGCATGATTATCGTTATGCCATAAAACGATTCTTACCAATCACTGCAATTTGCATGTTTATATTATGTTGTAGATTGACAGTCGCGGTGAGTCAATTGATAAGAAGATTTCACGTCTTGACCAAGAACTCAACAAATACAAAGATCAGATGAAGAAAATGCGGGATGGTCCATCGAAGGTATGGTCTAGATAATGTCAGAATTCTTACTTTGCTGTGCAAGTGATATTTTCTTTTAAAATATTGTGGATTTATGTTAAGTACTTGTACTCACCAGTGTTGATGTAATCATGTAACAATACATCGATCGATGCACCCAATAGCTGACATCATAATGTAATACTACTGATAGTAAATTTAACTGTCAACCGTTACTGTCTGTAATACAGTGAACTATCCATAGTACATTTTTATTGATAGTTAGCAAAGCAAATCAGGGCTCTTGTATGGTTGTGCAACTGTAATACTTTTACATGCTTTTTCAAATCAGTATTTATAACATTTGAAGTTGACAATATATTTGTTGTAGAACATGGTAAAACAAAAGGCACTACGGGTGTTGAAACAAAAGAGGATGTAAGTACAAGACTTTGCAGTAGCATGTAACATTCAAAGTTGTAACAAAACATGTAAAACTCAGTAAAATTAAAGGTACGTTCTTGTGTAGTGCAAAATCCAGTCCTTAACGCTTTGTTCTTTACTCTCTGGCAGATCTATTTAATCGAACACCGCCTCAACTTCTATGGGAAGCATTCAGCCATGCTGCAGTTAATGCATGAAGATACGCAAATATTCTCTCAATTGAAAGTTTAACACTCTAAACGCTATGCCAAGTGCTGCTACTCTACATGAAATCTGAAAGAAAGGGAGTGCTCAGTAGTTCACAAAAGGGAGTGTCACAAGTACATTGCCAAATCGTTCACTAAATTCAAATTTAGTTGAACTTTGTCAACTTATAATAGTTAAATATATAGTAAATAAAGACAGCAGAATGTAGAATCAAATTTCATGCAATTGTGTTTCCAGGTATGAACAACAGAGGGACCAGTTGATGCAGCAGTCATTCAACCTCGAGCAGTCAAATTTCTCGATTCAGATGATGAAGGACACGAAAACAACAGTGAGTGAACCAAAACCGCTGCAAACTGTGGCACAAAACCGAGGCAGAGAATTGTAAATGACTGTCACTTTCCACAGTACCGCTGTATACTCTCTGATATATACTTCTTTTTCCCCTTCATCCCTTTCAGGCTACAACACTTTGTCTGTTCCGCTGTCTTGTTTTACTGCATTTCTGTCAGCAGTTCACCTATGCCCTTTCAAGGTCCTTTGGAGCGCTGTAGCGCAGTGGTAAGAGCTCCGGACTCTCGACTGAGAGAACCCGGGTTTGAATCCTGTGTGGCGGTGTCGAACCTTGGGCAAGTTAGTTTACTCTACATTGCTTCAGTTCACTCAGCTGTATGAATAAGTACCTGGCTATAGACAGTGGTGGATAGTCTTCGCGTGTAGCTGAATGATTCCAGGAAAAGTCGAGATGGTGTTCGGTTGAACAGGTCTGCCAGGGAGTAAAGTGTAAAGCGCTTTGTGCAGTCCTGAGGATTGGATACTGCGCTATATAACAACTTACCTTTACTTTTGTACTTTTTTGAAGCACAAACCATCGTGATTTTGGTCTTCCTCTTTTCTTTCTGCCACCCTCTTCTATACTACTCTCTGCGCAGTCTTTGTTGATCTCACCATATTCCTCATAGAGCTGGGTTACATTCTCTGTACATGTCCTGCCCATCTAAGTCTGCTCCGAACTACCTTCATTTTTAGGTGTTTCTTTGTTCTGATATCTTAATTCCCCCATACGCAGTCTGACAAATGTCCAAAATGATTTTTATCTGGGATGTATGAAATTGTGACACTGTTTTGCTCTAATAGTTTTATCTATGTATATTGCACTGCAAGTCTAGTAGCTATTTGTTTATCCTACTGATGTTGGCTAATCATTTGATGAACGTTTTAATGTATTTATCTATTTATATTGCACTGCAAGTCTTGTAGCTGCCAAGTTACCTACTGATGTTTGGTAATTGTTAGGTTAGTTTATGTTTAATGCATGTCCTGATGGTTCCTTCTGTTTGTAGTGCCCCTCAAGTCTTGTAGCTAGTTATTTACCTACTGGTGTGTGCTAATTGTTAGACATGTCACCACATTAAGTGAAGGACATAAGTATATAATAAGGTTAGTTTATTATTAATATAACTAGTGTGTGTTTATATATTGTTCTCTGTATTTTACACATTTTATTTACACTTTTACTTTTTTATAATGAATAAATCAATACGTGATAATTCCTTGTATTTCAGATAGAATTGAGCGATTCATACAATGTCCTTTTAATGATAAACTATTATTGTTGCATTTGTCTGTTGTATGACTTTTGAGAAAACTAACTGACTGTACTGAGTTTACTTCCCAGAATAATAGTAAACGAGTGCTTAAAACTCCAGGTTTGCTATTTATAAAATGCATGTGTATTAAATGGTATAATATTTTGTACGTCACATGTTGTTCTCCTGACAGGTGGATGCTATGAAGACAGGAGTGAAGGAGTTCAAGAGAGAATACAAACACGTGGACATCGATCAAATCGAGGTATACACATACAGCATCTTATCATTCATAGTTAAGAAGAGATATCAAAATCTTTGGCTCGAGACAGAGTTTGTAAAGTCGGTTCTTTGCAATCAAACTGAAGTATAATGTTTTCATTTTCCAAACGGTCCTCTAATCATTTGGCCCCCTGCCGTTGCGTTTGTTGTAATGTGGGAATGGTCTAATCATTATTTATGATTACTGCCAGTCCATTTAATAGAAGTTTATTACACATGCAGGCAATATGTGCTCTTCAGTAATTTCATCATGAGTGGATTGAAACCATTCTTGGGCCGATTCGATTATGCAGGATCTGCAAGATATATTTTATTTATTTATATGCCACCGTTTCAAAACTTAGGCAATTTCGTTCGCCTCCTGTGTCTTTCAAGAGAGACACTAAAAAGCCGTTCAAGCCTTCTATCTGGTGTCTATGCCAGGGGAAGTAAAAGATCCCACACAAGGGGTAAATGTGTAACCTGTCTCACAGTGTGGTGGTCTCTATCTCTAACCCACTGGATCTTACTCCACGCGGCCGGAGTTGCTTCCCAGTCGGGCGTGTGAGAGACGCCGACCAGGCAGTGTAGACAGTGTATCATTGGACCCACTCGGTCCTACATCAATGTACATACTTAATATTACCTATATGTTGAAATGTATATATAACATTAATAACCATCACTTTATTAAAATAAATTCTCATTCAGCAGCTTCCATTGTAAGTAACAATTTATAACTATAAAATGAAAACATTTAACGACGAAACATTGCTGCATCCATAAACAACCTGAGACCATTCTGGAGTGATTTGGTTGCGCAGGATCTCCAGGACGAGCTTGAAGACATGACGGAACAGGCTGGCGAGATCCAGGAGATCATGGGACGGAGCTACGGCATGCCGGAGGTCGATGAGGATGACCTTGAAGCCGAACTCGATGCACTCGGCGATGAGATGGCACTTGATGAAGACGTGTCGTATCTAGACGAGGCAGCGAAGGCCCCCAGCGCCCCCACTGGGGTTCCTGGGGCAGCCTCAGAGGCCAGTCAGGTGAGTCGAGGGGTGGGGTGTGATAATTATAAGAAATGTTTAGATATTGGGAAATTGCAAGATTGTGCTTAGGCGCTTTGTATAGATGCAGCCAAAAATTTATTAAAAATCATACTAACAATTGTTGCGCTGAAATGTAATCCACAAAAAACTATACATATATATATATATATAGCTATGATTGAGCTTGCTTGCACATGTAGGTGTGTGTGTATGTTATGATTAACTTATGAAAATACTCCTAGACGCTTTCCATCTCAGATGTCAAACTTTCAGGGATTCTTCTATGAAAGATCCTTAGCGTTTTTTTTATTTGTTCTAAATTCCCTATTAGTTAACGGGTTGTACTGGACGTACATTTTGTTAGTGACGGACAGCAAGGGCCAAAGTAAAAAAATTCACCGAGCTATTATTTATCGCATTTTGCCGTGAAACCTTTCTTAGCTGTACGCACGTTCTCTCGTAAACTTTCGTGTTCTAATACGAGTGATGCTGTTTGCAGGACGGTGTTCCTGTCGATGAGTTTGGCCTCCCACAGATTCCAGCACAGTGATTGGACGACTCGACTCACACAAACTGAAGACATGAAGGAAAGGGGAACTTTGTTTAGAATGCCGCAGGGAAGGTGGTGGCTTTTGTACTGACTTATTCACTATCATCAGTACACAAACAACGTGGTGATACAAGCTCGGTGGGACTATGGTGTGAACTTGTTGGTTCCCGCCAGGTTGTCTAAGCGCCTCTGGTGAGAAAAAGCAGCGACGCTGAGCAACATGAACAAATCTGGTCTGTTAATCTATCGTCACAAGCCAGGTGTGGTACAACTACCTGGCATTTATCCCACACAGTTTGCGCGAATCATTTGTACTTCAACCCGCTTGCTGTCTCCATGCTGTGATTCCAGAAACTGCTCGAATTCAAAAAGCAGTGTCGTTGTTTGGGGGGAGACACAACATGTTGGGTAACAAGCAAGTGCCTGCATGCAGGCCGCAAAATTGAAAATGTCCATGCGTAATATTATTGGTCAGCCCAACAACTGACAAATACCTTGTATGTTAGGTTGTTTTTCATTTCAGTCGGCTAACCTTTTTCTCATGATGGCTTGTTTTGCGATGCGCTACCTTCCTCAAACAACTCCCACTAGATGGTGATGCAGTAGTTCTGCACAGTGCAGTTAGTGGTGGGGACTCTGGCCGCGGCCTGGGTGGATCTTCAGTAGATCATTATAGACATGTGAGGGACAGTACCAGCCGTCATCTCAATTTGTGTAGTCTTTGGTTTTCCATATCTATGTAGTTTTGTTTCTCTCGTTCTCCAGTCTGACTCCCTGTCTACAAATGTGCCCCCCCCCCCCCTACCAGTGTAAGGAGTTAGCGAAATTAAATGTCTTGAGAAAAATGTAAACCGACTGCGAGACTTAAAAATAAAATTTTCAAAGATCTAGTCTGATGAAGCTCTTAACTCACACTTGTATGGCTTATTAGTTCGATATATGTCAAGGGTATCGATTTACTAAGAGGATCTGTTAACTCTGTCCTTTATGTTCAACTTGCCCATCTTGTTTTCCTGCATGTCTAGTAATTTTATTTATGATGCCTGAATGCTGTTTGTTTCGATGAGATCTCTGATTACGTTACTCGGCTATTAATGTCTAAACCACCATACTCGAGAGTAATCCTGTCATTCCTGTGCTAGTAAACGTTTAGTTAAAGGCTGAGGCAAACTGAGTTTCATAATTTCTTGCAGAGCCTGACCGTTTGTTCATATCTTCAATTTTATACTATTTATTACATATACTGATAGCAATGCTTAAATGTGTAACAAATCATTGAGTTCTACTGTGTCTATACTGTCATGACGTGATCGCAGATGGTTATGTATTTTCCTAATATAAATGGAACAAAGTTACATATATATATATTCATTCGAAACCAACATTTTTAGGTAACTACAGATAAGGGTATGGCATAGTTTTCACCGTATGCCATCATGCATATTATAATGTTCTTGTTTAAATATCAGTTTACTACAACTCTAACTTGTGGTAATTTGAAAACACAAAACTCATTGTTTTCATATAGGGCTTGTTGACTTTGTGGTAAGTTCTTTCAAAGCTGCACTCTTTATTTTGTAGATGAGAAGTCTACATCTAGTATTCTAATGATCAGACGCTATAGAACGATGTTTCTAAAAGTGTGTCTACGTGAGGTGGTATCGTCATTGATGCTTGCAACCAGGTTGCAACAGGCAGCATGTAAATTGATCACGGCATATTACTACTTCGCATTACTTAGTTCCCACATAAAAACAAACTTATCCTATTTTGAATTGCTACCACCTGCGATATGACATAGCCTTGACATACCCATCGCCTTTGTCATCATGGTGACAAAACGATATGATATAAGCCTAGCTTTACATATAAACAGATTCTGTGACTTATATCTCGGATATGCAGTGAAAACGATGGTTTCTTCTGAAGATGTTACTGTTCTTGTACGTGTAAATAGTGAGAAGAATTAATAAAGTGCAAGTCAGCTGTTTATGTAGTTTATTTTTGGTGTTTTTATATTTCTGGGATACAGTTACTTTCATCGGTAATTAAGGGTATATCACCCAATTGAGTGCGTTTTTAACTTGGGCATTCTGGGATATTGTAATCTCAAGGTCGAACCAGTAACTAATGTCATATTCACTCGATATATACTATTGGATACGTTTGTTAGATCTGCGCAATCTGCAGATTGTGCAGCATGATATGTGGATTCACAAATTATTTCGTGTGTGTCTATTTGAGGGAACAATGCATAACAACGATATGTCTAAAATGATGCAACCAATTTAATGAATTGGCGCCACAAAAATATGAAAGGTTTAGCTGACAGCCGAAATGATTTGTAGATCTAATTTTGCAGCACATTTTGCAAACAGGTGCACAATCTACAAATCTGAGGACAGCACAACGCAATCTACTCGTATCCAACAAATGCATCCAACATACATAATGTGTATTAAATTAGATTTACGAATATCAATATATATACATATATAATCATTCTGTGTTTATACTTACCGGATATTAAGGTAAGGTTTGTATATAGTCTACATAGTTTTAGTTCTGTCGCAATAACCACTGGAACAAAACTGGATAAGTCTCATACGAACAACTTAGTCTTGAAATGTGGGTGATATAGGGGTAGCAAGCAATACCCCCTATGATACACAAGCTATGTGTTTTTTATAGCACATTTCTTATACAGCTTCTTTTTCACTCAAAACACCATAGAACTACATTTCTTCCTGACTCACAGTATAGGGCAATTGGTTTTATCATAAAATACATTTAATCTGATACCTTGATCACCTAAATGTTTTACCGAACCACTTTTTAAAATAAATGCCCATTATCTACACAATTCTATGTCTTGAGCCAAATATGATGATTACACAGCATATGAAGAGAATGTAATAGTATGTCTTAATGACACGCCCATCTCATGTAATATTTTATTGTAGACATTATCAACACATTCAATAGGTATTGTAAATTGTCAATACTGTTTGCCAATGTACTGAATGATAATACTGTACTGACCTTCAATTATGGACATGTCAAATTCTTTTTAATGTGGTTCTTAAAACACATTTAAGCGAACAAGGTGATAGAATAAACCTAATTTACATAACATGATTTTAGAATGCCTCAGACAATCAGACTATGTACCTTAGGTGTGTGTACCCATCGCTTCATACATTCACTTGTATGCATGCAGCCGAGTACAGTTCCACTAACTAGAACTCTGTAGATACAAGGATATTCTCCATCATACGAACGACATAACACTCTATATTCACTGGCCAAGCCATCATCCCGAGTCCTGTTTTCTTGCCAGCGCCAACACATCCATACAGTCCTTCGAAAGATCTCCACCATTTCATTCATCATTGCATCATATTTATATACAGCTCTCTGTAATAATATCCACACCATATGCTGGGTCACTCTCCTCCCGAAAATGTCTTCCCCATTACTTCTGGGGTTCATCCTGTGTGATTTTAATGTTTCCCTTCTTCAGCATGCCTAGCGTGTGGTTCACGATACGGTGATGGTCTTCATCGGCACGGATGTGGAAAATGACGTCCTTCATTGTAGCCTCATCCTGGTGGCAGACAAATGAACCATTCACTGAAGAGTCGGGTATTAATCGATGCGAGCTGAGCATATAGGGGTTTTGTTGTATTGTACAAGATAGACGGGAAGATGGCTTTGGCCAAGAACATGGAGTTGGTCTGTTTGGGTCTTAACAAGGAGTTGGTCTTTATAAGCAGGTGGGCCTAAAAAGGAGTTTGTCCTAACAAGGAATTGGTCCTAACAAGGAGCTGCTCCTAACAAGGAGTTTGTCCTATTGAGGAGTTGGCCTGTTTTTGATCTTAACAAGGACTTGGTCCTGATGACGAGTTTGTTCTAGTTGATCTTAACAGGTGTCAGTTTTAGCCGGAGTTGGTCCTACCAAGCACATGTTCCTAAATGTTATCACAAAATGGCCTTAACAAGGAACTACTAGCAAATTTCTTAAAAGAGAAGTAAAATCTTAGTAAAGAAGTGGACACAGTCTTAAGAATGATCTTGTGTCATGAAGGAAATGGTCCAACCATTGACCTTAGCAGCAAGTTGCAGTGATCATCTTAAATTGGGGTTAGTCTTACAAAGATTGTCCACAATTATGGACAATCTTTGATCCTAATAACGCACTGAGGCACTCACCGGTAGCTGCCAGTATTCAAGGGCAAGCTTGGGAGCAGCCATTGTTTGCCAATGCTGCAACTGTCCATGTTCAATGTCCTGAAAACAATGTAACATCTTTATATTTATTACATCAGCTATTGAATTGCCATAATTAAGAGATAAATAATAAATGTTAACCACAAATATAGTTCACCAAATACTGTCTTGATAGTGTTTATAATATTCCTTTACAGTACACATGTTAAATTTGTTGGGAAAATGATTTCGTCATGACATCGGGTTAGTGGAACAAAATGACTACTTGTGAAGTTGTGAATATCTGGCTTGTGTTGATGGGTCCTACCTAGTTGTACTGCATAAATGTGTCGGCTACATCTTCAAAATGAAATAAGGCAAACAAGATCACAAACTGAGAACATTAGGAAAGACCAAACACCAGGAAGTGAGGACACAATCTCCAGAAAGAGGCCTTGAAATGGAAACACCAAGGGAAAAGAAAATTGGCAAGAAGAGAAAATAGTTGGGGGAGGTCAGTGGAAAATGTTTGGAAAAGATGACAAACTTGATCAGAGTAGACTGTCTTAGAAGTGCTGTGTTTGGTCACGTGGTGTATATGTTCCAATTTTAACAGAGGATTATGAAAAATAAGTCAGTGGAACAAAATGATAAGCTTATTTTGTTTGTTAGACTATGGTGGAAGAAAGCTATCACAATAGCTGAAACAAAATGCTTACTGCAAGTAATAATTATGATGATAAAATAAATCAAAATTGTAACAAAAAAGACATAGCTAAAAATAACATCAATCATGTTTAATAAGTTTGTTTCAATGTGATCTTCCTAAATTATTATATTTTCTATATTTAATACGCTTAACAAACAAACTTATTATTTCTACACATGGAACTTAAAAACAAAAACACAAAAAGGCAAGTGTCCCAGCATGCAGTGCAACTTTCCCACAATGCACCACTCACCCAGAGGCACTTGGTGTAGGTGAAGACCGCTTCCTCCTCCAAATAACCCACAAAGTGACTGCAGAATCTCGAACTGATCATGTAAGCCAACAGCCAAACCAGAGCAAAGTTCACTAAAACATGAAGAATTTATTTGTCTACTCATAAAATTCTCATTTTATACTATTTCTGATGGAAAGGTAAGCAAAGCAAATACATGTAACAGTGATTTTTTTATCAGCCGTAGATTTTGATAAATGTTTTTTTATTTATGTATTTTATTATATGTATAGTTTTAGCTGCAAATATATATTATTATTATTCAAATTATTATTATTAACATTTAAACTATTGTCAGGCAAAATAGAGGTCCTTGTGATTATGGTGCTACAGAAATTTGTTATTTTATTATAATATGTACATAGGCAGATCCAGGGGGCCTGGGGCCACGTGTCCCCCCACACCTTTGGAATTTGGTATGGTTGTAGACCTTTTTGAATGGGGCCCCGTGACCATGCCCCCTAGACTTTTTGGAATGTGCCCCAGTTTAGGTTACACAATTTTCAACAACACCCTCTTCCGATGTCATAACTCAACGACAGCGGAGTCATGCTGAAGGTCCGGCTCAGACCATTGAATATGAATTTGCGTCGGCTGCCAGTGGAGGTTTTTGTCTCCCCCAGACTACCTTCTCTGGGTCCGCCCCTGATGTAAAGTGTAGAACGAAGTTAAACATTGTTAATTTAGATTAAGTGTCAGATCGAAACATTACGAGAACTTGGGTATGTTAATTACGTGAAATTCACTATCTGTCCGCCAGTGAAAACCATTGTAGATTCCTTTAAAGAGAGGCAGTCTGTTCATTTTTATTCTAAAATCATATTATGCGGTATAAACTATATGTATCCTAACACATTTATTGCCCAGTTATGTTTAACAAAGCAGAAACAACAGTTCAATGTTAACAAAGATCGCAGCGCTCTCACCCAAATAGCGACCTAGGAAAATTCGACAGGTTTCTGATCGCGTGGTGCACATACCCATCTCATTGGTTGTCAGACCTGAGTTATATAAACAAACTGTTTTCTCTTGAATCAGTTACATTTCAACAACAACAAATGGTTTATTAATTAAAACACCTTTGAGCAGTCGGTATGTCATGATACATATGGTTTATACCATGTGACATGATTTTACAATAAAAACATACAGATGACCTCCCTATAACTCGGCTTAAGCTGACCTTGAGCGAGAGTGACAAAGTTTCGGAAGAGGAAAGATGGCTGCTTCAGACTCATTCCCACCATCAGGTGCATCCGTTCATTCTCGGCCTCCTCTGAAACACAGGTCAAAGGTCAACTGTAACACAACGCCACAGGTGGTAACAGGTATTTGCTTCCCATCCACGTACAAAGGCGTAAACACGTGATGTAAATCTTGTCAAAAGAACCTTCACCCTAACTATAGCCTTAACTCTAATCCTCAGCCTAACCCTAAATCTAACCCTAACCCTAAACCCAACCATTTTTGCACGGGGGGTACCCAAATGTGGGAAGCTCCCTCCCAGTTTGAGGGATAAAACAGACATCAGTGCTGCCCTCTAGTGATCAACATGACCTTAACTTGGTCATTGTTACACAATTAGCGTCTAATGCACAACTTGACATGTCTGGGCACTGAATGCTATCTTCCCAGTGTTGTGTAGTGTTTTATACATCACCCGCTGACAAACATGTTCATTCCTCTACCCAGTTACAACAACTTTAAGGTGGTAGGGATGCCTATGACATGCTTGTTTTGATTTAAATCAAATTAATAAATGTTTTGAAGATAAAGTAAAAAAAAAGTTCTCAGCCAATGTCCAACACATTAAACATTACTCCAGACCAAAAAGAAATGATTTTTTATATTGTTTAGTGATATTTAAATGTGTTTTTTCACTGGCATGTGGTTTATTTCAACACCATTTGACAGACACTTCTATTCCTGAGATTTCCCCCCAAGGTTTTCCCGCCAAGTTGTCTAATGATATTGCGTTACGAAGGGCCACGTGTTGAACTTGTTGTGGTAAACAAGATTGATTGACACCTGCTGGGGTCAGTCACGTGTCATTGCAACTGGCGGCGGAGGTCGGGCATTATCGGAGAATAAACAAAACTACCGCCAGTATTTGGTGATTTGACAGTGTGATGCATTTATGTAATTATACTACAACAGCATAGTGGCATGAGAATAACCAGACCATAATTATGATCTGCATTCATGGTGAACAAATTTATGTTTGAACTGGGCTGACGCACACGTGATCATCACTATGGAAACATCGTCAGTTTCCAAGAATCTGAAAAGGAACTTTCCAGACACACTAAAAATTATAGTTTTTAAAGGACGGATTGGTGACATCTGGCACAAGTGCCTTGGTTTTTTTTATAGAACACATGTTCGTACTGACATCTACTAATGTTCTATGAAGAAAAAAAGAAAAAATCAACAGACATGATACCCGCCCCAGCTACCTTAACTTGAGCATGTCTGTTAATACTATTTATTAATAATAATGGTATTAACACAAGAGTAGTAAGTATGTTGATCAAATCACATTTAATAGGCCTGAAACAGTGTTTGTCATTTAAGTGTTGTGCCCTTGATATATTTAAATTGTATACAAAGTAGGAACAAAACAGTAAACACAGCTATAGTGGAGGCAGCTAGGGCTAATTGCAAGTTCCTGATTTCACTAAACAAGACTGCAAGTGGGACGAAGTACAACTTATTCAGTGAACTTCCTGCTAATGATTACCACCCCGGCTTGAGTGGACGATTTCAGGTAACAGAACAGACAAGGTCGGCAAGAGTCCAACAATTTTTCATATTTGTGAAATTGAGCGGCCCTTCTGAGATATACCCCGGGTACGTGTGGCGACCTAGGAAAACCAGTTGGAAGTCGCCAGGCGTAATTGCCTGTAAATACGTCATAAAGTTGATTTTGCTTCATTGGGTTGATTTTGAGATTGCACTGCAATCTTTTAGCTAACATACTTATTTATAAGTTTAGTTTCCTGATTACCTAAGTGAAAGTTATACTTTTTTGTGTTTTTGTAACCGTGAAGTTCGTTCTAAGTTGCAGCATTTTAGAATGAAAAGCGCACTAATTTGCGAACGCTTACTACCTAGGACACAAGTTTCCATGCCCGTATATGGCATACCGTTCAAAAGCTATTTACAGAACGAAGTTCCCTAGCAGCAGTGCGCATGAATACATTGGAAGAAAATTGAGTGCGCAGTGAACGGGTTTTTATTTGGAAGTTGGATTGGAGTTGTTTATGTAGTTCAATTAGTTTAGAATGATGTTGCTGTAGTTTATATCTGTACATATTTCTTAACAGTTTAACGTGTTATTGAAACAGATTTTGTTGGAAATACAGACTACAGAACGAATTTCGTTTCGTGTTTACGAAAAATTGTACGATGTTTACGAAAAATTCAAGATGGCTACGCCCATGAATGGACCGAAGTCGAACGATGTCACTCGGTGTTTCAACGCATTGGCATTGATGAACATGCAGCATTTGGCATTTCCTCAATGAACTTGTGAATGACTACTTTGTGACACGCCCGATCGGCAATGATGACAGTGATTCTGACTTGTCTGATTCGAGGAAGGACGATTGTGACCCAGAGTTGGCAGAGGAAGTGAGCGGATCTGTCAATGGTGACAGTGAAACTGTTGACAACCCGAAGAGCAAGATGAAATTAAAAAACACAAATGCCTCTCTTCAGAACCAAACTACAACAGTTCTTTTCAGAGCTAACCACATATTAATGGAAGAGTTTGCTACGTCTTGCGTATTAATTATTAATATACATTTTTGCTAACAAACAACTACAACTTTTTTGACAGGTGCTCTCTTTAAATTATTGTAACTTTAAAAGTAACCATCACAATTTTGTAATAGTTTTAGTGTTCCAAAGCTAAGATATTTTGTTATAATACTTTGACATGAATTATGATGATTCCAGACACTACTTTACGAGTACTTTTCTCCTGCACTAATGTTTGACGGTGCCCTCTTTAAATTCTTGTAACTTTAAAAGTAGACACCAGAATTTAATCATTGTTTCTGTAAGCTAAATCTACCAAACACAGCTACATTTGCTTCACTGGATTGTATATGATAATAGCAACATATATTTTGTTCTACCATCATGTAAATAATGACTCTCGACTTTAAAACTGATTTTTCTCCTTACCTAATTTTTGATAGGTGCCCTCTTTAAGTTCTTGTAACTTTGGTTCTGGTGGGAATATTTGAATACAGTAAACTGTATTGGAATTGTAAATAGTGTTGCTTTCCATTTCTTGAATAAAAATATATATGATTTTTTAACAATGTGACTGGTTTTCCTAGGCCACCACACATATGCCAATTAAGTTGTGTTTTTAAAAAACATTCACACGGGTAGAAATGACACAATCAGCAGATAAGTCATAGGAAGAAGGCATTAACACAATGTTCCATCCTTATGAAAATATAACATGGTCTACCATGGTAAAAAATGGAGCGCCATGGTGTTTTGTTACAGATAAACCATGGTATCCCACAGTAAATACCATGTTGCTTTGAAACAGGTAAACCAAGGCAAAATTCCATGGTAATTCACAGTTTACCATTCTTTTCCATAGTATAACAAGATATCATTTCATAAGGGCAGACAGCTCTAACATTAAGAGTTATTAAATGGTGGACAGGACGGTCAGTTTGAAATGGTCCTACCGAGTAGTGTTTTGACCCATCCGTGGTCTGAGTCCATCTTGCGGAGACTGCTGATGTGGTGCGTCATGGCACCCATCATGGGCGGAACAACAGCAATGGATTCAAGGAAGCAGATCCGACTGTAACAGACCGACAAAGCAGTTTATCAATAATCTCCATTTCTTAACAATGGTTCATATTTGAAACATTTGATATGAAAAACATACTTGTACATCTATCACTTGAACTCATAAAGCCGGACATGGTAACTCAATAAAAATGTTGAACTATTAAATACAAATGTTAAACTATTAAACTAAAAAAATTAGTCATCACAAATAGCTTATTTGGAGCAACAAGCCAAGGGCTGCAATTACCACCATTACACCCACCCATGGAGCGACAAGCCAAGGGCTGCAATTACCACCATTACACCCACCCATGGAGCAACAAGCCAAGGGCTGCAATTACCACCATTACACCCACCAATGGAGCAACAAGCCAAGGGCTGCAATTACCACCATTACACCCACCCACGGAGCAACAAGCCAAGGGCTGCAATTACCACCATTACACCCACCCATGGAGCGACAAGCCAAGGGCTGCAATTACCACCATTACACCCACCCATGGAGCGACAAGTCAAGGGCTACAACTACAACCATTACAACCTCCCATGGAGCATCAAGCCAAGGGCTGCAATTACCACCATTACACCCACCCATGGAGCAACAAGCCAAGGGCTGCAATTACCACCATTACACCCACCCATGGAGCAACAAGCCAAGGGCTGCAATTATCACCATTACACCCACCAATGGAGCAACTAGCCAAGGGCAGCAATTACCACCATTACACCCACCCATGGAGCGACAAGTCAAGGGCTACAACTACAACCATTACAACCTCCCATGGAGCAACAAGCCAAGGGCTGCAATTATCACCATTACACCCACCCATGGAGCAACAAGAAAAGGGCTGCAATTACCACCATTACACCCACCCACGGAGCATCAAGCCAAGGGCTGCAATTACCACCATTACACCCACCCATGGAGCGACAAGCCAAGGGCTGCAATTACCACCATTACACCCACCCATGGAGCAACAAGCCAAGGGCTGCAATTACCACCATTACACCCACCCATGGAGCAACAAGCCAAGGGCTGCAATTACCACCATTACACCAACCAATGGAGCAACTAGCCAAGGGCAGCAATTACCACCATTACACCCACCCATGGAGCGACAAGTCAAGGGCTACAACTACAACCATTACAACCTCCCATGGAGCAACAAGCCAAGGGCTGCAATTATCACCATTACACCCACCCATGGAGCGACAAGTCAAGGGCTACAACTACAACCATTACACCCACCCACGGAGCATCAAGCCAAGGGCTGCAATTACCACCATTACACCCACCCATGGAGCGACAAGCCAAGGGCTGCAATTACCACCATTACACCCACCAATGGAGCGACTAGCCAAGGGCAGCAATTACCACCATTACACCCACCCATGGAGCGACAAGCCAAGGGCTGCAATTACCACCATTACACCCACCCATGGAGCAACAAGCCAAGGGCTGCAATTACCACCATTACATCCACCCATGGAGCAACAAGCCAAGGGCTGCAATTACCACCATTACACCCACCCATGGAGCAACAAGCCAAGGGCTGCAATTACCACCATTACACCAACCAATGGAGCAACTAGCCAAGGGCAGCAATTACCACCATTACACCCACCCATGGAGCGACAAGTCAAGGGCTACAACTACAACCATTACAACCTCCCATGGAGCAACAAGCCAAGGACTGCAATTACCACCATTACACCCACCCATGGAGCAACAAGCCAAGGGCTGCAATTACCACCATTATAGTATTTTTTAACTTAGACTCGTTACCGTGACCACTCAATCCCTAATCCGTACTGTTACCAGTTATGGCATCGTATGCAGCAGTTAATATTTATTTCCAGACAAATTAAACATAACTCGACAGTGGTGCCACCTTTAAAGAAGTAAATACTCTAAATAAATAAAATAATAAAATAACCTCTGTGTTTTTTAATGCATCGCCAATTGTCAGATCAGAGGCTAATGGTCCGGGGATGCGAATGAACCAAGAAAAAGGTGCGTGGACATTTCCACCTGGGTGGAGCTACGGTTACAGTGCCTCCAAGTTACCACATTAATATACAGAAATTTAGCACCATTCAACTAAGATACAAATGTTGAATCACTCTGCTCAACCACGCAAACATAGACAAAAAAATCAACAACAAATTGAACAATTCAACATAACGTTGAACAATACAATAACTGGCAGTTATTTATCTATTAACTCAAACACCACAAAACAATTGTTATCAGTTAATGGTATATGTTATCTCATTGCATATCTGATCACTTTGTCATTATCATATACTTTGGAAAATTGGTTATCTTTTCCTTTATTGTTATGTCTAGCATGTCAGTTTCTCTGTAGAACAATCTTTTCTTAGATTCATCAACAAATCACTGCACAGTGCTGACACCTGCTGACCATCACTCACTCTATCCACATCTTCTCTGTGCGCACTTTCCTGTTGAATCCTGTCGTCGTATCTACCAGGAATTTCAAAGTTTTGACAACACGGAAGGCAACCTGCAACCATAGAACAGAAGACAGCGTCCTTAGAAGAACAACAGAAGACGTGAGATAGTGCTCAAACACGTCACGTGGTGCAGGGGAAGTGAACAGTGTAACAATGGCCATGTTAAGTTCATGTTGATCACTAGATGGCAGCACCGATGTTAGTTGTTCTTTACCCAGCCAACACCAATCACAAGTACATGAACCACCTTTCTAACACCTGCCACTGGCACATACTACCCACTAACACTTCAGATAAATATACAACCCTTCTAATACCTCGTACACACTGTCATTCTAACAACTAACATACACCACCTTTCTAACATCCCGCTGCATCAGGTAAATACCACCCTCCTAACACCTGCCTGCTATGTGTATATACCACCTGCCACAGGTGTATACCTCTTTTATAACACATGCACAACTTGACATGTCTGGGCACTGACCGTTATCTTCCCAGTGTTGTGTAGTGTTTTACACATCACCTGCTGACAAACCTGTCCATTCCTCTACCCAATCACAACAATATTATCCACCAGTCTAACACCTGCCATTGGTATTCACTATCGTTCTAATACCTGCAACAGGTATATACCCCACTGTTCTAACACCTCACACAGTTATATACCACCTTATTTTCTAACACCTTACAAAGTTATATATCACCTTTCTAACACCTAACAAAGTTATATACCACCTTTCTGAAACCTACCACAGGAATATACTACGATTCACAGGTATAATATACATAACGGTAGCTGTTAAAAATGTTGTATAATTATTATACATTTCTAATAGCTATCACATATATTTATACCTAACTAACACCTGCCAAATATATACCATGTTTCTAATTTGCACACATTCGACCACTAATTAATGTCGAAGAAATTTGACAATTACTTTCAATTCAAATAGACATAGTCAGCCGTAGTTTACACTAATATCCCCCATTCAATTATCATTCTAGTAATTTCCGTTGTTGACCTGCCCCAGCTCATTAAATTATTGAGTGCATTTCCTTCAGTCATTGCTCGTTAACCTTTTGTTACTAGTATATTCACTAGGCATGTAGCAATCTAACTATAATAGAACTAGTGCATGTGTGTGTGTGTGTGTGTGTGTGTGTGTGTGTGTGTGTGTGTGTGTGTGTGTGTGTGTGTGTGTGTGTGTGTGTGTGTGTGTGTGTGTGTGTGTGTGTGTGTGTGTGTGTGTGTGTGTGTGTGTGTGTGTGTGTGTGTGTGTGTGTGTAACGTAAGGGTTCTTACCAGTGTCAGGGTTCACACCAGATGTTAATCGATTGTTCACAAAGCCAACTGGATGGTAGGAACATTTGTTAGTACACTGGACTATCAACCCATCAAGATAGTTGATGTGACGCATATTAATAGTAAGTCGAACTACCGGTTGTTGTCATAGATAATATACTGATCTAGATTGTAACAACAGCCAACAGAATAAGTCAACAGGGTTATTGGTGTTACAAAATAATTTTGTCAAAAGCTGATTTGAGAATAAAAAATAGTGTAGGTATCGGAGTTGGATTAGATGGCATCCATAAACATAGCAACGTCAGTCAGGGATATACATATTTCCTTATCATTTCAATAATTCATAATTATTACCACTCACCAGGAAGTTCACTGAATCAGGTGCTATAATATCTTTTAGGTGCAGAATTAAGACTTTTTGTAATAGTTTTGAGTGTTTATATCACATAATTGAAAAATAACTTTGATGTTTTTTGTTTAAAAAATTACATTATTTATTTACTTTTTTTTATTTTTTTTTTTTTATTAAATTATATATCACTTTTAATAGTTTTTAACTATATATATATATATATATATATATATATATACACAGGGTGTATATTATATACAAAATCATGAATACCATGTTCCAGAATAAAGCAGTGAAAAGATGAACTTGGAAAAACCCAAATGGAGAAACGAAGAACGTAACTGACTACATCCTAACAAACAGGCCAGACATAACTGTCATCAACCAAATCAACATCGGAAGTGACCAGAGAATGGTAATGAGCAACATCAAACTGGACGTCAAGACTGAAAGGAAGACGTTAATAAGCAAGAGACCATCAAGTGTAGATACCATACAAATCGGAAGAAAAAAGATTGAATTCCAACTCGAACTGTGAAATCAATTCGAGACACTACAGGGACTAGACGACATCGACACCATGAGTGAAAACATAATAATATAATAATAATAATTGTGTTTATTTTTCAACATAAAAACAATACACAAAGTGTGATACATCAAAAAATAATTATGTCAGAAAACATGACTGAGACGATCCAACTAAGTGCGACAAGTGTAGCCAAAGCAAATCAACAGGCATGCAGTGATGAGAATATCGTCACCGACACGAGTACTAATGAAGAAACGATAAGAAATGGTGGATAACGAAGACCGTAAAAAACAAATAGAGTACGCAAAAATATGCAAGACCATCAAAGAGAAAGCGAAGGAGGATATCAGGAAGTACAAACAAGAGATCATACGAGAAACGATTATGGTATCAAAGAACCTGATGAAAGCAAGAAGAACACAGGCACTAGGCCGAGACAGACAAGCAGGGTAGAGAAATACAAGACCAAGATATGATCATGGAACGAACAGAGGAATTCTGCTCGGAGCTATACGCCAGTGAACAGAGTACCATAATTCACACCAACCAGAAAGAGGTATCAGAGATAACACCATGGGAGGTGGAAGCAGCACTAAGAGATATAAAGAATGAAAAGGAAGACATCAGGCAAAGACCATGTAACCATTAAAACATTAAAAGCAAGAGAAGATACCATCTCGAAGACACTGGCTAAGCTGTATACTAAATGCTTATCAGAAAGACGAATGCCCTCCTCCGCATGGATGGTGATAATCTTCAAGAAGGGAAATAAGAAAGACTTAAAGAACTACAGACTGATGTCTGTTATCAAGCATTTACAAATTACTCACAAAGATACTAACCAATACGCTAGAGAAGACACTCGATAAAAACCAACCACGAGAGCAAGCAGGATTCAGAAGCACGTACTCAACAACAGACCACAGACACGTTGTAAATGTGAGTGCATGGTAGCTGGCACTAGCTGCCAACAACACAGCAATGGCATTCCCACAGGAAGACGACATGCCACATACATCACTGGGGCACCACTGGAGGTAGTTGACCTTGGGACACCTTGGTCATACATAACCTAGTATCTAGGTCACCTCCATGTCACCACGACATAGGTTGAGACACCTTACTAATTAATCAGCCTTTCCAGGAGACAAAGCTTTGAACAGAACGCAGTCTAGCGCCTGTCAATTACATGAGTCTCCATTAGATGGCTTTTCTTTAGAGATCATTTAAATGTTTGTGCACGTATGCATGTGTGCGTGCGTGTGTGCATGTGTGCGTGTGTACATGTGTGCGTGCATGCATGTGTGCGTGTGTGCATGCATGCGTGCGTGTGTGTGCGTGCTTATGTGTGTGTGCGATGCATGAAATGGTGAACAGAGTTCCACCCACCATCAGCCTAACACACTTACAAATGTTTCATTTAAAACAGTGCTACAAAAGTAGTCTAAACTTAATACAATTAAAAAAAGTTACATCAACCTCATTACCCTCTTCCCCCCGTAGATCGCTTTGCAAAATGCTTAAGTTCAGCCAATAATTAACATGGTCTGTAAGACTAAGAGTGTTCAGTTTGTTTGTTCTTTCAGCCAAAACTTGCTCATGTCACATGTAATGTAGGGGAGCAGAAGTAATTATTTGACTACAAAATATCGCACAGCCGCTCATGAGAATGGTCGAATGGACAATTATTTTGGGATGAAGTCACTGGCTTCATCTTTGAATTGGAGCATGGGTGGGCGGGTGTCTACACCGTGCTCATGGCTGGTACAGTCGCGACAGGCAAAATTAATTACTAGTTTGGTTCAGCTAAATTCCATAAATTGCGAAGGAGATCTGCCGGGCAGATAGTCAGCAAATTAACATTGCACCTTCCACAAAAA